>BMAV01021171.1:288247-419598 GCA_019973955.1 Trichonephila inaurata madagascariensis | reverse complement strand
TTTTACTTCTTTTTTCTTTTAAACTATTCCTTTTTTAAATAAGTAAAATATTACAAACATACATTCTTCCTTGAATAAGTAAAAATTTTCTTTAAAAAATTCGGAGTGGAAGTACAAGATAAATTATCAAGATATTTAATTACATCAGTCTTGAAATTTATTTTAATTGTAATTTTTCTATTAAAAAAAAAATTCTTCCTTGAGTATTTATTTTTGTTTTCACCCAATTTTATCAACTTCAGAGCCAACAAAATTTATCAGTGTTGGAATATTTTTAAAATTTATATTACGTTAAACAAAATAAAAAAAAAAAATATATGACTATTCATATTTGTTTCCAAGAACTTATATCAGAACTTATAGTTTTTGCCTAGAACTATACAGAATAAAAGATATCAGCATCTTCAAAATCTGATTATTTTTTAAGTTTATAAAATAAAAATAATAATAAAATTACTTAAATTTCTTTTGTTTTATTTTTTCATCTTTATTTATTTAACTATTATATCTTGGAATTAAATTCATATTGAGTACCGAGAGTTAAATAAACAAAAATTAAAACAATTTTTCAGAATCACAACTACCACTTCGAATCTGTACCCAATATTATTCCACTCTATATCTATTTTCCGTTTGCGTGACTACTGTTAGAAATAAATCAATGGAATGATCTTTTTTTCCATTCTTTTTTTCTCCTTTCGCACAAAAGCAAGTAGGAAAAACAACTTTTGAGACTTCTTTCAAGAACTTTTTTTTCCCCAAGATTTCAGATTTCCTTTTCTCCTTTTTTTAGCAGAAAGGTGTGTGTTGTAGGTTTTATTAATGTGATAAACTTTGTACAGTGTATTATTTTTTTTTTTTGTTTATATTAAGTTAATCATCACTATTTCGCGATAACAAAGTCATTTGAATTACAAAAGACAAAGCATGTAGAACTATCAATTCTAGATTTTTTTTTTTTAATTATTAAAGAAAATTTTAAGAAATTCCAGTGAATACTTTTTTTTTTTTTTTTTAATATAATGTAAATTATTGTTCTCGTAAGAGCCTTTGTGAGAGGAAAATAGACTAATAATTTTAACTCTATTTTACTTTTTCGCTACTGTATAAATTTGAATTCAATTGACTGTAATATATTCCTTCTGTAAACCATTTTTCTTTCATGTAGTATTTTTCTTCCATTTTTAAAAACTGTAGCATATAATTTTTCAAAAGTATATGAATTTCTATTCTGAATCACATTTTGAATTCTTTATAGATTAAGGAAAATTTTCCATTGTAGTTCGTGAAATATATTTTTCTTTCTTTGTTAACAGAGGGATTGATCAAATCATTAATGCTGTATGAATTATCAATGATCATTTAAAAATCAGTGGATGTGTATTTTTTAGCCTATTTATCATTCGATAGTTTCTTATTCCATAATTGACTACTTACATACACTTATATATAATAAGCAAGAAATTATTGAGGCATAGTAGGGGACAAAATAAAACAGCCACAGTAATACATTAATAAACTCTTAGACTTAGGAATACAATTGAAGGGTTAAACAGAGTTTTGAGACAACAACCTTTTCTTATACATCCCTATTTAGTGGGCTGAAATAAAACTAAGAAGATAAAATACAGTTCGAAAACATTTTAAAAGGATTTTTAATACTAAAATTACACACAACACACAAGAATATGTGTGTGTTCGTGTGTAATTTTTAAAAGATATCTCATAGTTTTAAATATATGCATTTTTTAAGGCTTATAATGTTTAAAAGATGAATCATATATTAAATATACTGCAGCATGGTTGATATATTATAATCAACACCTCTGGTTGTTCAGTGGTTAATTTAAAACTTGTAACTTATTAAATTCCCACCTTTTCTTTATTTGTGACTTTGGAGATTGAGATCGAGAATGTGTTTAGTGAAAAGAGCAGTTAGAATAAAAAAAATTTCCAGGTTTTTTTTCCCAAAACGCAAAGAGCCTTTAGTAAAGGTATTTCTCTTATTTTTTTATTTAACTAATTTATCAATCAACTTTAGTGACGTAGACTTTTATTAACTGATGTATTGTTTTTCAATTCAAAAATCATACATGTAAGCCACCAATAATACATGAAATCAAAACTTTTTCTTTATAATTTCATACTTCAAACATAAAAGTCTCTGTATAAATGTTTGATCACTGAGTTACAATATTAATAAAGAAAATTATGATGAACAACTTTAGTTTCTAAACAGTTGGTTAAATAGCTTGAGGTTTTGATTTTCTCAAACATAGGAAATTACCATTCAGCTCCAGCGTTGAATTAGGTGTAACGCGCACTCATAGGTCAATTTCACTCAGGTGAGCAGTTCAGTGAAGCGAACATCGCTCAGAGAATAAACATGAAATCGATTCATGAATGGACAGCTCAAACTTTCGAATGAATGGAAGCTTTCTCCGGATTAATATTCTGGAAGTTTGGTCTCTAGTCCCACCCCCTTCCTATTTTGAGGCTCTCGCGGCGATTTCCAGAAGAGGTGGTTGAGTCCAGTTACGACCGGTTTGGAGCGGTTTTTCCGTCGTCATGGCGACGCGGGAAATTCCTCGGTGTGTTTCTCCTCTTTAGAAAGGGGGAGGCAGCGTTCAAGGTCACGAGAGACGGCCCCCCTTCCCGTGACGTCTGAGAGCATTGATCGGTGGAGGGTAGTGCATCCCAACCAATCAGAAAGTGATAAAAGTTGTCTGGAAAAGAACCCAAGTGAGGAAAAAAAGGTGATTGGATAAATATCTGACTTTTGCAGCGTAGGCGAAGACGTTGCCCAATCGGCAAAGGTGACTTTCTGTCTGCTACCTGCAAAGCCTTCAAAAATTCATTAAGTTAGAAATTGCTGTCCCGTGAATGGCGGACAATCGGCTTTATGAAACAGATGCCGCATAAAACAATATATGAGTTCTCGTAAAACTTTATTCTGTACTACACGGTCCGATGAATAAACTAATCGACCGATGATGACGCTATCCGAAAACTTTTGTGCGAACGCGGCTAACTTGTCAGGCTAACCAGAAAAATACGAAACAACAGCTGTCGAAATTTGTGTGTGTGTGTTATTGCTCCCTTTTTACTTTTAAGTTCCTCTTAGTTTAATTTAATTAAAATCCCACTGGTGACAATTCCAGCTAACTTGAATGACAGTTCGGTAAGGATTTAAAACTTCAAATATTCTTAGAAAGTCGTGTATAATTAAAGAACAGAGAATCACTTCATAGCAAGTACTTCGACAAACTGCACTGATGACGTTATTTGTGTTATGATGACTTTTATAACTATCTTATATAACCCAATGTATTGGCTAATTCAATCTTCACGAGATCTCCGGAACTATCAAAACTACAAGCTTGAAATTTTGCGAGCCTGTTTCTTTTGTTGAGGAGAAATCCGCTAAGAACGAGTTTTACGGATTCTTAAGAGATACAAAATTACAATTTTTAAGCTACTGAACCGACAGTCTTGAAATTTTATAGGCATGTTTCTTTTTTGTGTAGGGATCCGCTAAGAACGGGTTTTGGTAAATTTTTTTCAAAAGGGGGTTCAATGGTGTAAAAGATAAATATACTTTGACTTAGAAACTCAAATCTTAAAAAATCTTCTTTTTTTTAAAAAAAATCAAGAGGCGAGGGCTATGAGAATCTTTCTAAAAATCGAATGCTTAAAGTTAGAATTTATATACAAATAACTTTTAAAAAATATGAAGTCATACAGCTTCGTGAAATATCCTGTGAAGCGGATGGGTAACGGCTAATAAATATTAAAGGCTTTATAACTTCATGTACACTATTGTTTATCCTACTATTAGCTCACACTCTCTATGTATTTATTTATTTATCTTCGTGAAATTTTCAGTCGTTAATAAAATACATTTTAAAGAGCTCAATTGAACTGAAATTTTATATGTATGATTATTTTGGAAGACAATACAATAATTTATATATAATTATAATTATAAAAATTAATTGATTAAAACTAATTATTTAAAGAATTACAAATACAGCCACGTTGGCATAATTTATGGCGACTTGTGTCAAAACTTGAAAAGGTTTTTTTCTCACGTTTTAAATCATTCAGTTGAATTGAAATTTTATACACACGATTGTTTTGGATGACAATACGATACTTAAATGTTAATTAATAACAATTAATTACCACTTAATGTTGTGATTCTGTCATATGTATATACATATTTATATTAATTGTAGCTATTTAATAAAAAGTAGCTAAAAAATAAATCTTTCTTTGTTGATCTAAGTAGAAATTGACTTAAAATTTTTTTTTTATATTACTTGTAATATAGTTCATAATAAAATGGTTTATAATAGTTTATAAATCATATTCCCCATGCCCCTTTGTTGGGGAAAAATAAAACCTGTTTTTCAACCCCAACTGGTTCCTGTTAGCAAAATATTATGGATTCAAAATATTAGAGGAAAGTTTCACTAGCAACTTTTTTTCACGCTTTAAACAATAATTAAAATAATTGAAAACTTTGCTTGTAGGATACGTTTAAAAACACAAAATCATACAACCGTTGAGTTCTGCCTATTGTTACAGTAAAAAAATAAACAATATTTTATTAAAAACCATTTTTAAGAATTTAACAAGCTTTGATGTTAGGCTAATTTCCAAAATTTACGTTCGAAAATTCAGTTCCTGGAATATTTATGTATAGAACTTCACTAAATAATGAATATTAAAATTATGCTTGAATAATATGAACAAAAAAGAAAATAAGCTTATGTCAAAAATTCTCATGTTTCGAATACGTATTTCTTAATGCAATTTATTATAATGTTAGGGAACAGTTAGGTGGAAAGAACATTAACAAACAATAAAAATGGGTCATGTCAACAAAAATTGGATGCTAAGATTAGCAATAAAAAGCTCTGTCCAACAAAATCAGAATTGGTCGAACACTTTAGAAAAGAATACATATGTTCCAAATACTCGAATGCTTGGCAGCTGAAACAGCGCCAGACGTCAATTTTCAGCCATATTATCCACGCGAAACATCCATTAATACCGCCTACTGATTGATCGACGTACGATTAGTCTGAAACTGAGGGCTCACGGATTGATTGGTCCCGTGAAAGTCTGGACTAGGTTGCTAATACAGATAACTGTGTAGAATAATAGAAAGTATCTTTTACACATTGGTCTGGATACAGCCAGTCTTATTTGACTAATTTGGAAACAAGCATAGAAGCAAAACATTTTGAAGAGCTGTGCTTTAAATAGTTAAGTATTGAACTTTATATAATTTTAACATCAGTTACGATTTACAAATAAAAAAATAGGAAAAAATCAACTTTTACAAAAATTAATTATTGTTCTTTGGGGAAAATAAAATAAATGATTTTAATAAAGAATTCCGCCCACCCTTCTTGTTATAGCGCTGAAGACATCGATATTCCTTACCCTCAACTGGGAGTGTAACTGGCAGCTTGATACCGGGAGTGTGAAGCAATTCCCATACAAAGAACAACCCTATTTAAGTTCATTCAAGGTATCCGACTAAGTTCGGAACCGTGATTTCAAAAAGCGCATAAATGGATAATATGCATGGTATTTAGTGTCACTCAGATTAGAATACATGCATAAAATTGTTTTAAGGACATTTTGACAAAAAAATTATTTAAATACAATATTTTGGCAAAAAAAATTAACTTAGAATAATCTTTTTTCAAAATGTTCTCCTTTTGTGAAAAATGCTTCTATTATAAGAATATTTTGCCTGTATATAGCTCAGGCCTCTCTACAGAGGCTCAACTAGGGTTTTTTTGAAAAATTCATATTATTTTCAGAGTTACCACCAATTTAAATAATTATTGGCGTTTTTTTCTTAAAATTGCTCCCCTCTGTTGTTGTAAAATATGGATAAACCCACTTCTAAGTTATATATGTCAAAAATTCTAGTTGAGCCTCTGTAAAGAAGTCTGAGCTATATACAGGCAAAATATTATTATAATAGAAGCATTTTTCACAAAAGGAAAACATTTTGAAAAAAGATTCCAAGTTAATTTTTTTGGCAAAATATTGTATTTAAATAATTTTTTTTTGTCAAAATGTCCTTAAAACAATATTATATATATGTATTCTAATTTAAGTGACACTAAATATCTGAAAATTATCCATTTATGCGCTTTTGCAAAATCACGGTTCCGAACGTAGTCGGATACCTTAACGTCCTAGAATGGAGAATTGAGACAATCTGCCGAGATAGTCCCAAAATTGCTCTATCGGATTTGTGTCCAGGGATTGAGTTGACCATTGAATCTATCAACAAGCATATATAGATCGATGAAGTAGGCATAATCCAATACTTAGGATTAATTCATTACGATTAGTACCATTATATGGTATGATATATGTGTAACAATGATCTCTTGAACCTATTCTTTTAATCCAGCGACATTCAACCTGCGGCCCGAGGGCTTTTTTTAAATGGCCCGGTCATGGCCCATTGCTCTGAGAAATTTATTTATGGTAATCATTTATTTATGGAAATTTGGAGGGAAATTCTTTGATAAAAAAAATTAAATATATCAATTTTGCTTTTTGCTGTCGGTGTCGTACGGATGGGAATTGACAATTTTTTCTTCTAATTAGTGATAATAACAGTGTATTAGCGACCATTTTATGAGTGGAACTAATTTTTAATTATCTTTCATACCTTGGAAGCGAAAAATATTCGAAGAAAATTGATTGTTTCAAGACGATTGGGAAGTTACCTATTTTGTAGTGAAAAACAAGCATAGTTCAGTAATTGTTTAATTTTTCAGGAAAGTGTATTTAAAAAATATCAATAAACAGGAATCATTCAATGACACTACTTCGAAGATCTCTTTCAAGAGTTGATAAATAGGTTTTCTTGAATAATCTTTAAAGCAGCAAAAGTGTTTTGTCTCAGTCGTAATATCACACCCATAACAAAAGCACCCTATGAAATTTGGTATATTACTGGTAATCAGTAGCGCACACAGAAGTTTTCCAAGGGGGTCCAGGGTCGAAAGTCCACCATTCTTGTATCATGCTCCTTTTGATTTTGTCGATTTTGGGGAACAAAAAACAGTAAAAAACTAATTATTGAATAAATAATTAGTATTAATTAATCATTAAAAACAAATATTTAATTAAATTTTACGTATTATCTACTTAATATTATAATCAATCGGGAAAAAAATCAAGGGGTTTGGGGAGGGTCCGGACACCTAGGACACCCCCCTTGTGTGCGCCACTGCTGGTAATCATATGAAACCGTTTACTGATGCAGAAATTGTGAAAGAGTGATTCTTAAATGCTTCCAATTTAGAAGAATTCAGTGACAAAAATAAAAAATATAAAAAATAATAATTAAAAAAGCAAAATAGAGTTTTAATATTTTGATCAATTTCCACATTTTAAATTTTCTGTTATCTTTGTCTTATAAACCTTTCCCCCTCCCCTCCATTAATCCTCATGTTGTGGCCCATGTAAAATAGCTAACATATGTATGCAGCTCGGCAGTAAAATGTTGTGTACCCCTGTTCTAATCAATTAGATATCCTCGAGGGTGCACAAACTGGTCAATATGAACACCCAGAAAGATTCACGATCAAATTAGGATTCCACTTATTCAATAACTATGTATATATCATAGTAGCTGACATTGTCATCCGTGTTGTGGTACAAGGATCAAATGTTCAGACTGTAAGAACTAGAAAGCGTCTTATTCGCAGGTTGCAATCCAAGGACATTCTGGAATAGATCTTCTTGATACTGAGTTTTTAGATTCAAATTAATCCCTGGATCCTTCTAGGAACATGTTAAGACGTCAAGTAGCATCAGTTAGTGATAACCCAGCGTTTCTCAAACAGTGGGGTGCGCCCCTAGAGGGATGGGGTAACCCTACATAGGGGGGCTCGAGCATATAGAAAAATCTAAAATAAAAGATTATTTAAAAAAATATTATTTTACTGAAAAGAAACAAAACAAAAAATACCTGCTGACGCATTTACTCTGATATAACAGACTTATAAATGTATCAGTACTGCACACAAGGTATTTAATAATTAATTTATAGATACTAAGATAAGAACAAGTTTAATAATTACTAGTGACTTCCATGGGCTTGTCATATACAAAATTTAATACTTATCTTGATAATTAGTACGGTTTATGATTAAAGTTATATTGTGGCTTTAGTGTCATAGTACATCATCATTGCCTTTAATACATTGTTACTGTACGAAGGGGTGCTATGAAAATTATGATTAAAAATTGGGTCGCAAACATTGAAAGCTTGAGAAGCATTGTGATAAACCCATTTACACCCACGCGATCGCTTGTTATCTTATCGAATCAGATATAGGACATTTCCCAGACATGGGTAATACTATGTTAACATTAACAATTGTTCAAAAAGTATATAAAAATTCTACACAAATTAAAATAAATGGATTATTAACAGCTTCCACCGACTGTGTGTTAGAGTGTTAGGCTATCTAGTGTTCGATTTTTGAATCATACTTTTTATACTTCACATACATAATAATTTTCTAATTTTTCAATCTCATAGCCTTATGTATACGTGTTGGTGAAGATTGAAATGTAGTTGACTGTATTAATTCGTATTTAAGTTTTTGCAGGGATGATTTTTTTTCATTTGATGATACTAAATTAAGTTAGTAAAGTAATAATATGTAATTAAATGTTTTGTACAATGAATTTATTAAAACATGAATTGCTATGTCATAAAACCAGTTTTAATGTCACAGTAAACGACAAATTCTCGACGGAAGTTTTGATTGTATGATTGATTAAGGTTTGTTCAAAAAAACACATTCGTGTTTGCCAAACCAAGAAAGAAAAATCTTTCGTAGTTAAATATATTTAAAACATTTAAATTTTTTTTCTTCTAAGAAGTACCTCTTCATGATGTTTATCTTTCTCTTTGACAGAAACGGAGAGCTTAGAAGAAACCCTGAAAAAGAAGATTTATCAAGTGATGCCACCCACGGGAACTATATTTTACAATGACGGTAAATATGGAATCTTTTTAATACAAACTACTTTTAGATTAAAATTATTAATAATTTTCTATAATTAAGTAACTAAGAAGAAACAGCTCTTACTGTTTTAAATAGAATTCTTTAACATGATTAATTACCATTTTGTAATACTTAAAAATATCAGTTTCTAAAAAGAAAAAGAGAAGATAGAAACGAATGCTGCTTACGAACTGGTATAAACTGCTTTCAGCTTAAAAGAAACCATTTCATTTGAGAACAAATGTTATTCCTGCTACACACACTTCCAATTGAAAAGAAGCCAATTCACTATAGATGGACCTATTTTTATTCTTAAAAATATATATTTATTGTTATTGCTTTGAAATAAAAAGTATTAAGCTGTAATTTGTTTTATTGAATACATTTCATTTAATTTTTAAAGAAGTGTAGGTAAAAATTTTTTAGGCTAAGTATTTAGTATTATCTAATTATAATTTTGTAGTGATTTGAGAAACCGATAATTTTCAGTTTCTCCGATCTTATGTTGAGTTCTAACAGTAATGATTACAAAATAGAACGTAAATTTACTTCGCAAAATTTTATAATATTTAATGGTTTAATATTTAAAAAAGCCACATTTGCTTTAGGATTCCATCCATAAATGAATCAGAAATGTTCTATACGTACAAGTTCCTGCATAAATAATGAGCATAAAGCATTGAAAATTATATTGTTCATTTTAATTTTTTGCCTAATTCTCTTATTGAGGGTTTTGAATAATATATACAGTCTGTAATATTACAAACAAATTTATTTCTCTCTTTATATATATTTAGGTGAAAAAGCAATTCATTTATTCATTCACTCACTCACTCATTACGATATTTCTGGAACTATTAGACCTAAAGACTTGAAATTTAGCAGGTATCTACCTTTTGTTGAGCAGAGATCTGTTAAAAAAGGGTTTTAAGAAAATAGATTCCTAAGGGAACCTGCGGGGCGTTCAAAACAAAAATTCCCCTTTTTGAACTATTACACCCACAGACTTGAAATTTGACAAACACGTTTCTTTTGTTGTTTAGAAATCAGGAAAGAACAAATTTTGAGGAAATCGATTCCAAAAGTGGTTACGTGAACATTATAGATAAAAACAAATTCCCTTTTTTGAGCAGTTAAACTCACGAACTTGAAATTCGAAAAGCATGTATCCTTTGTTGAATAGATTTCCGCTAAGAATACGGTTTTACGGAAATCGACTCCCAAGAAGGATGGAATGGGTTACGAGAGCGTTATAAATTTAAAAAAGATCCGTTTTTGAGTTATTAGACCTAGAGACTTTGAATTTAACAAGCATGTATCTTTTGACCGAGAATAGATGCGTTAAAAATGAGGATTGTGAAAATCGATAACGAAAGAATGGGTGCTACAAAGGCCTAAATGATAAATATACTTCTCTTTCAGAAATTCAAGTCCTGCCTTTTTTAAAGCAAGAGGCTGGGTTATAAAAATCTTGTTCAATACAATCAAAAACTTAATGTTAAGACTTCGATAATAATAACCTAAGAAAAAAAAATGTATAATCTTACAATATTATGAAATTCCAAGCCAAGTGGGCGAGTAATGGCTGGTGTTTTTTTATGTGTATTCTGAACACTTGCTAATTATTTTAATTTAGAGAGCAAATTCCGTTTCTACGTTTTACAAAATCACGGTATACAAGCCTAATGAAACTCTTACCATTTTATCTGGCATACCCTAGTTTTTCCTTTCGACATTTTTTTTTTTCACTCTCGTAGTCGTATCTGATTTCTCAAAATGTGGTTCGTGCCTTTTCTGCTATCCCCAACATTCTAGGAACTCTGGAAAGGAGAAATAAACAAAAAATGTTTAAACAAAACAATCTCGAGCAGTTGTAAAAGTTGTTTATGTTACATTTTTTAGAATTTATTTTTATATAGCCGTGTGTTGTGAGACAGAATAACGAAAAAAACATTGACACAACTTAACACAGACATTACCGACAAATAGTACTTATACACAAAGCGGTTACATTGCAGTTCATTCACCTTCCACCAACCTTAAAATATGAATAGAAGCGTAGCAATAGAAGACTAGAGAATGGGTTTATGAAGAGAAGGCTCGTGCTGAGAGAAGTTGTTTTCCTGCTTTTCTCTTAGAACAATTTATTGATTTCGTTTCTGGTCTTGTTTTCTTCTTTTGATTTACGCATCAGAATATTTCCTTTGGTTTTCCTTTCCAGAAAGAAGTGGTTTTTTAGGAAAACATAAAAGTAATGAGGCCTTTGAACTCGCGGGGACAAAATACATGAATAATTCAGAACTTTCACTGAAAAAATATAGTCCTCGGATAAAAAAGTCCCTTCACTCTATGCCAATGCATTGCTAAAATGGCACAACAAATATTTGATAAAGGGTCTTCTTTTCGGTTATTTATGGCATTTTAAAATCTTGTATTGGAAAAATATTTACTATTAGACTATTTATGACAATTTATTTCTCTCCCTTCATGATGCGATTTTATAACTTTCAGTGGACAAATGGAAATATTTTTCATTTTATACAAATTTCCTGTATATTGTATCTAACTGCATTTTGTAAGAAAACCTTCTAATGTTAGTTAATTTTCGAAGAATTATTGTTTTATTTTAATCTTAAGGTATCCAACTACGTTCGGAACCGTGATTTTAAAAAAGCGCATAAATGGAAAATTTTCATGATATTTAGTGTCACTTAGATAAGAATACATGTATAAAATTGTTTTAAGGACATTTTGACAAAAAAAATTATTTAAATACAATATTTTGGCAAAAAATTATCTTAGAATAACCTTTTTTCAAAATGTTCTCCTCTTATAAAAATGCTTCTAAAATAATAATATTTTGTGTGTGTGTGTGCTTATATAAAGTACATACTTCTCTAGAGAGCCTGAACTATATTTTTTGAAAAATTCACATTATTTTTAGAGTTACAACCCATTGAAATAATTATCGGCATTTTTTTCTTAAAATTGCTCCCCTCTGTTGTCGTAAAACATGGATAAACCCACTTCTAAGTTATATATTTCAAGAATTCTAGTTGAGCCTCTGTACATAGGTCTGAGTTATAGACAGGCAAAATATTATTATAATAGAAGCATTTTTCACAAAAGGAGAATAATTTGAAAATGGGTCATTCCATGTTCAATTTTTGTCAAAATATCGTACTTAAATAATTTTTTATTGTAATAATATTCTTAAAACAATTTTATACACATTTTCTAATCTAAGTGACACTAAATATCATAAATATTATCCATTTACACGCTTTTGCAAAATCACGGTTCCGAACGTAGTTGGATACCTTAAGTTTCGAATTGCATTCTAGATTTCAATATAGAACATTTAAGAATTTCAGCTATCATATACTTGTATGAGTGTGACGTTTTCATTAGAATTAACCCCTTGAGTACCATGGAACCATTAATGGATATAAGTTATGTATAGGGCAAAATCGCATTATAATCTTGAGAGTTGCGGTAGCCCAGTGGTCAAGGTATCGGATCATTGCAGGCATGTCAGGGGTTTGAGCTCAGAACCACTATAGACCCGCCCTGTAGGGGAGCGATGCACGTTAAATCTGTCGAGAGCTCAAACATCCTCCCGTTGGTGTGATGTGATGTGGTAGTTAGGAGGGGGGGTGCCCGCTCAGATGTCGTCACTTGACCATGGTTCAAAATTACGTGGTCCGTCGTCAAAAGCTCTCGTGTAGCTGAACAGTGCGACGTTAATATTCACTCATCCCATTATAACCTCATGTGGATACATGGCTTATTTAGGTGTGTAACCAGCACAGGAAACACTATAAGGTAGGTTTTCTTTTATTGGGATTGTGTATGAAATTACAAAAGTTAAGTTACGTATTGTCTGGGTGAAAAATATTTGAAAAGAATTAGGGGTATTAGAATTAAAATTACAAATCTTTGTGAAATTGCTCGAAATGTTCCTTGAAACAAAAAGCGTTTCCATATGCGTTACATAAGTGTATTGTCATTTTCGTTCCATATCTTAATCTTCTTCATCACAAATAGATAAATCCGTGTCACAGAGAGTCACTGTCCTATTCATCGGTTTCCGGCAAATATTCTCCCTCATCACTTTTGTTGAAATCTAACGACGACGCCATATTGGCAAGAAAAAGTAAATATAGACAACAAAAAAGTTATATAAACTTCAGAAAATGAAACGAAACATGAACGAACGCGGGCCTGTGTGGTCAGAGTCAAAAGAAAAAATGAAATGTGAGTGGTAGCGTCAAGGCCAGTATCTCCAGAAATCTGGGATTTCTGGATATATTAGAAAGCGCAGTCTGGTAATCAAGGGGTTAAACATGTTACAGGGGTATCTTTTTGCAGTCGAGTTGCATTGAAAAGGCCGTGTTTCCAATTTAGCTCCACTTTAATATTTCACACAAAATAAAGCGACAAAACGAATTCTAGCAATAAAAACACATACGGACGAGTACATTAAACCAAATTGTTCTTTACATTCCTGAGGCGTCAGCTTTTATATCCTGCCCAACCGAAAGCTATGGGAATCATATGTATTTCTTTAGGTAACTCCGTGATTGGTTAGAATAAATGGTTGACGCAATATTGCATCGTCTTATCTTTTAGTGTTCCAGTTTTTGAGGAGATGAAGTTGTAGTCAAAATAATATTTTCCGTTAGACTGGTAAACTAAATATCATGCTATATTGTCGAGGATTCAAGACCATCATAAATGAAATAATGTAAATGATGAATTATGCGAGAGAGACATGGTCGATCTTCGTTGACCATATCGTGGGGTTTCAGCGTAAGTTAGAGGTGTGGGATTCTCGAAATGATGAGACATTTTAGAATTCTTAATATGACTTTTATTAAGAATTTAGCTCAAATTACTTATATATCGAACAAACTTATATTAAGTGAGAATAAACCAAAACCCGTAGACGTAATTAACACAGATCGCACAATTAGATCACTTATCAATATAATTATACTATATTCGCCTACTCTCACAATCTTAATAATATAATCTTCCTACCTTGGTTTCTACGTAACGTCCAATCCACTTCAGATATTCCTCTAAGCTGGCGTACAATGGTATGTACCTTGGATGAATGGCGAGATTTTCGTGATTCTTAGGAAAGCCGTCAATTTACACTTCTATCTTCTCTGAACTGCACTTTCTCTAAATTGCCATCGCGCTCACTAAAACTTCTGTCCTTTTAAAGGTTATCTTATTTACATCTATCCTTCGTTTCACTTCTTGGATTTGGGTTGGAAAAGATTTGCCATTAATTAATCGTGGCCGTCAAAGAACACAGAGGTTATGTTAGAGAGAAAGGACGCGTGAGACGTCACAATTATTTCCCCCCGCCCTTCACACACGGCCGTGGAACCCTAGCGGTCAAGATCACGGACTCGTGATTGGCATGTCTTGCGTTCGAGCCAGTACCACTGACGACCTGCCGAGTATAAGGGGACGATGCGTGTTAAATTTGTCGAAGCTCAAACGTTCTCCCATTGGTGTGGTATGGAAGTTCGGAGAGGGGATACCAGCTCAGGTTTCGTCCTCGTCACTTGACCATGGTTAAAAATATTCGAGGTTCATCGCCAATAGCCCTTGTGCAGCTTTATAGTGCGTCGCGAGTATTAATCTCTCTCTCTCACACACACAGATAGGAAACAATTACGTGATCGAGTTGTGGGTTCAAGTGGATGATGAACGTCAAATCTGTCGAAGCTAAAAATCCTCACATTGGTGTGGCATGAAAGTTTGGAGAATGGGGTATGAGCTCAGGTGTCATCCTTGTTACATACTTACTCAAAATTACGAGGTCCTTCTTCAATAACCTCCACACAACCTCAAAGTGCAAAGTTGATACAAATCAAAAGCGGTGAAGCATGACTGATTAATTCTAATTTCTTAGATGTTTATAACTCTGTCAATGAATGTCAAAAAAAACTGTCAAGTCATTGTCATTTTTATACAATAGCATGTTTCGTTGTTGAATATATTAATTATATAGTTAAATATTACCTTATTAAGAATCATAATAGTCTTCATTCTAAATGCACAATTAAACTTTCCCATCCTATATACTGTAACAGAGACACCCTGATGCAGCACTTTTCTTTATTTTGCATTATTTCTTTCTTTCTGAAGGAAAAAAAAAACGACTTTGGAATGAAATGATAATGCATTGTTTTATCATCTAATGAAATAATTGGAAAATACTTCAAGAATAATTTACCACAGTTTCATTCTCATAATTACGTGTAATAACGCATGATTTGTTTTGGGAATGACGCATCTCAATCAGTTAAATTACTGACATATTCACGATGACTTTAAAAATTTAATCAACGTTATATGAGTAGTCTAATTTTAAGTATAAATTAATTTGTCGTATTTTTTCTTCTTTTGAGACATTTCGTTTCCTGTGTTTAACATAAAATCCTGGCTCGAAAATATTTTGATGGATAATCAACGAGATGAAAGTAAGTTTCTTAAGTATTTTAAACTTATTTTAATTGCTAATTTATCTATCAAATATAAATTTGTTCTATCTACACAGTGATGAGAATCCACGAGAAATCAAAATCCTTCCTGCAACCAGAACTTTCAGAAATTCTTTTAATGTTCTGTATATAGAAATTAGTAGTGATGTCTTAAAAATCGCCCCGCATTACTTGAGAAATAAAACTAATTTAGATACAAATTTCACATATAATACAGATTCAATTCTTGAACCACCATTAAATCGCAAATTGAAATATTTTTTACTAAAATGCTATCTATGTATTTATGAAGTATTTTCCCTCAAAAAGATTAAAAATTATTTTTATTTTATTTTTCATAGAAACTTTATGAAGATTCTTTTTTAGACGTCATACAATGTTTTAAGATCTTATGTTTATTAAATAGAAATGAAACTCAAAAGTAGTAATGAGGTGTGATGTGGGAAATAAGAAAGAGGGATTTTAAGTGCTATCCCCGTCAATTGAAAATTACCATCGTTATTCGTCCTCGTGCCTCTTGTGTACTGCTTCATTAATTTAAAACCAACAATGTGATAAGAATGTGAATAATTATTTATAAATTTTATGAATTTTGATTATGTCATAATTATTACATGTTCTATAATTAATTGCAATATACATAGAAGAGGTTCAGAAACAATGTTAAACCTAAATTCTAATCATTTAAGTTTTAATTAAAATTAATAAATAATTAAATACTCTACATTGTTTTCATCGAGTCGTGTGTTCATGTCTTGTGCGCACTAAATCCCTCCGTATAGAGGAATTGTTGTAATCTGTTAAGGCTTAAAACACTGTGTATTAGTTAGAAATGGAGGTATTAACTCACCTGTTTTCTCATCATTAGACTATGGTCTAAAACAGGGGTACTCAACATTTTTTTCTGCTGGGCCGCATACATATGTCAGCTATTTCACGCGGGCTGCAACATAAGGATAAATGGGGGAGGAGTGTGAAATGCTTTAAAACCAATATAAAGTTAAAAATTTAAAATGTGGAAAATTGATTATAATATTATAATTCCTCTTTCGCTTTTTTAAATTATTTTTTGTATTTTTTTATTTGTGTTACTAATATTAAATTAGAGGCATTTAAGAAACACTCGTTCACAATTTCTGCATCAGTAAACGGTTTCATATGATTACCAATAATACAACAAACTTCATAGGATGTCTTTGTTACCGCCCTGATATTCCCTCATACAAAACAGTTTGTTGCTGTTGCAAAGATTGTTCAAGAGAAAGCCTTTTTATTACCTCTTGAAAGAGATCTTCATGGAAAAGTATCATTGATTGGTTTCTGTTTATAGGTATTTTTAAATACAGCACTTTTGTGACAAATCAAACAATTCTTGATCCATGTTTATTTTTCACTACAAAATAGTCCATCTCCCAATCGTCTTGAAACGATATATTTTCTTAGAATATTTTTCTCTTGCAAGATGTGAAAGATAGCTAAAAATTAGTTCCACCCATAAAATTGTCGCTACTCCACTGTTGTATGTTATCATTAACCGTAACCGTTCCAAATAGAAAAATATTATCAATTCGTAGCCGTACGACACCGACAGCAAAAAGCAAAATTAATATATCTGATTTCCAGACAAAGAATTTCCCACCAAATTTTTAATTCAATGTTCTTAAATAAGAGAATTTTTCAGAGCAATGGGCCATGACCGGGCCACTTAAAAAGGCTCGGTGGGCCGCAGGTTGAGTATCGCTGGTTTAAAATAACGAAGGTGGTCGTGGTAGCTTAGTGGCTATGGTCATGAACTCGTGACCGGTGTCATGAGTTCAAGCCCAAATTCCACTAAAGACACACCGTGCAAAGGAGCTGATACACGTTAAATCTATCGAGACTCAAAGTGGTGAGACCTTTGGTGTGGTAGTTAGGAGAGGGGATGTGAGCTCTGGTGTCGTCCTCATCACTTGACCGAGGTTCAAAATTACGAAGTCCGTCACTAATGGCCTCACGTGTGTACTAAATGCGATGTAAAAAACAATCAATCAGGAATTAAATACAGTTGAACCTGTTTTTGTGCGGTCGATAAAAACCGCATAAAAAGCACAAAAATATTCGAAAACTTCATGAATACAAACATATAACAAGCCAATTCGTCAAAATACTGCAGAAAATTTTTTTTATGCGGTCGCACAAAAATAAAATCACATAAAAAAACGACAGCACAAAAACAAGTTCAACTGTAAACGTAATAAATTACGCATAGTTAAGATAAAAATTCTATAAGGGCATAAATGTATTAAGTACTATTCGAACTATTATTTAGACACTCCCTCAAAAAAACAATTTTCCTTGCTACACCCTTTTATTAATGAATCTTTCCTATAGTATATTTTTAAAAAATACGTCAGAGTAGTTGCCAAGACGCTTATGTCATTTCAAAGATATTTTTTCCGAGTATTCAAACCAAGGAAGGGTGCTTCGAACGAGAGGTGCGCTAAGCCTTCATTTCTTTTTGCATAAGGCTTGTGATGTCACTGGGTGAGAAGGATCGGAAGTTGTAAGCATGCCCTGAACTAGATCCAGTCTATAATTAAGGGTCTTCCGAATTGGCCCACGTCCCATACCCCTTTAGTCCCCTCTCCCTCCCCAGATCTGACTAGCATCGACGTCTGCCCTCTTTTCATCCTTACAAGTGCAACCCCTATCGGAAGAATTAAAAAGTTCTATTAGCTTGAAGAATTTTTGATTCTCTTGGCAGTGTAATAAGTGTCTTTTCCACACAATTAAATTACTGTTTTGAATATTAATCTTTCTTTCAGATTTATGATTTTTCCCATTTCGGGGACTTTTGTTTAGTAATTTAGAAATAAAGTAACGAAAATGATTCATAGATCTTTTGGTAAAATTAGTGAACCAATTTTTTTTCAAGAAATCAAATATGAAGGAAGATAAAATATAATTGTGTGCTATTAGGAAGAAGTTAGTTTTATATTGCTTCAGATTTATTTTACTTACAAGATAATCATACGTTGACGAGAAAACTTAATTTTAATTTTCTTTATTTTTGATTTTGGTCTGTTGTAAATCTATTTATATATACAAGCTTAATTTTAGTCTTAAAATACCAATACGAGGTTGAATTTTTTTACAAGGGATAAAATTTGAGACGTAGCTAAAATTTATTCATTTTTAAAAATGTAAATCCCAAAATTTATTTGGATTGAATGTTACATTCAGACGATTTTCGGAAATGTAATTGTTGTTGGAATTGCTTTTGAATGTTTATAAAATGGTCTCCATGGAAAAATACGGACATGCAACATTTGGGCGTAAAATAATGTTCATACTATCTGCTGTTAAAAAAATTAGAAAAAAAATATGCTTGCTTTAAGGCAAATAAAAGTTTTTTTTTCTTCCAATTATCAAAATATTGTGACTTTTTGACATGATCTTAAATTGAAACATTTCAAATAATTAAAATATTTGTAAGATAATGGAAATATTATTCAAATTCTTTAATGCTATTTATAATATTCATGGACAATTTTAATTCAATTCATTTAATCTACTATATTTTCTGAAAAAAAAAACTGCCGAACCTATTTCTAAGCCCCGGTTATGAAGGTAATATTGTGACATGGATCGATCTTCGTTGATCATATCGTGGGGTTTCAGCGTAAGTTAGAGGTGTGGGATTCTCGAAATGATGAGACATTTTAGAATTCTTAATATGACTTTTATTAAGAATTTAACTTAAATTACTTATATATCGAACAACCTTATATTAAGTGAGAATAAACCAAAAACGCGTAGCCGTAATTAACACAGATCGCGCAATGGGACCACTTATCTATATAATTATATTATATCCGCCTACTCTCAATCCTAATAATACATTCGCATTCAGAATATAATCTTCCTACCTTGAAATCTAAGCAACGGTCCAATCCACCAGATATTCCTCTAAGCTGGCGTACAATGGTATGTACCTTGGATGAATGGCGAGATTTTCGTGATTCTTAGGTAAGCCGTCAATTTACACTTCTATCCTTTCTGAACTGAACTTTCTCCAAATTGCCATCCCACTTACTAGAACTTCTGTCCTTTTAAAGGTTATCTTATTTGCATCTATCCTTCGTTTCACTTCTTGGATTTGGGTTGGAAAAGATTTGCCATTAATCGTGGCCGTCAAAGAACACAGAGGTTATGTTAGAGGAAGGACACGTGAGACGTCACAATATGAACACTTATTGTAAAGAGCTTTAAATGATAAAAAAAAAATCTTCAAATTTAAATATTGATTGATTTTAAAACAAAAATTCGTGTGATTGTAGTTAAATATGTTATATGTCTAATCTAAAGTATTTTCATTAAATAAATAGTATTTTTGCAAGAAAATGGAAAATTGTATTTGGATAATGACTCTCAGTAAAATAAAAATTTTGTAACAAATGTAACATGTAAATCTTTATAATTCAAAAAGTCGCATAATATAGGAACATGAATTTTGAGAATATATAATTTAGTAGATTACAACGTCATCATATTTTAAACTAATAATAGCTTTTTTCAGGAGAAGAATTTTTTTGTAACTTAAATTTCACAAAAATATGTTAGAAAGTATAAAGTCATGTTGGATAATATGAAAATGAAATTATATATAATTAAGTTACAACTTCCAAAAAATTATCACTCATCCCAGTGATTTGATTTTAACTTATTTACATAATGTCTAAGGCGAAAAATTTCAAAATTCATTTATAAATAATCTGCTTTATTTTTATATCATCAAACTGGAAAAAATATATATCTCGAAACATAAATAAATTTAAACACGCTTTATCTCCCAATCGGAAATGCAAAATTCAATTTCAAAGTTTTAGAGAATGAAAAGCAAAGAGAAATTATAGTAATTATGTGTTTCTCTCTAATATTTTTGCTATTCAAAATACGACCCCATTTTAACATTTATTCAATGAGTTTGACTTCAGAATATACATTTATGGATTAAATTACTTACATGGATTAAATTTTATGGAACGCTCTAATTATCCAGCTAATATAAAGATTGAAATTTCTCTAATTATATTATTTTGCTTAGAAATCTACCTTAACTTAATATACCTTATTTAATGTTTAATCTACTTTACTGACTTATTGGAAGCATTTGCTTAAGATAGATAGCGATTTCAGATTCAGAGTAATTAATATCAATATGTTAACTTTACAGTACCAATTCATAGAAATTAGCATATTTTATGTTTCTCATCTTTGTTGAAATAAAAACGATTTTTCATTTACGATCTGTTTCATATTCTTCATATATAATATTTTACCACAAGAGTGTTTTCATTTCAATTCTCTCTCTCTTACTATTAGTTCACAATCTCTCTCTCTCTCTATATATATATATCTTGTTCAAATTTTCAATTGTCAATAAAATATTTTCTATTCTTCCATTCAAGTTCAAATACATTTTTTTTAAACTTGCAGTGGATGACACTTGATATTAATACAGTTTTTTTCAAATATCAATTCCTTAGTTAAACTTAATTAGTGAATAAATGGTAAAAAACAAAAATAATAGTCCAACACCATACATAAAAAGGAAAATCGCTCGTTGTGTCCCCGTAGCGCAATGGATAGAGCGTTGGACTTCTTGTCCAAAGGTCGGTGTTTCAAATCCTACGGATGGCCTAATTTCTGACAATGTGATTTATGAATGAATAAATAGCAACAAACAAAAATAATAATCCAACACTATAAATAGAAAGGAAAATCGCTTTCTCTATTTTGCCACTTAATATTGTGAATCTGTGTCATATGTATATACACATTTATATTAATTGTAATTATTTAACAAAAAGGTAGCTAAAATAAATTTTTTCTTTGTTGACCTAAGCAGGAATTGACTTAATTTTTTTTATATTACTTGCTTTTTAAAAAAATTTACATCTTACTTAAATCTACATCTCCATTTATGCGAAATATTTAAACTATAATGCAATATAACTCAATTCTTAGAAAATTTCTAGAGAAAAAATTGCTAGAAACAATATACAGCCGTTATTCGCCAAAGAAAAAACTGTTATAAAGATAAGAATATTATTGTATAATATGTGTAACCGTTTAATTTGGATATAAAAAATGCTTCATTCTTATCAAACCAGCTGTTAAGAGATCTAATTGCGAATAATATGCATTTCAGGTGTGGAAGGTACTTTATTTTTAATTATTAATTTAATTTTTATTTATTTACTTAAAAAATAATATAATCTAGCATATTAAATCAAAAAGGTTTTAACTTTTCGAGGAATATCGCTGTTAAAAATCGTTAATTTAGCATACAAAACCAAAAATCCATTTTGTAAAAAATAAAATAAACTATTTTCAAGATTTTTGTTTTTCAAGTTAATTACTGGTTTCAATATTTGATTACTGTAACTAAGTACATATGTGTTTTAATTTTGCTCTTACTAATTTAGACTTAAATTGGTGCATTGGTTTTTTAAAAAAGATATTTTTTTCCCCGCTCTTCTTTAGGCAAAAATGCGTAGATATTTGGTTTTTTTCTTGTTTGGGATTCTTTTAAAAACGTTACAATGTAAAAGAAAGCATAATCGATACCAACTCATTGAAATAAATGAGTGTCTTCTAGTCACGCAATATGCTGTAGCTCAATGCCTATTCGCTACAGTTCATAGACAGCTGACCACAATGGCCAGTGAGTAATCTGAAGGGAAACAAAATGAGCCATCAGTGATTTTTTTTATTATTATTTTTAAATATTTAATCAAAGAAAATTTTAGAAGTAGCCCATTATTAAGGTGTGCATTGACTTGCTTAAAGACTTTTTTTTCAATTCCTATTAGCTCAACTCTCTTTTTTTATTTTTTTATTTATCTTGGTGGAATTTTCAATCGTTAATAAAAAAATTTTTAAAACGACCCATTGAGCTGTTTTTTATATAATGATTTTTTTTGGATGCAATACGAAAATTTAATTATAATTAATAAAAATTATTAAAACTAATTATTTAAAAATTACAAATACACCCCGTTGGCATCATTTTTGGGATTTAGAAACCCCTTTTTTTAATTGTGTCAAAACTTGAAAGGTTTTTCTCACTTTTTTAAACATTCAGTTGAACTGAAATTTTATAACACGATTTTTTGGATGACAATAGATATTCAAATGATAATTAAAAAAAATTAATTACCACCTAATTTGTGATTCTGTCATATGTATAAAATATTTATATTTTTGTAATATTTAATAAAGTAGCTAAAAAAAAATTTTCTTGTCTAAGTAGGAATTGACTTAAAACAATTTTTTTTTATATTACTTGTTTTTTATTTAATTTCTTACATTTTTATCTTTAGTTACCTTTTTGAGTTTTGATTTCTTTTTACAATTCACTATTGTTCAATTCCCCTTTTAAATTTATTTATAAATATTTGTTCAAAATTTCAGTGTTAATAAAATATTTTTTTAATCCATTCAAGTTCAAAACTTTTTTTAAATTGAGGGGATGACACTCGATTTAAAAGTTTTTAAATATTAATTTTTAAATTAAGTTTATTGAATAAAAGAAAAAAAAAATAATATCCAACACATACATAAAAGGAAAACCCTCGTTGTGTCCCTGTAGCCCAATAAAGTGGATGAACATTTAATCAAAGGGGTCTTGGGTTCACCCCACCTGGATGGCAAATTTTTTAAGAATTGATTTATTTTACTATACTATTTTATTAGAAAAATTTAAAATTTTAAATTAAAAAAAATAGAACAAAAAAAAAAATAATAGTCAACACCCTTAAAAAGGGGAAAAAGGGAAAAAATTAAGGAAATTCGCTTTTTTTTGGGCCCCCTTAATATTGTGATTCTGTCATAGTTTAAAATGTTTTTTAATTGTAATATTTAAAAAAAAGTAATTTTAAAATAAAATTTTTTTTGTTGACCAAGTAAAATTTAAATTTTTTTTATATATATTACTTGCTTCTTTAATAACTCTATACTGAACATTTACCAGATTTTTTTCTCATCAATTTCTTTAAAAAGTTTAATTTAGAAAGCTCACGTAAATTGCTTATGAAATAAGAATAATTTTTCCGTATTTATAAATAAACAATTAAGATTTTTCTCCTTTTTGCCATATTCCTACTTAAATTATTTCTTTTTATTTACTCATTTTATGTAAAAAAGGGAAAAAAGGGAAAAAAAAAATTTGGGTTTCCCCTTTTTCTTTCCCACAAGAGAAAAATTTCCCTTTTTTTTTTTCTTAATCTTTTAAACTATCATCGTAATGTAAAATATATGCAAAAATGTTATCTCCACTTTTTATTCTACAATGTATACGAAATAGATACTACCAGATACGAAAATATTTCCGATCTCCTATAAGCTCAGTTTAACATAATATGATTCCAATATTTATTTGAAATATAAAAAAGAATCTGAATTTAAATTCTACCTATATCTGGCAACGTTAGCTTAGATGCAAACTTGAAAAAAAATGAACATAGAAAAAATTGTCTGCATTTCTTTAAACCTTAAATGCTCGAATTCGTAAAAAAGGGAATCATTGCAATTCCATTTTAGAGAAAAGAAAGAAGGATTTTCAAATCACTATGCTTTCGATAAGTCCTTTTAGTTAAAGTAGAATGAAAATGCCTTAAAGGATTTGGTTATCTTAAAGTATGGATTCTGTGCAATGAGCTACGCTAATAATATATAATTTGACATTTTTAGCAAGGAAAAAAACATTTCGAACCCCTAACCCCGTTCTGATAATGACACTGAAATTTTTTTTCCTTTTCGTGTTCCAAAAACCCATTTATCAAAAGATAAATTTTTTGAAAGATACTTCCTTTTTTTATTTGAATGGCCGGTGTCCCGGGGCACAGCAAAAAATAGATAGAATTTTGAAAAAAACCTTTCAAAACAACATGATTGTACAGGACATGGGGGTGAATATTAACACATCGCACTATTTAGCTACTCGAGGGCTTTTGGCAATGGACCTAGTAATTTTGAACCATAGTCAAGTGATGAGGACGACACCTGAGCTGTCACCTCCCTCTCCTAACTTCCACACTAAACCAACGGTGGACGTTTGAGCTTTGTCAGATTTGACGCGCATCGCCCCCCTAAATGGTGGGTCTTCCTCTGCTCTAATTCATGATACGCCGGTCGCAAGTCCGTTACCTTGACCAGTAGGCTACAGCGGCCACAAGGTAGGACAGTTAGGAATCAGTTTTAAATTCTAAATAAGAGAATATATACATTAAAAAAAAGATTATACATTTAGAATTTAATGCAGGAACCATTAAAATTAGAAACACCCATGATGTGAACAAACCGTTTTTAAAATGTTTGGGCTGAGTCTCCCCAAAAACCCCCAAAAGTATGTTTTAAAAATTATCTAAAAGTATATGTATATTTTCCTCCTTTAATATCTAACATTCAGTATATAAATTGTATAATTTTAAAGAAGACAACAACTAAAATTTTACCCAATAATTATTTATTGTTTTAATTTAAAAAATTAGTATTATAATAATTTGACGAATGTGTGTAATATAGAAGTATATGTTTTAAAAATTATTTAAATTGTTATTTTCTTTTAATTTTAGATTTATACTTTTCAGACAATAGTTAATTTTAATTCTCCTGCACATCAAGACTCTTATTTATATTCTGTATTATTGTAATGTTTTGAGGGAAAAGAATTAATTAAAGAGACATAAAAAGTTCCAAGTAATTTATATTTTCTCTTTATTTACAATGTCATTTGGAACCTTCAGAAGAGATAAATGAGCGGTTCAAGCATGAGTGAAGAACTTTTTTTTAGTTACTCCCACCCTTCGGGGAAAAATGTGACGCAAAGAAACAATTTTTCAACTTAGTGAAAAGAACTAGTTATGTAATCTTCCAACAACTGTATTAAAAAAGAGTATAATTTTGCGAAAAGAATCAAAGAGTATATATATTTATATAAACAAGTAATATAAAAAAAATTTAAATCAATTCCTACTTAGATCAATAAAGCCAAATTTTATTTAGCTATTTTTTATTAAATAGTTACAATTAATATACATATGACAGAATCACAATATTAAGGGAAATGTTTTTTATTAATTATTTTTAAATTAAATTGTTATCCAAAACAATCGGTCTATAAAATTTCAGTTCAAATGATTTTTTAAAAACATGAAAAAAAAATCTTAAAGTTTTGACACAAGTCCCCAAAAAATGATGCCAACGTGGTTAATTTGTAATTTTTAATTATTAGTTTTAATCAAAATTTTTTTAAATTATAATTAAATTACTGTTTGTCACCCAAAAAATAATCCTGTATATAAAATTTCAGCTCAATTGATCGCTTTAAAATGTATTTTAATAACAAAAATTCCACCAAGAAAAAAATAAAATATATAGAAAAAGGTGTGGAATAGTGGTTGAATAAATTATTGGGAAGTGGACACACATACACACACAAATTTTTTTGTATGTTCTTTTGAAATGAGCAAAAAAAGGCAAATACATACCATTACATATCACACATTTACAAAATTTGTGGCCGTGGTAGCCTAGTGGTTAAGGTTGCTAAGTCGTAGCCGGCGGGTCAAGAGTTCGAGTCATAGTGCTACTGAAGAACCACCATGTAGCGGTGTTGGTACGCGCAAAATATTTCGATGCTCAATGTCCTCCTGTTGGTGGAGTGTCGTAGCTTGGAGAGAAAGTGTTAGCTCAGATGTCGTCCTCGTCACTTGACTAAGGTTTCAAAATTACGACGTTCGTCGCTAACATAGTGCTCGTGCTGATTCATAGTTCAACGTTAAAAAACACTCACTATCTCATACGAGGAAAAATATAAAGTTATGATAAAATATTCGATGGTTTAGAGAAAGCTAATGTTAAAATTTGAGAATTAATCTATTCATTAAGAAATTGTATAAAATTATTTGTAAGACTTTATCAAAAAAAAAATGACCGAAATAGGAATTAAATTAAATCAGATCTTAAAGATAAATGTTCCATTTTTGTTTTACAGCTTTAGCTGCTGCTTCTTAATCTGGCATTTTTCTTGGCGTGCTTTGTGGGGAAAACTCGCCAAACACTTTTAATATAGCCATGCGAACTCTCACTAACTCTATTTACTTACTTTTCAATTCCTACTATTAGCTCGCACTCTCTATATATTTATTTATCTTAGTGGAGTTTTCAATCGTTAATAAAATACATTCTAAAGCGATCAATTGAGCTGAAATTTTTTATACATGATTATTTTGGATGACAATTCAATAATTTAATTATAATTGATAAAAATTAATTGATTAAAACTAATTATTTAAAGAATTAAAAATACAGCCACGTTGGCATAATTTATGGCGACTTATGACCCTCTTTTGGCGACTTGTGTCAAAAATTCTGAAAGTGCTGTTTCTTTTCTGATCGTTTTAAAGCATTCAGTTGAACTGAAATTTTATATACATGATTGTTTTGATGACAATGGCCGATACTCTAATGATAATGAATAAAATTAATTATACCAATTTAATGTTGTGATTCTCTCATATGTGTATATATACATATTTATATTAATTGTAATTATTTACTAAAAGTAGCTAAAATAAAAATTCTTTTGTTGATTTAAGTAAAGCAGAATTCGACTTTAATTTTTTATATTACTTGTTTTAGAATTTAAATTTTAAAAAATATTTCCCTTTTTACTGGAATTTGTGTGTGTGAAGTGTTTACTACCTGTTCCATATTGGGATGGAATTAATTTTTTTGTGCTGTGTTATATATAATTCCAATTAAATTGGTGTTCAGAAGAAAAACAACATGACCTATCGGCAGCGGGGACCTATATTCACTTCTGAGTGCCAAATCTAAATAGAACTAGACCTTAAACAAAACAAATAGCACTAAAAGACTCATGTTCTCAATAGGTATCGTCGCCCAATTATAATACATCCAACGTTAAAACAAGGTAGCTGATTTCTAACAGAAGCAAAATTAAATAACAAGAGACCGACGTTTGTGTGATAGCTTAACTGAAGCCAAAGAAGCAACAACGTAGCAGTGGTGTGAGGGGGGACAGCCGACTCGGAAAGATTAAAAACGGAGCGGAACATTTTGTGACAGATCAGGGCAGAGGAGGAAGGGGTGCCGAAAAGAGGACGACGCTCTGTAGAAACAATGGTGACGTTTTTATTTCGGGCTCTGATGGGGAGATGGTTCTGTCTGTGCAGAATGTTGAATGACGTGATATTCTAAATGTTTGACAAAGCAGGTTCTCGTCATCGTTAGTTAAGTTTATCCACACAATGTGATTAGGATTGAAAGATCATACATAAGGTAAAAAGAGAAAATTCAAAGCAGTGCGATGTTAATTATACTTTTTCAAAATATTTAGTCACATTAAATTTTAGCTACATTAAACTATAAAAGAAGAAAATTGCAATAAGAATACGAGATTTATTCGCTTAGAATTAATT
Organism: Trichonephila inaurata madagascariensis; assembly: GCA_019973955.1. NCBI lineage: Eukaryota > Metazoa > Arthropoda > Arachnida > Araneae > Nephilidae > Trichonephila > Trichonephila inaurata. The sequence continues at coordinate 391,518 of BMAV01021171.1, read as the reverse complement.
TATTTTGTTGTATCAAGTCTTCTTTCCAAGCACTACAGCCAGTTACTGGCCAAGGCTGTATCAGTCAGATTAGACCAGGGGTACTCAACCTTTTTTTCTGCTGGGCCACATACAAATGTTAGTTATTTTATGCGGGCCGAAACATGAGGATAAATGGGGGAGGGGGAGGAGAAATGCTTTAAGATCAAGATAACACTGGAAATTTAAAATGTGGAAAATGGATTATAATATTATAATTTCTGATTCGCTTTTTTAATTATTTTTTGTATTTTTTATTTTTGTTACTAATACTAAATTAGAGGCATTTAAGAAACACTTCTTCACAATTTATGCATCAGTAAACGGTTTCATATGATAACTAATAATGTAACAAACTTCATAGGATGTCTTTGTTACTGCTGTGATATTACCACTGACAAAACACTTTTGTTGCTAAGGTAAGGATTATCTAAGAAAAGTTTATTTACACCTCTTGAAAGAGATCTTCGAGGAAAGGTGTCATTGAATAATTCCTGCTTATTGGTATCTTTTAAATGCAGCACTTTCATGACAGATCAAACAATTACTGATCCATGTTTGTTTTTCACTACAAAATAATCAACTTCACAATCGTCTTTAAGCGATATATTTTCTTCGAATATTTTTCACTTGCAAGATATGAAAGATAGTTAAAAGCTAATTCCACCCACTATTCATTTCACTGTTATCTGTTATTACAAACCGTAACTGTTCCAAATAGAAAAAGAATATCAATTCGTACCCGTACGATACCAACAACAAAAAGCAAAAAACTGATATATTATATCTCTTGACAAAGAATTTCCAACCAAATTTTTAATACAATTTTCTTAAATAAGTGAATTTCTCAGAGCAATGGGCCATGACCGGGCCACTTAAAAGGCTCGGTGGGCCACATGCGGCCCGCGTGCCTCAGGTTGAGTATCGCTGGCTTAGACCATCTTGATCTATTTGATGCTATATTCTTCCATTGGTTAACTCCCAAGTCCTTCAACCATTTTTCTACTATATCCACACCCACCTCTTGTTCTTGGTTTTTCTTTTTCCCTTTGGAGTTTGGAAAGTTATTTCCTTAACACAGTGCTTCTCAAACTTTTACTATTTGCGATCCAATATTCAATCATAATTTTTATCGCCCCCCCCTTCCTTATAATAAAATAACAATATTCTTTGACGCTAAAGCTACAATACGTCTTTAACTTCTTAAGTGCCACCGACGTACATAAACGTTTCGCTCAACCAAAGCGTTAATTATCCCAGTCGTATATATACGTCTTTCCGATCTTATCTGTACACGATCTCTTTCGATCTTATCTGTACACAGCTACCCATAAAAGTATGCCGAAGGCTTTGGAATGCATTAAAAGGATCTTAACAGTGTTTGCGAAGGATTTACTTATTTCAGAGGATATTTGGTTATTTATTCTTCCTCCCAAAACATCACATACGCGTGCCTACGTGGAAAAGGGTGGCAATGAGGAGCAAATCACGCAACTTTTTTTATCTGCAGTTAAGGGATTAATTATAAACCGTACAAAAAAAACTATCAAGATGAGTGAAATTTTTGTTTATAATTTTATGTATGAAAACCCCATGGGTCATTGGTAATTATTAAACTTGTTCTAATAAAATTGTCAAATTATGGAATACATTGCGTGCAGTACTGATGCATTTATAACTTTATTATATCAGTGTGAATGTGTATTTTTTATAATGTCACAATGTATTCCGTTTGTTTACTTTCAGTAAATTAATAATTTTTCAAATAATCTTTTGCTTACGACTTTTCAATATGCTCGCGCCCCCCTCATAGAGTTATCACGCCCCTCTAGGGGTCGCGCCCCACAGTTTGAAAAACGCTGCCTTAACAGGATTTTCATCGCCATATTGAAATACATGTCCCAGCCACCTCATTTGGGAAGCCTAGATCATTTTGACTATGTTGGGTTCTCTGTATTTCGATTGAAGTTCAAGGTTGCATCATATTCTCCACTTTCCGCTTTTTTTAACTGCATCAGAAATGTTTCGTAAGATTTATTTCTCGAAAGTCATTAGTTTCTCTTTGTTTTCTTTGTTAACTGCCCAGCATTCGTTGCCGTATAAAACAATTGGTCTTACTCAAGTCTTATATAACTTTTTTTGTTTTGCCGCTCATGTATTTAGATTTAAACTGGTTTTGCAATCCGTGATAACATCTGTTAGCCATCCTGATTCTGTTTTTGATTTCATTTTATATGTCATTACTATTGTTTACAATTTCTATCAATTATATTTCTTCCAAAAAACCCTTGTTCATTTTTCCGAAACTGATTTATGAAAGCAAATTAAAAGCAAGTGAATTGCATATTTTAGTTTTGTTTTCGTATATACAATCCAGAGAAGAGATTACAAGAGAAACAGGATCAATTGAGTTCATGACAGGAACATGAGCTATACATTTTATAACTTTATTTATATATATTTGTATATGAATGAAAGTACAAAATAAGTCTAAAATATGAAAGAATAAATAATAAAAACAGAATACAAAAAAATCACAAAACAGCACATTAAATATTAAAAAGAAGAAAAGTAATAGAATTAAACAAAAACTGAAAAAGGAACCCAGCGAGCCAAGAAGCAATTTTGAACTTAGAGCAGAATATGAAGGGTTACACTAGTTTGATAAAACCAACCTTTGCCTTTATATATATATATATATAATATGAGTTATATCTAGTCTGGATTTCGATATACTTCTTTGATCCAAAGTCTATTTTTAGCCGTGGTGTTTTTGCTTTTGTTGTGTCTTTCTTGCTGAAGGCTTCTAGCATAATTTAAAAAAAAACTGTTTGGGTTGTAATCTGACTGGTGTAATTTGATAAAATAGAAATCTAGCCATTTATATTAAAGACAAGAAACTAACTCGTTCTACCATTAAACTGTAATCTAATTTGTTAAATTAACTTCCATTTTTTTCTGTGAATTGCATCATAAATATTCCGTATTTCTTTTTCTTGAAGTAAAAAAAAATATATCCTCACCCAAAACCTGAAAATTTATCTAAGGTAAGAAAAAACCAATAAATATTTAGCAGAAAGTAATAAAACACTTTAAAAGAATAAAATAAAAAGTTATTGAAAAATAATATTGCTAGAGAAAGATATAATACCAAATATATAGCTATCACTTTGCTGAAACATTGGAATTGGCTTTTTAAAGGCAACTTAAATATCGTAAAGAATACTGTAAATTGATAATATAACTGAGTGAAAATGTATCAAATTTGTTAAAATTGTTCAAACTTCTCAAATGAAAATGAAATGTAGCTCAAAAGATTGTTTTGGATAGGGCCATCGTATTCATTGTACTTTGAGTTTTTTTTTATTTTAATAAAATCTATATTTAATTATGCCATTCAAGAAAATTTCCATTAAATATTTGTATTTCTTTAATTGCCTTATTAATTATTCTTCTCAAACTTTCTTTTTTTTTTTTTAAATTGCGTAATAATGCGCTCCAAGTTAATTGTGTTATAATTAAAGTAGAATGAGAACAATTAGAGAATTCTTTCTCGTCCTCCCCTTCACCTGTCAGGAAAACCTAAATTTATGTGCCCGCCCGTGTATCATACCACAGAAGACGCATTGTGTGTGTGTTGAAGTGTGTCAACATCTTCAAGTGCAAGCGATTTCTGGAACGGCGGAACCACCTGCCTGTTTTTGTCACCCCCGTCTTAACTGCGCAGTCTATCCCGGGAGCTCATCCAGGCCAACAATACCCCCGACTCTTGTCTTTTGAGTGATACACAACTTGTTTTTATTTCTTTAGATTTTAAAAAGTATTGGTTGCAAAAAGAGAAGTGAGAAGGTTTTAACAGAACAATTTAACTTCTAGGTGCATTAAGGAGCTCTTTTATGTTTATTTAGGTTGAAGGGTTGTTTAGAATGTACAAGTAATAGGTAGAAGGTCGTTTGAATGTATTAAAGGGGCTTCATCTTTAATTAGATACGTTAGTGGTAAATATCTCAAGAATTTTCATGATGATTCGGATCATCGTACGATAAAAGAAGGCGTGGCATTGGTGGTAGGCAATAGGCTCTTAACAACGAATTTAGTTGGCGTCCTGCTCTTCAAACTTTCACACCACATCAACAGAAAGCTTCTGAGCCCCTACAGAGTTAAGGTGCATACTAAATTGTAGTTTAAAAAAACTAAAACACACTTTTATAGTGAATCGAACTAAAAAGTAAAAAATAATTCTTAACACACACATAAGAATAAAACGATCAACGAGAAAACTAATGTCATTGAGGTAAAAGCGTGGGGTGCTTGATATTAAATGTTATTAATTTCTTACTATTTCTATCCAAAATGCAGAGTTAGTCTAAAAATGTAGTGCAAAGCACTCCACACGCTTTTACACCACAATGACCTTAATTTTCTCTTTAGTTATTTTATTCTTATGTTAAGAATTATTTTTTTACTGTTTAGTTCAATTCATTATAAAAGCGTGTTTTATAAGTTTCTTAAGACTATAATTTATATTATGCACGTTAATTCTGTGAGGGCTCAAAAGCTTACGAAAAGGCAGTGATGAGGACAACATTGGATGAGTTGGCATACCAGTCCCCAAATTTCTACACCACGCCAACGGGAGTCTCGAGAGTCCTTTTACACGATGGATCTTCAGTGACACCAGGACAAAAATAACGCCGCCGAACATTGGGGTTTATTTTTGTCCAGAAACTATGCTTTGTCAACATAGTACATTTCTGTCAAAAATCTTTCATCTGACAAAGGACTTTTTACCTTTAAAACAAAAAATATCTTAGCCTAAATAACTGTATACCTAAATAGTCTGCTTTTAATAAGCATAAAATTAATCAAAGCCATATTAATTAAAAAACGGAAATTTATGTAAAAAGTATGGATTCTTCGGGAAGCCACTGAATTTCCCAAGCATAGAAATATATCTTACAAATTATTTGGTTGTTAAACAAAAAAGGTTGTAAACTTATTTCTGTATCTATTTTATTCATGCAAAACACAAATTACAAAAAGACGTTGCATTATTCATCTTTAAAACCAATACAAGTATGAGAAAAATTCCTCTTGGGACATTATTAAAAGCAATGCTCTTAAAAATTCTGCCTTTGATGACATCTTTAGAAAATTGGACTTCTCTGAAATGACTTTAATTGTGATTAACAAGAAATTATTTTTCTCGAACGTTCAAAATAAAATTGAAAAATAAATGGATATTAATTATTTATGCGCTGAAGATAATGACGCATGTAAAACAGGCCGTTAGTTTTCTATGACAGCATGATTTTTCATTTTATTTTGGTTAAGGAGAATCTTCGAACTTGATAAAGATAATTTATCCCCCTCTCCTCCCCTTAAATTATGTATAAATCCTTTTGGAATCTTTTCTTTTTTTTAAAAAAAATTTTTTTTAAGTTAACTGTTTGTGTTTTATTTTCATATTAACTACAATCTTAAAATTAAAATGTGATTTTAACTGAATCTTTAATCATGAAAGAGAAACTTTAAAAAATGGTAAAAGAGTTATCTTAATAAAGACTCATGTTAATGCTCTCTTTTTCAGTTAGTGCCTAATACCACATATGTTATAATACAGATATATGTAGCAGTGGCTTAGCGGAGAATATTAGGGACCCCCTGAAAAGTCCGGTTTTGGGTCCCAAATCGGATTTTACAAAGGATTGCAACTTGGTGTCAGCTAGGCTTTGGACCCTCTGAAACTCTGCCTTCCCCCGCAATGTGCGGGTTGCGGGGATGTACGTTACTCCATCAGTATGTAGAACTAAAGCAGTGTTTGTGTTAACTCTTTGAATGCTGTGAAATCCCGCACCTTAAATTTTGTTTCTTAGTCTCAACATTATCTTGTAGTTAATGAATTGTCAATATTTCAACAATGATGTATTAAGATCTAATATTTTAGAAAATATGAGCTCTTATGGAATGATATTTGCCAATTTCCTTTTTGAATGAGAATATAGTAAGGAGAATAACTGTCATTTACACTTAACAAAGAAACTAAGTACCTGGAAGCAAAATTTTTAGGATTTGAAAGTAACCTTTAGGGGATAAAATAAGTGTACGAGGGACCGTAGAAAGCAGTAGTGGAAAGTAATTAAAGTCATCTGGGATGTAGTAGTATTGTTTAGAAATAAGTTATCCTTCATACCAAGACTATTTTCAATTATCCATTCGGTCAATAAAAATTAACCATTTTGATAATCCTGAGATATATTTTAAAAGCTTCACGTGATAAGCTTAGACTTATCAAAATAAATTTACATAGACTTTTTTAGCATTCTCGAATTTAGACTCCTTTCAACAAAAACTAACCAAATTCAAACCATTGTTTTACAGGTGTAATACTTCTGCATTCTTTTATAAGTATGGGTACTCGTTTCATTTACCAATTTTTATTATTATATAATGAACATACTATTCAGAGCAGATACATTCTATACATTGGCATTTCAAAATTTTCTTTTTTATTCAAATCACATTTTCCATTTTTTACATAAATATTTTTTTCAACCTTAATTGTTGGAAAATAAAACGAAACTGAAAATACGTTTTTAGATTGACAAATGCTTAAAATGAAAAATGCTTTTAAGAAAAGTGCGTTGTTGGCTCACATGAATACTCTCTGTATAATAAAACCGTAAGCTTTTAGAATAAATGCTATGCTCTGTAATTTAAATACAAAATGGACTTTTAACTTTTTGTGTTAAAATATAAAACATGAAATACGAAACTATTGTTTTTGGGGAAAAAATACCGATGGATTCAAACGCAAAAGTAAATAACATAAAAAAATGCCTTATTCTTAAAGAAGAATAAGATACCATTGTTACAACATTTTTTATGTGAAATAAGTGGTTTCAATATGTGTCTTATTCTGTAGTATTTAAAAAAGACAACTTCAGCAAGTTTAACATTAAAAACAAATAATATAAAAAAAAAAAATTTAAGTCAATTCCTACTTAGATCAACAAAGAAAATTTTTGTTTTAGCTACTTTTTGTTGAATAATTACAATTAATATAAATATGTATGTACATATGATAGAATCACAGCATTAAGTGGTAATTAATTTTTATTAATTATCATTAAAGTATCGTTTTGTCATCCAAAACAATCGCCTATATAAAATTTCAGTTTAACTGAATACTTTAACACGTGAGAATAAAACCTTTTCACACAAGTTTTGACACAAGTCGCCAAAAGGGTCGCTAAGTCGCCAAAAATGATGCCAACGTGGTTGTATTTGTAATTCTTTAAATAATTAGTTTTAATCAATTAATTTTAATTAATTATTATTATATTATTGTATTATCATCCAAAATAATCCTGTATATAAAATTTCAGCTCAATGGAGAGCTTTAAAATGTATTTTATTAACGATTGAAAATTCCACCCAGATAAATATATAAATATATAGAAATTGTGAGCTAATAGTAGGAATTGAAAAAGAGAGAGAGAAGTTTCCTATATGGTCTGTACATGCATGTTTATTTACTTTCTTGTATTTTTCCCAGCTTGGTGTAGAATTTGAAGAGTGAAATGAGGGCTTCGAATTTACGAGGTGCGCGTCGGTAATAGTTCTCGTGTAACATCGAAGTGTGACATTAATAAACAATCAATCAATCAATTAACTATCTATTTTCTTGACCAACAGATGTTTCGTCAAAAGAGGGGGGGATCGAATGCGTGATATTTGTCAAATATACCACAAACAATTATTCGAAAGCAGAAAAGGCAGAGGTCAAAATATTTCTTAGAACTGCACTGGTACAAACACACTCATCTGGCATCACGTGATCTGGAATCTTGCAATGCATTCATCTAGCATCATGAGCCGCATTGGCAACTCTATCTGTACCCATCACAGTTCGAATTTCATCTCGTCCAAGAGCTACGTGCATCGTCATAAGTAACATGTGGGTCGATATTCTGCAATCATTTTGGAGATAAGAAAACGAACAGAGAAAACAAAATGGTGATGGGGGGAAAAAACATAAGCATTCTAAAAAGGCCAAAAGGGGAACGCGACACCCGCTTGTCCCACAGTTTGACGGGATGTTGTTTTTAATCAAGTCGTGCTTATGAAGGTTTTCGGATTGACTTACCCGTGTGTGACAGACTTCATAAACTTTTGCCGGCGTTCTCAGTGACTTGCGAAATTGACAGTCGACAAATTCGATTTCCGGAAATGTTTTCGTAATGAAAATTTTTCAGTAAAAACAACTTTTGGGTTTTCCGCCGTTTCTTCTAACTGTCGAATGTAATTTATAATAACCCTGTTTTAGATGAAAGAACTTATTATTAATTATTAACTATTAGGGCACATTGGCTTACTATATGAATGCGGTTTATTTCAAAATATGACTGTCTTTAATTATATATAACAATGTACTCTTTATCATACGCTGTTTTCAATATAACTTAGAAATAAATAATTTCTAGGCGTGTTGGAAGCACATAAAAGAAATATAAACTGTATAAAATTTTGTTCATGTTAATCGCGCATTTCTTTTTTATAATATAAAATTTTCAGCATTATTTTTTCCTTTAAAAAAATAACTGAAAAATTGTTGGTTAAATTTTCACGTTCATTGAATAATTAAAGAAAAAATTCATATTTTAATGTATGTTTAAAACTTAATTGCGAATTAATTATCGCAGGATCTTACAACTACTTATAAAAATTTTACAAGTATATATATATGTATTCAAGTAATATAACAACTAATAAATTCCTGTTAGCTTAAAACCAGGTTTGTATTATAATACTGCTTTATTGCTTTATAGTTTCCTCAATACTGTAGCAATTTTTTTACTATAAATACTACAACTAATAACTTTTTCCTTGTAAAATAAACATTTTTCGTATTGTAAATTTAAACTATCTAACTCCTTTCTTTTGAAATGAGAAAATCTAACTTTTACGTAACATCTTGCATATGAATTTTTTTTTTCTGCTAAGCCTAAATGGAATTTAAATTCCAACGAAAACAAGTCGAACCTTACTAACAAACGCTGTGTTTTCTTTTTCTTTTCTTTTTTTTTTTTTCCTTTTTTTTTCCCTGTTTCTTTCCCTTTTAAAATTTTAAACTAACTATCTCTTTTCCTTAAAAACGGAGAAATCTAGCTTCACATATCATATCAGACATTTAGAATTCTTTTGCTGGTAAACCTAAACAGAACTCAAATTCCCACCGTAAACATTTCTATTAGCTTTTAGATTAACGAATCGAATTTCAAGCACAGTTGAAAGATGCTTTTTTTCACGTTAGAAAATTTAAATGAATTCTTTTTCTCGAAAATGGAGGAATTTAACTTTTCACCTAATAATATTTTGTATTTGGAATACTTTTCTGCTAAGTCTAATGAATTCAAATTCCTACTTAAAACTGTTATACAGTCTATAACGAATCGAATCTCATTAACAACTGCAGTTTTTGTTTTGTAAATGTTAACAGACTAACTCTTTTCCTTAAAAATGGAGAAATCTAGTTTCGAATATCATATCAGGCATTTGGAATTCTTTTGCTGGTAAGCCTAAACAGAACTCAAATTTCAACCGAAAACATTTGTATCAGTTTTTAGATTAAAGAATCGAATTTCAAGTACAGCTCCAGGATGCTTTTTCTGTTTTGGTAAATTTAAGCGAACTCTTTTCCTATACAATGTGGAAAACTAACTTTTCACGTGATATTATCTTGCATTTGAATATTTTAGCCGGTAAGCCTAAATGGAATTCAGATTCCGACCGGAAACAGTTGTATTACTTTTTTAGAGTAACAAATCGAATTCCATTTACTGTTGCACATTGCTTTTGTTATTTGTATGGAATAAATCACATGGAGTAGTCTAATCTCGGGGGGGGGGAGCTACGAGTGTTTGCTTTTGCTGCGAATTTTTCTTACAAACCCAACCCATTAGCGGCAGACGCGTTTGTCACTGTCTTCAATGGCGACGGTACTCGTAAGAACTTTCGGATTTCAGTTATCTTTCGATCTTGCCTTCTTTGTTTCGTCTTCGAGGATAAATGGCTCGATAATTACCTCCTTCCTTCCTTTCGGAGATTTTTGTTGATCCGCTTTGGAAACCTCAGAGTGATAAGCTGCTAACAGGGATTGTTGAAGAACATTCATTGAAATCCTCTGGTTGTGAAACCTACGCTTTGGCTTATTTTTAGCATATGCGTTGGAATTACGAGAAGAAAAGATATTGTAAAACTCTTTGTAATATCACTGAATAAATATTCGATTCTTAAGACTCAGAGATTGCCAAAAAAGTTAGATTTAAAATAATTTTTTTAAAATTTGCTTATTCGTTTATCTTATAGATCGTCTTTGGCTACTTACATCTGCCCAATTGATAGATCTCCTTAAGGTATCCGACTACGTTCGGAACCGTGATTTTAAAAAAGCGCATAAATGGATAATTGCCATGATATTTAGTGTTACTTAGATTAGAATACATGTATAAAATTGTTTTAAGGACATTTTTACAAAAAAAAATTATTTAAATACAATATTTTGCAAAAAATTAACTTAGAAGAATCTTTTTTCCAAATGTTCTCCTTTTGTAAAAAATGCTTCTATTATAATATGTATATAGCTCATAGTATAATATAGTATAATATGTATATGTATATAGTTAGTTCTCAGACCTTCTTTCAAGTAGGCTCAATCAGAATTTTTGAATCAATTATTTTCAGAAGTTCACAATTTAAATAATTATTGGCGTTTTTTTCTAAAAATTGCTCCTCTCTGTTGTAAAATATGGATAAACCCACTTCTATGTTATATATTTCAGGGGAGAAATTTTAAGAAAAAAACGCCCATAATTATTTCAATGGGTTGTAACTCTGAAAATAATGTGAATTGTTCAAAAATAATAGTTGATCCTATGTACAGAGGTCTGAGCTATATGTAGGCAAAATATTATTATTATAGAAGCATTTTTCACAAAAGGAGAACATTTTGAAAAAAGATTATTCTAAGTTAATTTTTTGCCGAAATATTGTACTTAAATAATTTTTTTTGTCACAATGTCCTTAAAGCAATTTTATACATGTATTCTAATCTAATCTAAGTGACACTAAATATCATGAAAATTATCCCTTTATGCGCTTTTTTAAAATCACGGTTCCGAACGTAGTCGGATACCTTAAGCGCATTTTTCTCAAAACTGTGTTTTCAAACTTTCCTCCGTTATATCTCAAGAACGGTTTGACCTAATGACTTCAAATTTATAGGGTAGACGCAGCATATATAATCGCACAGAATGGACTACGATCACTTCAAAATTCCCAGTATTTCTATTTGTTATAACAAAAACATAACAAAAACCCCCATAAAATTCGAAATATTTTCTTCGGAGGTCTACCAAAAATCCAATTTTTGGAATTTTCAATTGAATATAGATCATTCCGTGCATTTAAGCTTTCATGGGCCGTCACATCGGTGAACTCCCTTAATTTAAAAATTTTTTGATGAATTTTTTCCCTTATACTTAAACATTTTTACCCAATTTTAAAATTTGAAGTTTACGAATAGAACAAGTACATGTTAATTTAATGCCAGCTTTGAATTCAATGGAGAACATGTGATTGACTTTATTATGTGACCGTCATAAATTTAGCCCATTAATCCAGCAATGGTAATATTTATGGGAAGATTAAGTTATTTCCAAATTTTTTCACTACTGTTTTCAGATATTCATATCTCCCAAAGAATATTGTTTCGAACACACACACACACACACACATTTTTATTTAATAATTATCATCTCTATATAATATATTTTGTTTTTCACTACTTATAAAAATCTTGAGACAAAGATTTCAACACAGAAAGGCATAAGAGAGATCGGGTTATAAAATTTTCCTCTAAAAAATATATAGCTTCTCTTCTCCTACAACAAATAATGATTATTTTTCCAAATTATGTGAAACATAGTAAATCATAATAAAAAAATGCCCTTTCTTTCCTTTTTCGACTGAAATAATTTGGGCATACTCGGGTGAAATATGCCAGATTTTCTGGGAGAAAATTTTTATGTGTGCTTTAAATCGTCCAAAAGGGAATTATTTTTTGAAACTCCGAGTTTATGAATAAAAAGAGGAAGGAAATAGAAAACTCTCATTCCGTCTTCCGACATTTATGATGAATGATAGCGAAGTCTCGTATTTGATTTCTTAAAATATTTGAACGAGCCACTTTATAGGCTCGCTCAGGATAACTTTTTTACAAAAACATTGGAGAAGTATTTTTACTATTTTTCAAAAGAAAATTTTACAGGGTATCTTTTATTCTGTTTTTCCAATATATTTATGTAAGTGCTATCACAAATTATAAAATTATACTAAGCAAATTCCCATTTTTAATTTTTTTTGTTATTATTATTATTATTTTTTTTTTTTTACCAAAAGAATGCAAATTTTCCGCAAATGTAATTTCCAATGAATTTTTATGGTAAACATTGTATGTGTGTAATTATTCATCTTTTAAAAACATATGCAACACAATTTGTTTTTAAATAATTAATAACCATGAGTCTTTTTAATATTTATTCTTTAGCTCTCTACGATAGCTTTTACGATAGATTATTTTTTTCTTCGAAAATCATATATTTTACAAAAAAATACGACAAAAGATAGATTCGTAAAAATCGAGGAATGCGTGAATTAAAATACAAAAAACAAAATTTATATTACACTTCTATCGCATCTACTGACAATGAACGATTCAAAATGTGAAAGAAAAATTTAGATGAGGAGAAAAAAATATAAACTAAGCTAGATAAAAAAATGACTTTTGCATAGTGTTGTTAAATAATAATAAGAAACCTTATTAAACCTTTTGATGATATTAACATCTAATGTTTTGAAACCAAATAATATGTAGAACGAAAACTGCTTCTTTCAAAAGTTACAGAAACTAAAATTATATTCTTCTCTTTGTGTAAATGAACAGTGTTAAAAACAAGCAACCCAGTGGATTTATCATGATTAATTGTTATTTTTTAATGTTAGTCTTTTAAAAAATGTTTATATATATTATATAAAGTATACTAAAGAGGACGGGGTATGATCATTAGCGCATAGCAGTGCTTTGGAGCACTGAGCTTGGGTTTTAATTCTACTTTAGTTCCTTCTGGATAATGGTGCCTGATGCCTATTTAATGAACATGGGAAACTAAGTTCTCCAGTAGTATGATTAGGGGACAAAAATAACTTCCAGTTTTGATATCATCCGTGATTCAAAATTATAAATCAATCGCCAGCACTACTCTTGTTTTTCTAGTGACACCCATGATATTTTTAAAATCAGTGAGATATTTATTAGCTATCTGTTATCTATTCTGCTCTGAGTGAATTGAGTTTTATGACGATGTTCTTAAAAATTACATGAAATCTTGGAGAAATTTAAATGCTAAAGTAGTAGCAAAAAGAGATTTCAGTGATAATTTACCTGTAACATGTAACTGAAAGATTAATGTAGAAATCGATGCATCATATGAAAACGTATTCTACCTTTATAGTATTATTTTTTATTTAAAATACAAATTATGGCCAGTTAATAGGGTGAGTGTGATCATTGAAATACGTAAACAGTAAAAATTTGCCAAAAATTCCTCATGTTCCTTCAAAGAATTCCCCACTTGATCACTTGAAAAAGTCCTCCATCCGTTCTGGTTCAAGTCAGCCAGTAATATCCGCTTGGATGCTCGGAATGTCTTAGAAATTCCGGTAGTATGCGACGAATAAAGCCAAGTGGCACTTGTGAATTTGTCAATATAATTTCCAATTACTGCTTGACCTTCCTATACAAATTTTGTTAACATTTAAGACATACAAACTGCTGTTATTTTGGGACTTGAATCCTTACGAAAAAGTAATATAATTTTTTAAACATCAATCCCTACTTCGTTAGAAAAACGTACTGGCGCCATCTATTGCAGCTAGTTGTAACAGAAATAACACAGAATAAAATTAAAATATAAAATTTCATAAATAAATTAATATTTGAAATAACTATATTAACGTCAAGTGTCATTCACTATAAGTTTAAAAAAATGTATTTGAATTTGAATGGATGAATAGAAAGTATTTTATTAACGATTGTAAATTTGAACAAGATATGTATATATATATATATAAAGAAAGTGAACTAATAGTAGGAATTGAAAAAAGAACTTTTTCAGAAGTTTTCAATACTTAGATAAACGCTGTCGTAAGTGTATTATATCATGCGAGGAGTTCAACGAAAGAAAATCAGGAATTTTTTGCAACTATTAATAGTGTAACGTTAATGTGATCATTCCCCATAACTACTGATCGCCTTCTTGAATAATTTAATTCTATTTTTCCGATTTAATATTAATATACTTTGATTTATAAGCGAAATGCATTATTTTTAAGATTTTTTTACACAGCACACTTCACATGCTTTGTCATCGCTTTCCAGTGTTGAAGCAAGTAGAAGCATCCAGTAGCAAGGTCTGTCTTCGCTCCTAATGGGCTTTAGTTATTTACTGTCAGCAAAAATATTTTTCAATGGAACTCTTATTTTTTTTACTTCGGAAGAATTTCACCTCCAGTCATTATTCTTTCTTTTCCGATGGCACGTGTGTGTGTACGGTTTCTTTTTTATTGTATTCCTCAAGCTATAATACGCTTTTCTCTTATTTATTTTTAATATAGTGCTTATGAAGAAGAAATTTGCAAAAAGAGCTTTTTTTTTTTGGTAAAAAAGTAATTAACTGTGAAAACACCACGAAATTTATTACAATCTGGAAAACTTCTCGAATTTAAGAGGAGCCTCAGGAACATGATTAAGGAGACACAGTACGATTCAATTGACCAAAATCGGTCAAAAAATCAAATTTAATTTTTTTAGCATAAATTTTTTTTATATATACTTTTCTGTAACCTCACAAAATTTGAAAGCTCTAAACTTAAAAAACGCAGAATTATGATAGCTTTTATGTTCGTTTTTATTCACATCCCTATGGCAAATCAAAACTTTTAAAACTGTCGTATCTCAGAAAGATAAAATAACTATTTTGTCTTCATTTAAAATGCTAAGGCTTTTTTCTGTTGCGCCTAATGCTTTGAAATTTTTTTTACCTATTCCCAATAGTAAAGCAACAAAAGTTGGTATGCATTTTTGAATCAAAGCAATAATTATTTTTTTAAAAATAATTAAACTCAGAATTTATACATTTTTTAAGGAATTTTCAATAAACATTCATAAAAAGAAGTATTGTAAGTATACCAATCTTGTTAACGCAAAACCCATACCAACTTTTACTATACATAGTTTGACGTACGTGTAAATCAAATTTCATGCGTGTACGGAAATTTTTGTAGGAGGAGTAGCATTTTAAAATCACTTCAAAAATTTCAATTTTTTCCTTAAAAAATTACATGGCTAGCTTTTTATGAAATTTGGAGCACAAAATATGTTTAACATAGTATACATACATTGGAGGCAACCAAAAAAATATTAAAAATCCTTAAATTAAAAATTTTTGCGTAAATCGTACCATGTTTCCTTAAAACTAAATTTTCTTTTGAAAACTGTTGCCATAAATTCTCGAAAATTCTCCCCCCGCCTTTTCACAATATTATGGAGGTGAGAAAAGTTTAAAATACAAACGATGATTTATAATCGATGTTTTTGAACCAAATTTAGCCTTGAAAGTTTAATTCTATTAAATAAGATGCAAATTTAAAAAAATTAATCTTGCTAATTTATTTTAAAAGAAGGAAAGTGTCCAATAAGAATTCAAGAATTCTGAAATAAGAAATTGCGAATGAAATATGCTAACAAAAAAAGGGGAAATGATGTGTTTTTATGAATTACGGAAAATGGCGTATTTTTATGAATTAAGATGAAACTCAAATTAAACTTAAACTAGAAAGGAATTAGTTTTAAAAGAAAATATATAATTGTGCTTTTGCAGTTTTCTCTCTAATTCTTCCGCTCACCAACCATTTTAAATTCATGAGTGCTATTAAATCTACAGATTTTTTCTTAAACTTTTTTTTTTCAGATCCAGATTATCGTATTTATTGAAAACTACTAAATTGCTACCGAAAGAACAAAACTTAAAGAAAGTGCCTAAAATTACATTTTTCTTTCGATTCTTTAAAACGTTTTGAATGCATTTTAATATGATTCTATAAAAAAAATAATTGATTCTTTTCAAACTTTGAAAAAAATTATTTTCAAAATTTGCAGAATAAAAATGTAGTTTAGCAGAAACATTTATTTTTTATACTTTTTTTCTGATGCACTTTATAGCATTAAAAAATGTAATTAGTATACATTTGATCAGGAAAATAGAAATTCAATGGAACTCACACCATTTTCCCGTATTCAAGATGGTTGGCTTAAAGAAGCCTTAAGACTAATGCTGCTTACTGTTAGTAAACTTCTTAATCAAGAAAAAAGTTTTAAACTGTGCCGTAAAATCATGCACCCAAAAGCAAGTAAATCATAAAATTATTGATGATGAATGTTTTGGGAACCGTCTGTGAAACTAAAAACCTGAGATGATTTTTCTGGCGATGTATTGCAGGTATAAAATGGAAAAACTGTAATTCCTTCCACAAAAGATTCAGCGTGTATAATTTTTAACTTAGCCAAAGCACCTGTCACAGTATTTTAAACCTGAAGACATTCTGGCACATTAAACAGATTTCAATGAAATTCTTGGTGCAACAGACCAATCTGCATTTCTTTTGCTTACGTAGAGATTTAACCTCGGATGCAATAATGTGTGTTGGGTGCTCGCAATCTCCTTTGCCAGTATATCGAATGTTTAATTCCCATGCAACCCTTTGGAACGCTCCTCTATATGAAAGAAGTTTTTGAATTTCGGTAACTTACGCGTAGTTCGCCGTTTATCAATTTAATTTATATCACATCATAGTTGTTGAGGATGATTGATCTCGTAATTTAAGGTCAGATGTTGAAGGTCAAAGTGGATCCCAAGTCATGATGATGAAAGTCAGATAAGTTAAATAACAATGTAACTCATGTCGCATTTTTTAAACTACACATCGCATAAAAGATCTTTGAAGAAAGTTTACCGATTATCAGACTTCCGTTGTACACGCAGAAGTCTTCAGCAGAATCGAGACTTAAATGTAAGACCTTCTAGTTATGAAACGTGTGACTTGACTCCATCATCAGGTATGACGAATGTTTGAAAATGAATCATGCAATGCGATCTAAAATTCTGTTTCTTTAAATTAAATATCGAAGAATTGAATTAAAGTTAACAGTACTGTGGAAGAACATATATGTTTCTGTAATTCTTTGTAATGCTACGCATCGTTATATATGTATAAAAGAATCTACACAATTCACTTACGTCACTCTCTAAGACAAAATAAGAGTTATTGGTGACGGACCTCGTAATTTTAAACAATGGTTATGTGTCGACATCGTTACCTGAGCTGTAACCCTCTCTCTAAACTACCCCACACCGTCAACTGGAAGACTTTGAACTTTGAAAAGTTTAACGTGCATCAGTCCCCCTATAAGGTGAGTCTTCACTGGCACTAGGTTTCGAGTCCACGACTTGACCACGAGTTTGTGACCATGACCACTCGGCTACTGATGTAGTTAAAACAATTTATATTTGGTCGCAAATGCTAAAAAATAGTTGAATAAGCATAATGCTAATTGTGTTGACAAAATTTGATTCAATAATTTTTTTTAAACTCATACAAAAGACCTCTTACAACAAATTACAATCAAACCTCTTACAAACCTCTAACGTTGCTATCCGGCATTAAATTCAAATCAGCTTTCGTAAAATTTAAAGCAGTATTAAATTTTTACGCAGTTAAAAATAAATATTAAACTTAATCAAATAATTAACAAAATTAATCAAATAAACAACAAAATTAATCAAATAAACAAAATTAATCAAAAAAATAACAAAATTCGATTTTTTTTATAGTAACTATACCCGATTACTTTAACGAAGGAAATGTATTTAGTAAGTTCAGATAAGGCATTACATGGCTGAGTTATTACAAACTGTAATTTAAATTTTTAAAAAATATTCTACACTTTAAAATGGTTTATTAGATCAAGATAATTTAAAAGATCTAGATGAATTGTATATACTTCCCGACACAAAAGAAGAAAATCCCTATTGATAAAGTAAACATCTAAATATATACTTTAAATAGCATTTCTTTTATAATTTAATCATTTTAAAAATTAAAATTGCCCAACTAAAGGCATTCTTGTTCAATTCCAGTGAGGCAATACACCATTTATTTCGATTACAAGGAACGTTGTTGAAACATATTGGATGAAATCAAGAGCCCCAATCATTAATATATTGTTCTATGAAACAAATGTGAAGCAAAGTATGAAATATCGTCCATTGTTTAAGAAGGAATTATTGTACGCGCCATAATGGCTTTCCTTTTGGTCGTCCCTGAATTCATTCTTATATCAATCATAATTTAATCTAAAGGGCAGCCGTTTCTCTCCTAATGAGATCTAGTGAGATAGAATATAAAAACTGCCTTCTTCGGTCTCGATTCTGCAAATTAACTTTGAAATTAAATGACAGCTTAAATCAAAGAAAATAAACCGAAACTTTTTCACAAGCTATTCAAGAACTAGAAATTTTAACGAAATTTATGATCGATAAAAGAAAAATAAGGATGTTACATAATATTTATAGGAAGTAAAAGATTTCATTTATTTTTTTCCTATTAAAAATTAAAAGGTCTAGATTATTTAATTGTATTGATTCTCAACTACGCATGCGTGTGCGGAGTCGTACTTCTCAATACTTTTATCACAATCGCGTTATTAGATTGATAAGAACATCAATTCTGAAACTTGCGTTTCTAGAAGTGCCATCTTTTGTAGAAAAGGTGAGATAGACGAATTTAAAAAAAAATATCTGCTAAATCATCTTTTATGCAGTTTTCTCCTTATAAATTAACTTACGTTAATTTTATTTTAATAATGCTAGGTTTATTGATTGAAGTATTATTATTTGCCTTTTATGATTCGATTTTTCTTTTGGTTTACAAAGGCATAAAAGCGATTTCCAGAATTTCTGAGCATAATTGTGAGCAAAAATTTCTGCGTTTCGATCACACAGAGAAAATAATATTTTCATGGCACAATGTGACTTTGGTTTATTTTATTTGCATAATTTTAATTAATTTATTCTTTAATAATTGTTTTAATGATGTATATATACCTTTATTGAAATATTTAAACAATTAAAAGATTATGTTTAATTATTTCACATTCTTTAAATTAACAACTTAACCTCGCTAAACTTTTTGACTATTTTGTATTGTTCTTTACACACACATCACATTTATTCTTCATTTAAATATAATATATTTGTATTTTGTCGGAAATTTCTTATGTATATTACTATCAAAAGAAATCTATTTAGTGATCAAATCTTTATCTTAAATATATCTTGTATGACGAAAAATTGGAGGGTGGTATTTAATTATTTTGCTCTGTATCAGTTATCCAAACTTTGATTTAAAAAAAAAAAATCTAAATGCATTTATTTCGTTGAAAAACTTAACGTAATTCAAACTTTAGCATTAAGTTTTGATTTCTTACAGCAGCATTAAGAAAAACGTGATTTAAATCGTAAAATGATAATTTATTTTATCTCTAGAACTCTTTTCTCTAGAAAGTAAGTGTATTCGTAGCTGAAGACTTTTATAAAAAATAAATTCAGCAAATTAAAAAACAATTTAAAAACTTTATTTTCCCCAAAAAAATGTTTTATGGTCAATATGGTTTTTAAAGTTTTATATTATAGAAAATACAACAGGTTAAAAATTATAACATTTATACGAGGAATATGATGCATGATGATGCATGATAAATATGAAAATTTAAATCCAAATCTAAAAATATATATGTTTTATATACAGGCAAGCAAAATTTAAATTACGCCATAGTATCCGCTTAAATCGATTTTATCATTGCGGGCAGGAGGGGAAAACTTCTTTATACTGTAGAAGCTATATTAAAAACCTTTAAATATAAATTCTTATTATTATTAATTACGCCATATTGACTGTTATGCATTTTGGTGAATTTTATAAAATAATTTGCATGTTTTTTCACCAAGTATACTTCAGCCCGAAATATATATAATTCTTCTAATTATTCTTCTCTTAAATAATACTTATTACTAAAAATGTACTTTATTCCATATTTCGAGACTATCACGTGTTAATTTTAAAGAAAGAATAAGGTTTTTTTGCTATTAAACTCTTGTTTTTAAATTTTTGTTATTATTTTGTTTTTCCTTATTAAACTCTTGTTGTTTCAGACGACAAATTTTTTAAAAAGTCATGGAATCGACCAGAACATTCTATTTGCAGATACATTTAATAATTTTATTTGCATTCTGAAACTAATAAAATGTATTCCAATTCAAATAAAATAATTAGAACCTTCTGAAAATGTTTATGTGTATAAATAGTGACAAACATCACAAGATTTATTAAAATTTGAATCAAGCAAAAAATAATATTTTGATGAAGAATCAGAAGCGAGTAGAAATCTTCTAGTAAAAACAAGTCCTGTTCCTGGAAATAAATATTTACTGTGAATTGTTCATAATAAAATTTCAAAATAAAAAAAGGACTTACTTCTATGGCTCAATGCTCTTATTTTTTTCCAATCAAAGTCCGTTGCTGAAAGTGATCTTCCAGATTTTACACTGGAAATTATTTAGTATTCTTCATTAAAAATTATTTACTATACAATTTTTATAAAAATGGTATTTTTTAATTTGTAATAAGAAAATAAATCTAACTATGCAATGTCTTTAAAATTCAAATTTCAAAAAAAAAAAAAAAAAAAAGAAATTAAAATTAACTGGAATTTTAATGAGATACTCAACGAAAGAAACTTCATTTCCACAGTTATCGAACCAAAATATTTTTATTTAAATAAATGCATGGCACCTTTTGGCTGTTTTTATTCTTATTTACAAATTTACGAGAATATTTGTATTTTTAACCTTCTATAGAGGTTGATACACGTTGATAAAACAGTAATTATCGTATGTTGTAGCATAGTCAACATCATAAATCGGTAATGTCGTCTCGTAAAGGTACGGTCTAGTAAAATTCGAGATGTCATATGACTCATCACGTTCATGTACTTCACGACCTTGTTTTCGTGAGGAACGCGTATGCTCGGAGAAAAATAAACACTAACTTAGTGAAGATTTTTTATTATCATTACGCGTAAAAGAGTTCCTAATTTTTGCTTAAGATTTTTCTTTTTCCACACTTTTCGTTTGATTTACTTTCTTAAAATAATTAAATACCGGAAGTAATAAGCGGATTTAAAAACTTAATTTTGAAAAATTTAAGAAAAAGTACAGGAAAGCGATGGTCACTACTAAATCATCACATAAGCAAATGTCTGGTATCCAGGTTTTGAAGAGGCCGCACAAAATGCTACTCTAAAAAAGATTTGTAGTTTGCTTTTCTGTTGGACAAATGTATATAATAAAAAAATAAATAAAATAAAGTATATTGCCTTTTATATGGTTACATGGTTTTATGAACAAAAAATAAAATTAATAAATGTCTAAGATTTGTTTTAGATTTTCTCATTATTTAGTTTCCTTTTATTTACTGTTTTATATTTTTTATTTGCTTTATTTCTTTTGGAAGAGGTAGAGGGTCTAGTAAGCGGTTAATGCTTAGGGCCCCAAGGTAGGTTATTCCAGGCCTGGAGGTAGTTGTTGCTTCTTATTCTGTAGCATGAGGGTTTTTTTTTAACATATAGTAGTTTTCATTGATTAATTCATTACTTATGTCACATTTTTAAATAAAACTGAGGGCTAAGGAAGACTGACCTCATAATTTTAAGGTATCCGACTACGTTCGGAACTGTGATATTAAAAAGGAGCATAAATGGATTATTTTCATGATATGTAGTGTCACTTAGATTAGAATACATGTATAAAATAGTTTTAAGGACATTCTGACAAAAAAAAATGTTTAAATACAATATTTCGGCAAAAAATTAACTTAGAATAACCTTTTTTCAAAATGTTCTCCTTTTGTGAAAAATACTTTTATTATAATAATATTTTGCCTGTATATACCTCAGACTTCTGTACAGAGACTCAACTACGATTTTTGAAAAATTCACATTATTTTCAGAGTTATAACAATTTGAAATAATTATCGGCATTTTTTTCTTAAAATTTCTCCCCTCTGTTGTCGTAAAACATGGATAAACCCACTTCTAAGTGATATATTTCAAAAATTCTAGTTGAGCCTCTGTACAGAAGTCTGAGCTATATACAGGCAAAATATTATTATAATAGAAGCATTTTTCACAAAAGGAGAACATTTTGAAAAAAGGTTATTCTAAGTTCATTTTTTGCCGAAATATTGTATTTAAACAATTTTTTTTTTGTCAGAATGTCCTTAAAACCATTTTATACATGTATTCTAATCTAAGTGACACTAAATATCATAAATATTATCCATTTATACGCTTTTGCAAAATCACGGTTCCAAAAGTAGACGGATACTTTAAACCATGGTGAGAGACAAGAGTCAATGAAAATGGCACCACACTCTCTTAACCTATACATCACTCTAACGGGAAGACTTTGAACCTTGACACAGATTTAACGCCATCCTCCTCCTTTATACTGCGTGTTTTTAGTGGCATCGGGTGGCCGCTGTAGCCTAATGGTCAGGGTAACGGAGTCGTGGCCGACATGTCATGAGTTCGAGCCTGGTACAGCTGAAGACCCGCCCTTCAGAGGGGGGCCGATGCGCGCTAAATATGTCGAGGCTCAAACGTCCTCCCGTTGGTGTGCAAATAAGAAGTGATGCGAGCTCAGGTGTTGTCTTCGTCACTTGACCGTGGTTTAAAATTACAAAGTCCGTCGCTAAAATCGCTCGAGTAGCTGAATCGTGCGACGTTTACATTCACTCACTTATTACTTTAGTGGCATCACATGACTCTGACCCATGACTCGATAGAAATTTAATGATTTTAAATAGAAACGCTTACTTTTTCACTGATCTTGCAAGTGGTATATGAGTGGTATGCAAGTTGTATATGGTTGATAATTATAAAAGTATTTAGCTTGTTTTAAATTCCTCTTTTGCAAACCAATAAATGTTAAATCTGTCTCCACTTAAATCAAACATTAGAATCCCAACCCGACGCATTTTTCTTGACTTATGAGTGATACTTATACATTAATGTTTCACGCATACACGTTCTGATTATGAAAAACACCACATGTCACTAATTTAACCCTTTTTGTATGAAGTAGATTTTCAATTTTTCGTTTGAGTGCCAGCTCAAGCGTCATCCTCATCAACTGACTGCGGTTCAAAATTACGAAGTTTGTCGCCCAAAACCCACGAGCAGCTTCAAACAGCGACGTCGATAAAAAAATTTTTTTAAATTAAACATTCGTTTTCTCGGTCATTATGCTAAACTGATTTTAAACTTAAATGTTAAATAAAACACGGTGAAGTTTATAAAATATTACTGAATTTTTAGGATATATTTTTAGGATTTTTATAATTACACAAATTTGTATGAATTCTGGGTAAAAATTTTCCAAATAAAAACGTTCTGAATTAGGTCCAGATCTGTGGCACTCAGCGGAAACAACCTTTATTACATCATTGAAACTATTCTTAACATTATATGACATAACAACTCTATTCCCTTATTTCTTCTTTTGTCTTCTTTGTAATCCATTGACGGAAAATCAATAAACATAGTATCAAAGAAAGGTAACAATGTCACCATAGACCATAAATAATTCTACTGATTTTGTAATTTTTTTCTTCTGGTGTAATTGATATCAAACTTGAAAGTTGTTCATCATCGTACAGGAAATATTATTAAACAAATACTAAGGTATTGCCTATTAGGTCATATGGCAACGAGCTCTCCAAACAGTTAGTGTTCAGAATTACACTAAACTCAATTTGCGTGAATTAGCTGAAACAAATAGGCGCTAAGACAGTCGTGTCGAGTCAAAAGTTTAAGCGCGGCGAAAGCAGAAGCACGAGATGAATTCATGACAAAGTAAGATCTACAAAACACTGTAGTGCTTATCTCTAGCAGTGTGAGAAGCCACACAACGAAATGATTACCTGAAATTATCATTATCTCTAATTTAGCAGAATGTGTATTAGAAATATATGCTTGGCTGTCTGTTCTCTAATTTAAAAGGCCCAAAGAAAATTGTTTCCACAGGTACGGTTTTTATTTTTTTATTTAATTTACATATGCGCACTCGAGCTTTAGAGACTAAGTCATAAGTTCACGAGCTCTCCAATACTTTTTAACAATATACCCCATAATTAGAAAAAGCAACCCAATTGTTCAAACATTTCCGTATCATAGGCTGGCAGAGTCACACAAAGCACAATTTGAGGAGTCTACCATTCCAATTCTGTGGAGGTGGTTAAGCAAATAGTCATGCCCAATTAGACCTTTAAAGAGTGCTACCGCTGTCCTTCTTGGTACACTGTGGATAGATCTTTAAACCTCTAGAATCCTCCATGTCTTATCCATAGCGGTAAAGCTGCAGCATATTTAGGTGCAGCAAGAGAAGGCTTGCTACATTACATCCCCTACCAGTTACGGTATCATGAACTATTCTATAGGGAAACTGTTATGAAATTCTAACCTAAACTAAAGATATTCTGTTTCTTTCTTCAAAAAAAATTACATAACTAAATGAAACAGAATTTTTTTTATTGCTCAAGAATACATGCATAGAAGCTCATAGAATTAAACTCAAAAAAATAAATACAGGTATTTTTATCTTAAATCCACAACACAATTTATGAACTCTTTTGATGCATTTCACTTGCAGCAAACCAAACACTGTATAGTGTTTCACCAAACAGAGTATAAAATGTTGGGAAAAAATCTCTCACATTATTTTTTCAGTGTGACGATTTAGTAGTAGGTATTATAACAGATGGTGGTTTATTCTCTAAGAATATATATATATATCAACCAATTACTCTTCAGCAGAATTGTCCTCTTTGATCCAACAAGGGTGAAAAAACTCCAAGACAAAATCTTTCACTGCCATCCTCCTAAGACGATCGACAGCTGTCTCCGTAGGAAACGGGCTTGAAGCCAAGCAGTTGCGGTTTTTAATGCTTCTTTTAAACCAACCAGACAATGATATCTATTTTTGTGTCTTTCGAGACAAATTAATTTAGATAAATATTGAGATTGTTAAATTTCAAATTGCGCAAGTTAATTAAAACCTATTATTTTTCGTACATAAGTTCTTGTGCAATTTTAATTTCTTTATTTTCTACTCTTAAAGCGTATTTTTATAATCAGAGTTCAAACTTTTGTATGTATATAGTGTAGCATAACCAAAAAAAAAAAAAATTGAACACCCACAATAACTTTTACAAATTTCATCTCAGAGAAAAACGTTGATGATAGTGGCTCAGAGAGAACTAAATTATGGTGATAATAAAATAATGAATTAAGTTAATTAAAATTAGTTTAGTTCCAAAAAGTATTTTATAAAAATCGATGTTGGTATAGGAGCTTAAGAAATAAATCCCTCAGTTTTAAATAAGTATTTTAAACATTTCGGGATAAATTTTTGCTTTCAGTATCTTTCAACACTAAATGACAAATAATTATTTTCCACTATTGAAAAAAACGGTTTAAAAAACGAAAAGTTAATATTATTAAGAAAAATATGATTTACTAAATACAATTTCGAAACAAAGTGAATAAATAACAAATCCACGTGTATCCTTTTTCAAGGAACCCTTTAAATTCCAGCATCTTTCCCAATAGTTCAGGAAATAGTCAACTTTGAAATTATAACCGGAAGAGTTTTAAGGGGTCGTATATCAATTTAAGAATTTCAATCATCGATCCATATATCAAGTATAGGATCACGTGTAGGTGAAATGTGAACCATTTGTGTGAAGAAATCTAGTTCATGGTTCCCAAATGGTTTCCTTTGAATATTGAATAGAAATATTTAAAGGAAACAGTTTGTAGCCATCGATAATAAAATTTGAAACAAAACCAATCGAAATCTTTTTCTAATTTGTAATAAAACAGGATTTTAAAATGGACAAATTCTGTTTTAGAAGGAAAAGGGCAAGTTCAAGTATTTTTGGAATGGCATTAAGAGGTAAAATAATTTGCTTAATACGTAATTATTCTGTTAGCATGCACCGAAATTATATAAAATAAAACATTGTTTTGAAAAGTAAAAGCAGTAGTGTGTGAATTATAAGGAACAAAAAAATTAAGATGAAAAAGAAGACTTCCCACTTAGGAGTAATTTGATCTCTGTGAAAATGGAAAATCTTCAAGATTATAAGCACGGACGTATTTTTCACGTTACGAAAACAAATATAAATGTAGAATTAATAATGAACACACTAGATTGATTTGTTAAAATGTATGTATGCTAAATAACTGTCATGCATCGTTGAAATGATGGAATAATTTTTAAATTTAAGATTTAACATTGTTATACACCAAATGTACTATATGTTTCAAATAGCTAAATAATATGTTCTAGATAATAGCTAATAAAATAGTTAAAATATATATGTTCAAATAGCTAAAAATGATGATTATTTTCCCACGAATTTGAAAATTTTTTCCCTTTATAGGAATTGAAAATAGTCTCATTCTATTTTAATCAAACGGGAAATTGATAAAAATGCATATTAATGAAATATTTAAAAAATAATATGAGAATTCGATGTAACTTTAATGTCGTGTGGAGTGTATAATTTAAATTTGTAATTCAAAATCCAAAAATTAAATATTTTATTGTTTTTACGCATTTAAGGAACTAAGGAACATTTCCTAATATTTTATCAAAATGATAATTTTTCAAATATATATATATATATAAATGAGAAAAACGACTCAATCATTCATCATGAGATCTCTGGAACTATTAAGGGCCTAGAGACTTAAAATTTTGCAAGCATATTTCTTTTATTGAGTAGAGATCCGCTAAGAACGGGTTTTGCGTAAATCAATTCCCAAGGGGAGGAGAGAGAGCTCATGCGGCATGCACATAAAAAATCACGATTTCGGACTATTAGACCTACAGTAAAAATTGTCACGCATGTTTCTTTTGTTGAGCTGAAAACTATTAAGAAAGGGTTTTATGGAAATTGATTGCCCAGGGGGATTGAGGAGCAACTGGATAAAAAAAATATCTTGCCTTTGAACTATTAGATGCAGTCTTAAAATTTGGCAAGCAAGTTTGTTTTATTGAGTCGAGATCCGCTAAAAAAGGATTTTGCGAAAATCATCTAGGAGAGAAGAGGATACGGGAGTGTAAAAAATAATTTTATTTCCCCTTTAGAGATTCAGTTTTTGTCCATTCTATATCAAGAGGAAAGGGCCATAAGAATGTTTCTCAATTCAACCGAACACTTTGCAATACCCTGGAGGACGTTGTCAAAGATCAGTCATAGTATTTTAAACACAGTTTTATTATTATTTTTATTTAGTCACACAACACAATTAAAGGGATGGAATTCTCTAAACATTAAACCCGGAAGATGAATCGCGCTTTGGGATAAATTTAACTATCAAATAAATAAAAACACTTATCTGAATACTGGAGCTCTCTTGACTCCTACGTTTGTATTCTCTTCAGATAACTTGCTTAACTATACGACCTCCGGTCGTAATCTTATTCACAATTCAATCTCTGCTTTCAGCCATTAACTATCAACCATTGACCATCATCGCGTACTTTAATTCAAACGCTTGAATAGAAGTACTCATTTGCCTAAATCTCGTCTTCTTCACCAAGAAAGGTTTTCAATTGAACTCACAGCTAAAGATTAATTTTACCCAAGAGGATTAGTGAAAGAATCGAGTTTAAACCCATTACAACTTAATTCTGAGAC
The DNA here is from genome assembly GCA_019973955.1 of Trichonephila inaurata madagascariensis. Taxonomy (NCBI): domain Eukaryota; kingdom Metazoa; phylum Arthropoda; class Arachnida; order Araneae; family Nephilidae; genus Trichonephila; species Trichonephila inaurata. Next base: position 363,495 of record BMAV01021171.1, on the reverse strand, counting down.
TTAAATATGAATAATTTATAAAAAAAAAAAAGTATAACAGTATTAACATCATGAAATACCCAGAGAAACGAGCGGGTAACGGTTTGTGTTTAATGCTCAAGAAAACAAATGGTATCATAAAAAAACTAACAGACTACGAATGTTATTTAGAAAGGTAATTTTAACATCAAAGTACATTCATGTACTGAATGATAGATACATTATTCATTTAAATGATTAATACTTATATAAGTCAAATCTATACGAGCTCCTGCATAATATATCGTAACAGATATATATTATCTAAATGGAAACTCTTTAGCACAAACGCACCAGCACCAAAATTGTTTTCGACATTTGTAATAACGATCCAACATCACTCTGAAGCTACTGGGAAAATTTTCCGAACTTCATTCGTTCAGGTATGGTTTGGTACTCTCTCGGGAGGAATTTCATCAAATGAAAGAGAATGGTAGAATCCATCAGAGAGGGAAAGAATTTTGTACTTCTCATATATATGGAGGAATTGTGTGGATATCGAGTAAAACAAAAATTCGTTCAGACATCATTGAAATAATAAGAAGGTATATAACTAATATTTTACCTCACGAAAAATAACCTTTTCTATACTTCTTTAATGTACTTTTAATCTTTTGTAATATCTTGCATTGGAAACATTTTTCTAAGTAAACTTTATTTTTAGTATGAAACCTATGAAATTTTAAGAAATAAATCTTGTCTTCCAAAAATTAACTTATTTAACTCTTGCCATTTCAAAACTTTTATATAATTAAACTAAATTAAAAAATCTCATGAGGAATTTTCTTTTTTGCAATTTTTATCTATTTATTTTTATTACTATTGTTTTCCAGTTTATTTCCTTAGCAGTTTTATTTTTTTTCTTCAATACTTAATTCTTTGAAGGAAACAAACACATACAAAAACTGCAGTATAATGTTTTTGTTCGAATTATCCATCAATTAATTACCAAGTTGATATGTATATGTTTTGTTTTTAAATATGACACAAAAAGTTGTGTACACTTAAATAATTCTTGCTTATTTATAAATCAGTACTTTAATACGTTATTTCTTTGTTTTTCAGTTCGTTTGTGTTCATTCGTAGTTCATTTGGTGCGCATATTTGGGCTGAGTCTATCCTATAAATTTGAAGTCATTCGGTCAAACCGTTCTTGCGATATGATGGAGAAAAATTTGAAAAACACAGTTTTGAGAAAAGCGCGTTTAAAGTTTCAAGTCTGATTAAAACAATGAAAATCTTAACTTAGCATACCAAACAGCTGCTCTTTTAACACCTGCTTTTTTTATAACGACTTCGAATTTTAAGAAATCACTTTACCACCGTATTCTAGACATGTTAAGAAAGCAATTTAAGAAAAAAAATTTTTTGAGTTTTGAACCCATCACATGGGTGAATACTCTTAATGTCTTATTAGATCGAAGTACTTTTTTCTCCTAATAACATAGTCCAATGCTGTCTAAAATAATTCTTTCGTAAAACTTTGAATAGAATGTTTTAATATGTTATAGTTCAAAGTCACAAAGTGGGTTGGTTTAGTTGCTGACCGCGTTATCTGAACATGCATATTTTTATTTTTTTCAAATTATTTCTCGTCTGTATTATATGAAGGAATGAGGGCATTGAATCTTATTTTATCTCTTCTATTACAGTGAGCGAGGTGGGAGGGGCAAAGCGCTTCCCGAGCTCCCAGTCAACTGGAAGCGCCCTGTCCGAGCTCCCCCTCAAGATGGCAGAAGATGGGGCTCACGAGGACAGTCCCGAAGAAGGAATCGCCCTCAAGAGGAGGGTGGGGCTCGTCAGTGGAGTCGCCCTCATTGTCGGTACTATGATCGGTGAGTTGACTAATTTTTCTTTCAATATGATAACAGATATAGTAAGATTGCCAAATGGAAATTTCACCTTGCTGAACGTTTAAAGATTTTTCTGTTTCATAAAAATAAAATAAAATAACTTAGTGGTTGAATTATAATTCGAGTTCGTAAGACATTGTTTGAGCACGAATGTTATGAACATTCTTACTTAACTCAAGTTAGCATTGATATATTTATATGCTGAAGAAATTGAAATACACAATAATAAAAAGAGAGAGAGAATACCATATTTAATAAATGTTATTAAAATGTACATATTTTTTTGTAGTTATAAAGAGTTCTAATATAACTTCAGTCATATTTTTTCCCAGACATGGTTTTTAAATCTTCCCTCAACACAGAGCACAGTGCGACATGTAAAATAATTACAGATACTAAGATAATTAACAATTTATGTTACTGATTAATTAACCGTACTTCATAAAGAAATACTAATAACAAACATAATTTTAAACAAAGTGATAAACACGTCTGCTATTTGGTAACTTAAGGGTAAAGTAAGGCCTGTACAAAAAAGCATGAAATCGTTTGGTATACCAATGTGTTCATAGAATAGTTATAACCCTTCCCTGAAATGCTTATTCATATCTTAACAATATGCCTTATAAAGGTGAGTTTTTTCTAAATGCAGAGAATTACTCTATCTCATAATTAACTACAAATAAGGAATAATGATAAATAATTATTCATTAAGATATATTTTTGTTAAATTAAAATTTATTTTCATTTAAAAAATTTCATCAAATATTTCAACAATTATTGACTTCTTATTTTATTTCATTTATAAACAATATATTATATGTTCACTAATTACTTTCAAATAATCTAAATATTAATTTTTAGCAATTATATATTTTTACACAGTGTCAGTTTATCCAATGAGTGCTTGGGGCAGGGGCCCGGTGGTTCCCAGAAGGGCTCGGATAAGTTGGACTTAACAGATTTTCTGGCTATAAATTTTGATTCTAAAATGCCAAGGGGGCCTGTAGATCCTCTGCGCCCAAGGCCCGAAATGAGCTTAAATCGGCACTATTTATACAATAAAGAATTAAAATATTTCAAATACTTTTTATTAGCTTATATACTTTGTTCTAGTTCTTTTGTTTGTCAGATCGATTGTTTGATTTAAAATGTTATTCTAAGAAGCAAGTAGAGAGTTACGAATAATTTTGATCCATTATCAAGTACAAGTGAACTAGTATCTTACTCCTTTTTTCTTAGTTTGAAAATATATTTTGAAATAATTATAAAATTATTTGTACATTTATTAATTTGAACATGAACGTCACTTCATGTTATGCTTAAACTCTTTATAAATTTACCTGAATTTTTTAAACATAATTATTTCTGTTAAAAGCATACTTTCTGAAGTCTCCTACACATTTGAAAGTTTTAAAAGGAATGTTAAAATTTACAAAAAAAACGTTCCTTCAACATCAAAGTATGAATATTTTTGCAAAATTCTTTTTCAAATTATTATTTCCCTCTTAAGGTGAAAATTATGTGAAAGAAAAAATAATCTTTGCCAAAGTCAAATTAATGTCAAGATAATTATGGATACATAAAGAATAATTGTATTATGTATTAAAAAATAAATTATATTATCAGCAATAATTGCCTTATGTCAAGATAGTTATTGAATTATAACCATGCCAGAAATTACTGCAAGAATGAAATAATATGAGAAGAGAAAAAGACTATATAATCTCTTTTATAGATAATGGAAAAAATGGAATATGATGAAATATAAATTTTAATGTAATCCATTTTCGTAATTCTTCATTTCTGTAGAATAAAATAAAAAGTTATTGAGAAATAATATTTGCATATCACAAAAACCTTTAAAAAGTATATACCACTACCCATTAAAGAAGAAATGGATACATGTATCAAATACTTCATCTACTTAAGAGCAGGTTTAATCCCAGAAAGCTGTTCGTAAGTAGTTGGTCAAGAATTATTTGTATTAAAAAATATCCAAGCATACAAAAGTATTATTAAGAACCAATACATTTTTAGCTGAAAACAATGTATCAATAAAGCTCATTTATATATAAAAATGTATTTGCATATTATACCATCAACTAACTTCGCCAGTATAAAAGACGTCAACCATGCCCGGGCATGTTCGAACACAATAACAATGGTGATAGCATTTAGCGACATTTTTTAAATTGGTGACGTCTTTTAATTTGGCGAAATTGGTCGACTGTACAATACGTAAGTACCAATGTATTTTATTAATTTTAATATCAACATATAATCGAATTTACATTCCATAACTACAATTTTTATCGAATTTTTTTTTAAATTTTGTATTTGAAATTTGTATTTGTAGGTCAAGAATCGCAAATAGGGAACATTGTATTCAGGAAAAATAAAACAACTTGCATCACTATTCAATGCTTTAAATCTATCTTGTTTACTAACATTGTAACTAAATTCTAAATTATACACTAGAAACAATAGTTTTCCAATATGGACTCTGAGGAATTTTAGAGGGCCAGTAGCGAGCCAAGAAGTACTTGTCAGAAAATCTCTTAGTTATTTTATTATTGCAAGATGTGATAACGTGAATAAGTTGATACGGACTGGATTTCAAATTTATAACTCTAATGATTTAGAAATAAATTTGTCTGGAGTTGTGCGCTTTTTGCCAACCATTGCCAGTCGAAAATGTATAGACAAGTTATAGAATTCAAACAGAATATAGTTTTTAAAATAGATAGTCGTGCTGTCATAGATAGTCATGCTGAACATTTGAAATATCTTTATTCTATTTTCTTTACATATATTTAATTTTAATATACTCTCTTTGAGAAATCTTTTCAGAAACTTTCTCTTAAAAAATACAAATTTGTCAACAACAATACTAAATTGAATACTAAAGATTAAAACATGTAATTCATATTTTGAAAACAATAAAGAGGAGACGCTGCAGTATTAATAAGCTTTGCAAACTTAAGGCAGCTGATTTAAAAAAGTAGTGTTTATAGCCAGTTTTATAACTAACCTGTCTCCACTCTTTCTGTTTATAGTACTGAGGGAAATCCAATGGGACATATTGGATAGAAGTTCTAAGTCTGTTATCGATAAAAAAGACTGCCTATCTAAGAAACGCTTGTAAAAATGCTTAAATCAAGCTCAAATCAAAGAACAATAAACAAGTTATTGCTAGATTCAGTGATATAAATACACATTCAAAGCTTGAAAAATAAAGGCCTATTAGAAGTAAAACTAATAATTATACCAATGGGCCCAATTCATCGGATGTCATTAGTCACATGATAATGATAACCCCGTGTTTTTAGCCAATCAGTTCAAAATCTCACGTGACGTCATAGTTATAAGATAAAAGCAATCATGTGTATCCAGCTAATCAGCTCATGCACTTCGTTGTTGTTGCCAACTTTTTATCTGTTCAGAAACTTTCTCTTAAAAAAAATAAAAAATTTCAAGATTGCATTTTATTTAAAAGTTTTTTTTTTTAATTTTAAAATCTTTTGAAGAAATTTATTTTTTATAAAATTGGAGCATTTTTACCCGATTATAAAATTTGAAATTTTACGCAAGTTTTACAAATAGAACAACAAGTACAATTAGTTTGCTGTCTGTTTTGAATTCAATGGAGAACACGTGTTGGTCTTTATCATGTGACCGTCGTGAATTGAGCCTATTGTTTTTGCTAAACTAATTATAAATTAATATTATGATGTAAAACCAAAATTAATGATACAAATTTAAAATATTTTAGAAATGTTCTGTATTATATAACAATATGTTAGTAATATATGTTTCGTAAATATTATTTCTATGAGCCACACCATCGCCAATCTATCTATATTAATATATAGGTTTCTACACCAAAAATACTTACAAATAAAGCAATGAAACTTTCTAGACTGTAAGAACATTTGTTTAAAATGCATGTTGACAAAAAGGACAAAGATTTATCCTGTTTTCGAGAACAAGAAAAAAATATTTTTGTCACCAAGTATAAAAACCTTAATCAATAGTTAGTATTAAACTATTAAAGTATTTAACTGAAATATATATATATATATATATATATATATATATATATATATATATATATATATATTATATATATATATAATAAAGAGGGGGTATTACTTAATGTGTGTATTTTTTATTACTTTTGGATCTAACAAAATGAGTGATGATTGTTGTAAGAAGTTTGGGAATCTATACTCTGAATTTTCAAAACAGATTCATTCGTTTATCTTTCATTAAGTCACTATTTATCAAAAATAAAACACATTTATGTTACTAAGAACTTTTTTATCCTCTATTTAAAAGCGTACCGTGAGTGAAATCTTTTTTTGAAGCTCGGAGAGGCGCAAGCATACCCTGCCGCCAATGCTTGTGCGCAGTCTGGCCCGAGAACTGGCAGCTCACCAAAGTCTCGGTCTCGCAAGAGTGCGGGCGCACTCGGGGGAAAACAATGCCTCTGACTCCTACAGAGAAAAATGGCTCCTTGGGTCTGCTCGAGTCAGCACTGTAGAAAGTATTCGATCCATGTTTGTAATCTGTTTACAAACGCGAGCTGCTGTTTTTCTTTTCTTTTTATTTTTCGTCCCATCCACCGCTCGCTTAGTTCACAAGGAAAAGATTCTCCTAGGAAGTCAAGAGTAATTATGCAGAAAAAGAAAGAAATAGAGTTTAAAATGCAAAATGTTAACGATGCATTGGGCAAAAATAAGCTTCTACATTTCATTAATGTATAACAGAACACGAGATTTCAAAAAAAAAAAAAAAAGCTTCCGTATTCTGTTGTAATTAACTCAGAAGTGCAATTGATAAATAAGAATGAGCTATGTTAGGGACAATTTAAAAATATCGTTATTATTTACGAGGCAATACATTCATGAGAGAAGCCTTTGAATTTTTAAATATAATGAATGAGTGGAATGAAAGTTATATTAACGCCACATAGCAACACGAGGTCTCTTGATGACTTGCCTCGTAATATGAGTCTTGGTCAAGTGAGGAGGATGACACCTGAGATGGAACACCCTTTTCATATTTCCACACCCCTCCAAAGGGAAGACTTTTATTTCGACAAATTGACAGTCCCCTCTACACATTAGGTCTTCATTGGCACCAGGATTCAAACCCGTGACACGCCATCCACGAGTTAAATTCAGTGAGTCACGTAGGTATTTATTAAACAATAATTAATAGTTAATTTGCTGAATGAATGCTGGAAAAGAACATCATTCTTCATCCTGCCATTCTATGTAAAGAAAATTTACAAAAAGGTTATAATGTTTAATATTTTTTAAAAAGCTATTTTTAAGGCTCGGGGATGGCATAAGAGATTATATTCGCAAATAATTATTTCTTTTTTAATTCAGTAAATTCAATCGTTGGCAGTGAAACAATAAAGCACGCATCTGTTGGTCTGTAGAATAAAACCATTACTGGAGAATCGGCTTATTACTTCCAAATTATTTGAAACATCGATTTACTAGTGTACGTTTTTTGAATGAAATAGATTTCAAGTAGGATTAATATTACATTTACGAATCCTACAAGCTTTGGAGCCTTAGTATTGTCTAAGCCTTATGTTAAAGAATATAAACATGTAAAAACGGGCTAGCGGTTGTTGGTGTTTAAGGATTCGAATAAAGAGATCAGCCATAACCAGTTCCAAATTCAAATTTATTATCCCACTTGTTTAAAACAAATAACTGAAGTTAGGAAATGCACTACGCCACTAATAAAAAGAGCAATCACGCGACTTAAGGATACTTAACATAAGAGTGTAATCTACTCCACTTACTCTTGAAGTACTCTGGACTTCAACGCTAGACTTCTTGGTAAATCTCTTACTTGTACGACCTACAATCGTAATTCTTAAAAAACTCAATCTTATAACTTATTCTCCAACTATCAATAATTGACCATCCAGCGACTATCCGTCGACTAACTTCGATTAAAATCACGTACCTAAATGCCCATGCTTAAAAAATACAACTCATTTGAATAAATAAGTTTTTCTTCGAGAGAAAATTTCAATAGAACTTACAGTTAAAAAGAAATAAATCGCCGCTGGGGAGTGTGGTTGGTTTGTCTTGGCCCTTTTGCACCTGATTGGGGTTCGACCCCGGCCAAAATCGGTGGGTTTTTTTGATGCAGAAAAAGAAGTGCCATGTCGTATGGTTATACGGCATGTAAAAGATCCAGATGCCCGTTTGGGCCGGATGCTCTCAGAAAAAAATTTAAAACCTAGTACAGGGTTTTCATCGTCGGCTCAGTGCCTAGGGGGGAATGGCTCAAAAATTTCCTGCTGATTGGTATCGACTATATGGGGCAGCACTAAAAAAAAATACCAGCTTCCCGGGGGATGCAGTGGAAAAAACCCCAATCCCCAGCCCCCTTACAAATAAAAAAAGGGGAAAATTTTTTCCAATGTTGAAAGGTTCCCGGGGGAGACTCGTTACAAACCAAATTCAGAACACATCTTCAGAAAAAAAATTCACGTATTCCCATGTGCATTGGTGGCGTTATAAAACGTATATTTTTGACGGATCTATTCGCGTGCCTTCCTCTAATCATCTTGGGAAATCTTTGGGCTACCAATTCACGTTTATTCACAACCAACTTTTTTGAAGAAGAAACCGTGATATTTAAATTAATTTCATGGGCCTTGATCTGGTCTTTGCCGATCAGGTGGCATTAGTAACAACAACAACAAGTTGGTAAATTGTTTGAACAATAAATAAGTTGATTTTGAATATGTCTGGTATTCTTTCCCTTCCTCCCACACATCTAGGCGGGCAAGAGAGAGGGTTGATTCCCTCACGTATTCATTTATCATATAAGGTCTTTGAAATTTAGAAACACACACTCCACACATGCTTATATTACAGTATAGAAAATCAAATATGAAATACATTTGAACCAGAAAAAATAGAGAAGAATTAATTTAAGGAAAAATGCAATAAGACGTGTAATTCTGTACGACAATGAAGTCAATATATAATATTAATATCGAAATATTTTTATCTGAAAACAGAGTTCTAGTTAAGGTCCTATTCTTTTAACACTATATGAAAGTAGTTTTAAGAGAAATTAATTGAAGTATATTGGTAGTTAAGGAATCAATGACTTGCTTTCTTAGTTTCGCACAGTGTCTGACAAATGCCATATAAACTACATGTGAGTTGTTAACTTAATCAAAGGATTTGCATCTTAGTAATAAACGGGACTGAGATCAAACATGTAAATAATATCCATCGTTTATAATCATAGGGTGAGGCCTGGGCGTGTACCTCATTGAAGGTATTTTCTTCATTACATGAGTAATATCTAATTGGATGTCTCTCTCTCTCTCTCTGCCTTTATCATTCTAGTGAACGCCTATTGCGGGAAAAACGTGATCCTGATGAAAAGTATCCTATTATATATAATTTTGTACATTAAGAAAAATCTTTATAAAAGAGAACATTATATTAAAATTTTCTCAATGCAGAATATGCTTATTATTTTAATAAATTTTATTCATAGTTTAATACCTATGACAAAAGGTTACAGAAACACGGTCTACTATTTTTCGAAAGTAAAGGGGGAGCTCTCTACTTTTAATTTGTCGAATCGTTTGCGGATACCAAATTTTTGAAGCAATTTTTATGACTAAAAATTGAAAATAGGTTTTTCTTTTTTTTCTTTCTTGCTTTATTATTTTAATCAAATGTAAGCAAGAATAATTAATTCATGTTGAGGAATGTTTAAAGCAAAAAGGATAAGAAAAGCCTCGCAGAAAGAAAAAAAAGTATATTATAATAGTAATGCTTTCTCGCAAGTCGTGCTAACAAATATATTTGAAGTTAAAAATACATAATTTAGAATCTTGATTAATATCAATTTATTCTTTAAGGAAACTCATGTAAATACAAATTCTCATTATGAGTAAGATATAAAAAAAACCTTATATTTAATTACAAATACTCATTCTAGCCTGTATATACACTGACGGGAAAAAAATCCCAACACAGAAAAAATTATTGTAGACTAAGGAAATTTTTGGACAGTGCAAATGTCTACTTAACATGTTTAATTGATTAAAATTTTAAGATCACAGGGTAATTTAAGCTCAAGAAAATGCATTTCAAATGTAAAATGCTGTTACATTAATAGCCGGTGTAACCTCCAGAATTTTGAATGCAAGCGTGCATGCATTGTGTCATAGAAGTGCCGAATGTCACTTTGTGGTATGGAGTTCCATGCTTGTTGTTTCAAACCTGGGAAGGTCAGTGCTGGCTGTGAGTGGCGCTGGAGTTGTCTTCCAATGATATCCCATACGTGCTCAATTGGAGACAGATCTGGTGATCTCGCAGGTCAAGGTAACATGCCATCACTTTCTAGAGAACGTTGCGTTACAACAGCGGTGTGAGGGCGAGCGGTATCATGTGGAAAAACTCATCCTTAAGCTCATGAATTGAATCTATTACACAATATTTATCTCTTCAATTTTGTTTAGCTGATTATAGTTTTTTACAAGTAAAGTAGTTTCCAAAGAGTAGTTTCTTTTAATCTAATTCTCAAACTGAAAAATTGGGAGTTAATATGCTTAAATATAAGAAAAAATCCTTTTAATTCTTTATCTGTCATCTTTTTTTTTTTTTTTTTTCGTTATCTTACTTGCGTGAGTTCTGTAATTTCACATGCATTTATTCTTTGAAATATAATAATAATATAGCACTAATAATAAATAAGATATTCATTAGAAAAATTTGATCATTTCTACTTCTATGATAAAGTTTTGGCTATTGTGTTAAAATGTGTCTAGTATCAAATAAATTTATTAAGCAATACAACATTTAAAAAATTTTCCACAGAATATTTGTTTGAAAACTTCTCAGTAATTCTCGTGGACAATAAATTATCCCAAAACAAGATTTTTTTCCTAATCGCGCTCTAAATCTATAATTATGGAATAACCAAGCGTCTTTTAGGAAATATAACAAGTGCACAGTAATTTTCTTTTTGAAATAGCCAACAGTTATTATTCTAAAGAAAAAGAAATATTTGTTTCAACTTTATTCATGATTTGCTATTTCTTCTTTGTTAGATGTCTAACAAAAGCACTACAGCCCTTTCTTCTCTCTAAAATATTGCATCTCCACATAACGCAAAAAATAAAATTAACAGATTATTGGTGGAAAATGCAAGTAACGTGGATTCTTCCAAAATGTTTTTAACTCCTTCAAAGAGAACAAGCACTTATTTCCATCCTATATCTCACTCTGTTCAATGTTCCTATTTGTGTCTTTGCAGGTTCCGGTATCTTTGTGTCTCCCAAAGGCGTCTTACTTCGTTCGGGATCCGTCGGCGTCAGTCTCTTCGTATGGGCAGGATGCGGAATCCTATCTCTACTCGGTGAGTCCCTCTTTTCTTTATAAGCCAACCATATAATACCTCAGATTCCGAAATAAGTAACGCTGCATTTGTGTTTCACCTTTACTTCCATTGCTTTATTAAATTAATTGAGATGAAACATAGTTTTGCTTTATATAGAAGAAACCTTTCAATTCGCTTATAATCAGTATACGCGTATGCTTTTAATTTAGTTTTAACGGGCAATAAATTATTTAATAATTTTTAGAATTATTAAGCTTAATTTTAAAAACGGCTACCAGTTGTATAATTGCAGTAACTCATCGAACATCATCTTTTACAGGCGCTTTATGCTACGCCGAATTGGGTACAATGATCACTAAGTCCGGAGCGGAATACAGCTACATGATGGATGCATTTGGTCCATTGCCTGCTTTCTTGTTCTCGTGGGTGTCAGTACTTGTGCTGAAACCCTCCATGATGGCCATCATTTGTCTCTCTCTGGGTGAATACGTCATTGAACCACTGCATGTCGGGTGTAGGCCTGACGTCGTGTCCGTCAAACTGGTCGCAACCCTTTCCATTGGTAAGTTTTCTTTCACAAATAAACTGCTTACGTATGTAGTTCTTTAAAATGTGACTTATTAATCACCTTGTTTTTTTTTCACTTTGATAGGTATCATTACCTACATAAACTGCTTAAGCGTGAAACTTGCTACCCGCATCCAGAATTTCTTCACCGCCGCCAAGTTGCTCGCCATTGCCATCATCATTGTTGGAGGTTCCTTTAAACTCATGCAAGGTAAGAATCTATCTAAATAATTTATAATCATCGTACCTCGATCATAACGAAAATACCTTTGGGGGTTCCCAGTGACACTTCACAACCAACTTCTGTATTACTTCATTTTCGTTAAGCAAATAATAAATGCAGCGGTTTCGTAGGGTTGCAGCTTCAATACAGTGTTCCTTCCTTCTTTCGGTGAAATGAACACGTTTTTAGAGAAGGAGGAAAACCAAGGTTGCCGTCAAATCGATAGATACAAATTTCCCTTTTATTTTGGTTTTATTGCCTGCGCATTTTTAAAATTTCCCAATTTTATAGGGATTATTATGAAGCATCCCAAAAATTTCGGAAGTCAAATGTAACATTTCCCAGAAACTTAACGGGTTAAACCCCCTGCCCCATCCATGAAAAATATGCTTTTCCCCTTTGATGACTTCCTTCTACCGGCCATTTTGAATTCGTGAACATAATGTTAATCCTATGGAAATTCTACTTTCCTTCTCAAATCTGTTTTAGGGCATTGATTTTAATGCAATAAAATACATCCGAAAAAGCAAAAAACATTACAAGCTTTCCAAGAACTTCCAAACTAAGTTCAGAGCTTAAACAATTAAACCCATACCATGTAAGTCAGACGAAGTTTTCCTTCTTACCTGCGCACCACTTCAGTCGCTTCTTTACCTGCCATTTTGAATTCGTGAATGTAATGTTAATTTTAAAATTTTGTTTTTCCTTCAAACAAGACTAAGAAATTTATTTTAAAATGCAAAAAAAATACCCAAAAAAAAAAATAACAATTTTGCAAAAAAACATTTTACTCAAAATTTTGGAAAAATTTTTTTTTTTTATTTTTTTTAACCCCCAAAAGAAAAAAAATTTTTTCGTAATTTAAAAAAAATTGGAAATTTTTTTGCCTGTTTACCATTTTATTGCAAAAAAGGATGCCCCAGCCCAGTTTTTGAGGAAGAAAAGGGGGAAATTTCATTTAAATTTTAAAAATTACATTCCAAAAAAAACAAAAAGAGAATCTTGTTAACTGCACCACACACAACCCTTTTCGATATTTTTTGGGAAAAATCAAAAAAAAGGGAAATTTAAATCATCCCAAAATTTGAGAAAACCTCTAGAGGGCTAAATGAAATCGGGTATAATAATTATAAACTTATTTTTCAAAAATTAAAAAAAAAAACATGCACAATATTTGATGCATTATTCCAAATTTAAAAATCCTACTAACTATCAATTGTTTTTGTTATATATTTTACACAGACCTTCCGATTTGTTTCATGCATATTTTCTTTCCATATATTTTATAAGTAATGCATGGGGGGTTTTTAGGGGGTTATATTCTAAGTATTTTACAAGGGGGGGGGGTTATTAAAAATTTTTTCCGGGGAATTGGGAAAGGGAGTAACCCCGATGTTCACCCTGTAATTCCGCCCAATGGTTGTCAAATTTGGAAATACCTTAAAACTGGGGTTTTTTAAAAAAATTTTTTCCGCAAAGAGCCCCCAGCCTGATTGGAAACCCTCCGCTTTTTATGCCAAAGGGTTTGGGGGTTTGGGTTCCATCCGGGTCAACCTTTTTTTTTTCAGTTCATTTTTAAATTTTGTTTTTAAATTTAAAAAAATTTATTTATGAAAGGTTTTTTTAAATATTAAATGAATTTTTGTAATTATTTTGTATTTTATAAAATAAAAATTTTTTTTTAAAAATATAACTTAAATTTTTTACTAGTAAAAATTATTAAAAATTATTATTTAAATTTAAAAATATTAAAAAAAAGTTATTAAATAAAAAAAATTTTTAAAAAAATTAGTAAAAAAAATTGTTAATAATTAAAATTAGTAAATTAATTATTATTTATTAAAATTAATTAATAATCACTATTTAAAAACTAATTAATTACTATTTATTATAATTAATTTTTTAAACATTAGTATTAATAAGAAATATTATTAATTTATTATTAAAATTATGATTTATTATTGAAATTATTTAAATAAATTTATTAAAATTATTTAAATAAATTTTTTGAAATTAAATAAATTTATTTTTAAAAAAAAATTTATTAAATATTTTAAAAAAATTGAAAAATAATTAATTTAATAACATATAAAAATATTTTTTTTTTTATATTAATTTAAAAAATTTTAATTTTAATAATAATTATATATTGTATAAATTTTTTTTATATTATATATAATATTTTATTTATAGATATTGTATTTCACACTAAAAACTTTTTTCAACTAATTTTTTTGTAAAATATCTTTTTTAATATTTATTATATATTATATTATAAATTTTATTTATTAATATAAAATAGATTTATAAAATTTAATAAAATTATTTATATATATATTTTAATCAAAGAATTTTTTATTTTATAAAATGAAAAAATTCAAAAAATATCATTTAAAAAACCCTTTTTCATGAATAAATTTATTTAATTAAAAAATATTTAAATAAATTTGGGAAAAAAAAGAAGTTGATCGGGGGAATCGAACCCTAACCTCCAGCATAGAAAGCAGACGTTTTTACCAATCGTTACTGAACCCCGTTGGGAAAAATTAAAATTTAATTGTATAAAAGCTTAGCATTGAATTTCGAATGCTGATTTCTCCGAATTGACGGGCCCATTGAGGGAATTAACAGGGGGGTGAACACCCCAAAAGAGTACTACTATTACTTCAAATCTCGATCCGAAATGAATTTTTTAGTCGTGCCCCCCCTCCTTGTTAGATAAAAAACACCGAGCGGAATCTCTACGTTAAAAATTGAAACATTGATAGTCAGTAAGGTTAAACCTCCAAACCCCACCCTTGGTACTGCAGTTTATACTTTTATGTAGAAATGGAGCTAAGCGTTGTAGAATATTCTAATGAGTTTTTTTATTATTCAGGTCACTCGGAGCACTTGGCCGCGGGATTCCACGGCAGCCATGCCACCTTCTCGGACATCGCCACGGCATTTTACAGCGGTTTGTGGGCCTACGACGGATGGTTAGTGATACGACGTCAGTACAAGACCAATGCCTTATATTCATTCTAACCCTTTGACGCCCCGTTCGAAGACGGGACGTAAAGAAACCTTTTTCCCCACAAAACATGCAAAAACCTTTTAATTTCTGCTTTTTTTTTTGGAAAATAATTTTTTAAAAAAAATGCCACTAAAATGGAGAGGGAGATTAATATTTAGAAATATACTGATCAAAGCAGGAAGATACCTGCTGTTTCTGTCCTGCTTGCGTTTTTGAATCGAGGTCTGTAGAAGATGAATCATAAATCTACAGGATTTTACATATATTTTAACAGAAGAATATGAAGACATATCAGTTCTTTAATGCATTAAAACCTAATTTTTTACAATTGACATATTTGTAATAGCGTAAGATTTAGTAATAAAACTATGCTAAGTTTTCTCTAAAATATGTGTATATAACAGGAATGCTTTCGTTTTTGACAATATTAATAAGATGTTGTTATGAATTTTTATTTGGTTAAAAATGTTAATATGTTATTAATTTAAAAGAAATAGAGACTGGGAAAAGAAAAGAATATTGTTAACATTAAATATATAGAAAAAATAAATAATAATTCAAAAAGTCAGAAAACTTGTATCCCTGACAAAAAATGATATATGATTCATCTTCTACTAAATGAGTTTATAGAGTTCATTGTATGTAATGTAAATAATTGTTTAACTTTCAAAATGTAATTTAATTCCATATTTTTTCATCGCACTTCTTTCATCCAGTTTTAATAACCATTTATCGATTAACTGGCTTAATTTCAAATAGTTTCCATAAAAGATCCACAAAATTATGAATTACAAATATTTCTAGCATGCCTTCGGAAGAGATATTAATAACTTAAATTTGGAATAAAATAAAATGTTTAAATTTCCACGGATATATTACAAAGCATTAAAAAATATATCATAATGCTCTGTTTTTAAATATTTTGCAAAAAAGTTCTTTTTTTTATTCAGGAAAATTTTAAAATGCTATTTTTCCTACTTACATATGCGTCTTCTAAGACATAAAGATCAATAAGAGTTATCAAAACCTTACAGTTAAATATCTGTAATTCGAGATTTATACAAATAAACGTTGATTTAAATTTAAGTCACAAATTTTAATTCAATTTGTATTTCTTCTTGCTATGTGTATTAGATCATATTTTTCAGACGTAATTCAGTAAATAGAGTTAAAGTAATATTTTTCTTTTCAAAAAAAATTGACCCGATTAACAATTTTCTTTGATTCAATTATGTATTTCAAAATACATTTTGATATTCAGCAACATACTTGAATTAAACGGAAAATCAAAGAAAAGTATATATACTTGGAAAAAGAAATTAATATTTAAAATTCAATTGAAACGGAATTTATGTGTGTGTTGAATAGTTATTTATTAGAACTCATCCTTTTAAAAGGCTGATCAATAATTCAATTCAAATTTAAATTCATTACATTAAAACTCTTCTTAATTTGATGCGATAAATTACTAGAAAAAGCAAATTATGCAATAGTTCATTGTAATCTTGTTTATTTTTATCGACAAACTAAAATGGAAAAGACAAATATAAATTATTCTTCTCTTAGTACTTACAACTCATTTTAGTTTTAATAAATATTTTATTTAAATAAATTACAATATTCCTTTCTATTGCTAAAAAATTAAGGGTAATGAAAACGACCTAGTTCTCTCCCTCTTGTATACAAAACTTTAAAAATTTTACGTTACATTATGCTCCTTTATTGAAAACATTCCAACCATCCTGTCTAATTTCCTATTAGAATAGTTGTCAGTTAACAAGTTGTTACTAAGAATGTATTTTTCAAAACGAGGATTTTTTCAAAAATATATCTTTTGCTGCAATTGTTCCAAAAATGCATGAACTCCTACTGAATCAAATACGCATAGAAATTATTTAAGCTTTTGATAATTGCTTCATTCATTCATAATGACACGAAAACACATTGCATATTCAAATGAGTTAATTCAACTTGAATATTTGAATAAAACTAATCCTAATCTAAATAAATTTACTTTGAATTTTTTTCTTCATTAAAAGGTAATTGAGGACAAAATAACTAACATTTCTTCCTATTGCTGAACAATATCTGAACTTCTATAAAAGGTAAATAGAAAATAAACTTTTAAAACATGCAAAGTATTCACATTAAACAGAAATCTAAAAATTGTACTTACCTATCGTCTTTTTAAACATCCAAATATCTAATATTTTCCCTCTCAAAATGCTGTTACGAATACTTTCTTCTGTATGGATAAAAAAATTGCAAACTTTAATTTTTTCCCTTCCATTGAATTTTTCATAAACATTACTTTAAAGAATTGGTATCATTGTATTTTTCAGTTGATATGTTCCTATATAATCTGTAGTTCTATACAAAAAAACATTATCTTGATTTCGTAATTTACAGTGATTGAACAAACCTTGAATTGAGGTTTGTAATAAGTATTTTTCATCGTTCATTTAGCTGCATTCAGTGTAAGGTTGTTGAGCATATTCTATTTTGTACAAAGAAGAGGGGGGATAAGATATTTTAAAAACATAAATAGATATTATAAGAACTATTGAAATGTATATAATATATATACTTTTGAAATATTTGGGGAAAAATTTTTTTTTTATTTTGAAATTGACAAACTATTCGTTTTTATACCATGAAATCAAAAACAATTCTTCTAGTGAAAGTAGAAAAATAGACAATTATATTCGTAGTCGAAAATTTGTCTATGGAAATATGAGTAAGAAAAAGATATTATAACCCCATTTATTTATACATTTATATATGAATTGGAACTCTATTAAACGTATTTAAAAGCCTTCGATTGATTTCCGACAAATTCTCTTCAATGTTTCTCAATACGTGATATGTTTTCCTAACGAAAAATTCAAAGTATTATTTGAAGAAAACAGCAGAATATTTTAGATTTCCTTTAGCTTCAAAACCCACAAGCCATTTATTGTCTTTTTGACAGTGTATTTCGGACATGGCTCATATTCTAGAACGCAGGGAAAATCTTAACATACCCTTTGAAAGAAATCGAAGAGATTACTGAAAAAAAAATAGCTAATTGATAATGTGGGGTTTAGAATTAATGTTTTTCCACTGAAGTGTTGCAAATAGAGGGATTAAAATTTGACATAAGATGCAAAAATGAAATAAAGGAATGAAATGGAATGTGTGTTCTCCGGGATTCTGAGGGTGGGATCAGGGACCAAGAATGGATGTTATTTTCATGCTTTGTTGTTTTTTTATGCAGGAATAACCTGAATTACGTGACAGAAGAGCTAAAGAACCCATACGTGTGAGTAAAGCCTTCTTGAAAATTATTTTTATATGATATAGTTAAGATGAATAAATTATTTGCATAAAATTAAATAAGAATTAAAATGTTTAATGAGTTTGCAATTTAATAGCTGTTATTATTGTGAGTAAGTTTATTTGTACTCAATATATTTAGTCTGTAAATAAAGATGTAATTTATTCTATCATTTTTGCCATTTATGTAAACTTTTTTTTATTTGTTTCGTAAGTATTTTTAATTCTATTCATTTATATATTATGATATCTTAGATATATAAACCGATTGCCTTATATAAATAGATTCATTTTGATATAAATATAAATAATATGTTACTAAATGAATCTATTTCACACTTTATATTCTATTTTCTATTTTTAATAAAAAGAATTATATGATAAAAAATTTGATAAATGATATAAAATTCAAGAGTTTTATTCCTGAATTTGAGTTTTTTAGTATTATGTGAAAAGAATGATTTTTTTAAAAATAAATTCATAGTTGCTATTAGATATTGCAAGCATGTAATATTTTATATCCACTTGAAATTACTTCTTATTCGGCATTATTGAAAGAAAATTGTTCACAAATGAATTCAAAACACTCAATTAAAAAATAAATACATAACTTATTACATAAAACTAACAATTTTTTAAAAGTAAGATGTGCTAATAAATACATTTATTTTGTTGAATAGAATTCTTTCACTAAGACAATTATCATGCAATAACTATTAATATATTTAATTAATATAACTGTTATTCATAAAATTACATCTGTGGTCCATTCTTTTTTTAAAAAAAAAATTAAATTATACATAAAAAATACCTTTTATTTTTGAGTTATTTAAAAAAAGATAAGGTTTATGATTTCTTTCAAAAATTTGTGTTAAATATTTTCACAAAATAAATTTATTTTAACTAATTCTTTTAAGTTAGAGAGAGTTAAAATATATTAATTTATTAGACTAGGCATAACATATTGCCCCACTTCTTATTAAATGCATTGAATACATTACCTAAATGTCAATTAAATCATGAAATTTTTATTATAATGCCATTATTTCTTTATTTTCGAAGAAAGTGACGACATTGTAAAAATAATTTTATAAAATGATAAAAATAATAAATGTATGAATATAAAAATAAGTTTTTTTAAAAAAAATTTTTCTAAAATAATTATCATTTAAGCTATTTTCTAATATTTTTGGACTGTTATATTGTACTTTACTTAATTTATTTTGAACTGATTTTTATTCTTGATGTATATTTATATGAAACATAGAAAAAAATGAAATTTGATGTGATATTATAATTAATATTCTGAACTATAAAATATCAAAAATGGAGAAAGTGTTATTGTTTTTTCGCTGTAGTTGGCATCAGTTCTAACAAACAAAATATACAAATTAATTCTTCAAATTTCCAAAAAAAAAAAAATATGTCGAAAGATTATTATTTGTTCTATACTGTGGCTTTTTAGCAATAAGATGAATCTCAAAAAAACATTTATATACTTGCATTATTCTAAGAAATAATAACACTTTTAAAAACTTCTAGAATAAGTTATTGCTTATTAATTCAAACTCGAAGAATTTTTTCACGAAATTAACCGAAACAAGAAATAAATAAAATTTATTCGTCCTTCATAGGAAATGAGTACGGTTCCTTATTCACTGCAATTTTATTTATTCATTATGTTTGTTTTAACAGAATAAAATCTCATATTGAAATTCCTTTTTAGATATAAAATGATAAATAATCGAAAGAAAATATTGCATTCTGATTTTGCTTTGTTATGCAGAGAAATATTTGTTCATTCACTGCTCATTTCAGGTTAAATTATTATTATTATTATTTACCTAGTATAAAATGTGTTCCATATTTCGTTTGTTATCCTTTGCTGCTAAAAAAAGTTGTTCGTATTGCATGCTAAACAAAAAAATGGCATTTTAATGCTTCTAATTTTTAACGACACAGTTTAATAAACGTATATATGCGTTACAAGTCAGGAAATTGAGATTTTTCTGTCTGAAGATGTGTTCTAAATTCTGTACATATTCTTTGACTTTTGATGAAGAATGTCTTAAATCCGTTAGGCTTAGTTCGAAATTCGGAATTCGTTTAGTTCGAAATTCGTTAGAACAGGTGCCAACTGTAGTATAAGTACTAGTTTTAAGTTAAGTTTGCTGTTTTCTTTTGTATTTTTGTCACGAGTGAATTCAGACTGTGAAGAAAGGTCAGAACTCGAGTGGGCGATGTGGTGAGCTGACGAATAAGCAGTTTCTAATTCCAAATCCCTGACAGTAGTATGGTATGTCAAAGAATACCTGCTTTTGTCTCTCGGTACCAATGGCTCACGTGATTACCTCTTCCTTTCACATAAATCATCTTGAACCAACACTTTGAATGGCCGAACATTGCATGCCGTATTCTAATTTTCTTAAAATATATTTCGTAAACAGTAAGCACATGGTAATCCATAAAATGCCAATTAAGATGTCTTTGCAATTATAGTCTCTTGTTTAGTTTCAGTAGTAATTGTATTGTCCTGTGAATACCTTTGAAGGGAACTTTTTTGTTCAGGTTTTTAAATGAAAACGAGAATAAGATTTAAAAAGAAAGATTATTATAAAATATTTTATGAGTTAATCGATGTGATGATGAGCATGCAGTGTTAAAATAGGGTTGAAAATTTCTTAGAAACTTGTGATTCCTTTGAAGATGGGTTCAAAGTGTTGACAAAATTGAGTGCCATCAGCAAATCACATTGCTGATATTAGGTAAGTCAAGGAGACTTTCATGACAGTAAATATTTACCCAATGTAGTTTTTCCTAGTGTTTTTAAAGAAAAATAAGCAATTAAAATAACAGTAATAATCCAAATACAGAGCATCATTCGCTTAATATTAAATTTTAGATTTCTTGTAACAAATTATTTTTTTAAAAAAAATGCGTATCAGAAAATATAATTATTTAAATAATTTTAGATGCATTATTATCCTGCATGCTTCATACACTGCATCGTTCATAAATAAAAATTTTTAAAAATTTTTAAAAATGTTTTTTAGAATAAAAATTTTACAAAAATGGGTTTTTAAAAATTTTTTATCTGTTTAATGTCCTTTTTATTATTTTATTTTTTATTCGTAATTTAAAAGCTAAAAAGGAGAAAACTAACAAAAGAACATTTTATTCAATTAAGAACTCTATTTTTAAAAGCGTAATTATACATTTAAAACTTAAAAAGGAGGCAATTTTGAATTACTTTTAAAATTGTAATTATACATGTGAAATTTAAAAATAAGGCTTTTTAAAATTATTTTTAATTTGCACCAATATAAACAAAAAATTCAAAAATTTTTCTAAAAAGAAAATCAGTTTTTAAAAACTAACACAAATTTCCGGGGTTTACTGAAAACACGCGTTTTCCCGCCGATCTTACAAATTCATGGTTCAGGCAAATAAATAATTTGTGTTTCGACAAAAAATTTCTCTTCAGTGTTAGAACTTAGCATTTTCAGAAAATTTTTAAAAGTGTCCTTTTAAAAATAATAACACACAAAAATAAAAAAGATGTACTTGATTTAAAAATACATGTATTATATAAGAATATTTTTATTATGATTTTGAAAAACGTTTTGTAGAATCTTAATACTAGAACATTTTCACTTAATTATTAAATCTGAAATTGTATTTAAATTTTACAAGTAGTGCAACGAGTACAAGTCTAATGTCAGTTCGAATTCAATGGAGAACACGTGATTACATTCATCATGTGATCACACTGAGTTTAAACCTTTATTTTGTTTTAAAAAGGGGTTTAAACTATTTTTGATTAAAAATTTCCCCTTCATTGTGAAACAATTTTTATTAGTTTTATTTGTTTGTAATCTAAGAGATAATGGAAGACTTTTGAAAAAGCATATTTGAGGGGAAAGTTTTTGTTATTACACAAACAAAAAAAAATTTTCAAAAATATACTTCAAAAATTTAATAAAACATACTTTTTTCCTTTTTAATGCAAGGAAGGGCAAAAGCATACATTTGTCTACTTTTTTGTTTTGTTTTATAATTTGAAGTAAAAATGGTTTTAAAGAATATCTTTTTACTTTTTGAATAATTCCAAAGATTTCCTTTTATGGTTTTGATATACTTCAGTTAAAATCTACATTGTTGATTTCAACACAAAAGCGAGTAAATAGAGATCCTCTAGCCAATTTTTAAAAAATATTTTTTATCGCTTAGAATATTTATTTCTATATTTTCTCTAACTTTATTGAAAAAATCGTACTATTTTTTTTATTTAAAAAAGCCAGTATCTCTCAAAAAATATTATTTAAATAAATTCTATTTTGTAATCTTTCCCACTAATGATAAAAAATATAACCATAAATTATTTTCCTAATTCCTTACTGACAACAAATCTGCTTGGTTCCTTTTTCAGAAACCTACCGCTGGCAATTTCCATCGGCATTCCACTAGTGACGCTCTGCTACGTTTGCGTCAACATATCCTACATTACCGTCATGTCCTCTGCAGAGTTACTGGCCTCAGAAGCAGTAGCAGTGGTAAGTCTAAATTCTATTAATATAAAACTATATTCGTTATAAATAAAAAATACGTGGAAATTTAATGCATAAAGCAGAAATTTGACATCTGTAGAGATCGATCGTGTGTAAGTGAATTATTTTTCGAATTTATATTCTTTTATTAATCAAAAGAAATTTTTATTTATGTCATATACAATATTTACAGCTTTTATTGTAATGCTTTTAGTGACAAAGGTGTTTATTAGATCTGTTAATAATAGCAGCCTAAATTTATTCCACTCAAATGCCTTTTATTTGTATAATCACTTAAATAATCAAGAAGATCTCCAGATGAATAATAAAATAGCATAAAAATAAAATATAATACAAATACATAATATAACAGTTAAATACTTACTTAAGTTCAACCGACATCGATTATATGCATTGCAATTCTTTTTCTCCTACTAAACTAACATATTTAGAATAATTGCAAAAGATGCCACGTAAGCAACATAACTTTAACAACAAACGATAATATATTAGCAAATAAATTAATTAATCAGATAAATTATAGTAAAATGAATTATCGAATTAAAGCAGACGATAATGACGATAATATAAATGAGGATTTTCAGCCTAAACAATATTTGTAATTAGAGAATAATTTAAATAGTTAATTAAAAATTTGTTCAAAATAAAGAAAATAAATTTAAACAGAACTAAATATTTTACAATCTTAAATAAGAATCATGTGGCAAAAAACCTACTTAATTCAGTACGTTATTCTACACTTACTGAAACTTACGCCAAATCAGTGGCGACTTAATTGATGAAAAACTTTTGCTTAGCTATCTTAATGTCTCAAAGCAATTGTTCTACTTTTAAATAATAATAAAAAAAAATGTAAAAAACAATGAAAAAATCTGATAAAAAACAAAAACTATAGTACAAGCAAGTACAATTAATTCTATTGAATGCAATCTTTCGTTGAAGATTATTGATACAGTGGGCCACAAAAGTGTTCATATACTTGCATTTTCTTATAAAATTTAATGTTTTCAACTAATAAAAATTAATATATTGTAACTGTAATTTTTTTATGATATCTGCAACTTATTTTTAATGGAATAACATAATTTTTTAAAAATAGTATAATTATTTTTTTTAAAAATTAATTATCAAAAGCTACTATTACGCTCAAAAGTTTCGTACACTTAACAAAAATCTCAACTAAGCTTTAAATATTGTATTTCTTTCTTAATTTAGTACTTAGTAGGATATCTTTTAGTATCCACAACAGCTTTTAAGCGTCTTGGTATAGATTTAATGTTTTTTGTAATTTCTGCATCGATTTTCCACAATTCTTCTGTGATTATTGTTTTTACTTAACATTTTGTGTTTATTTGTCACGTTTTCTTTTTTTACATCAGAATCTCATAAATATGTTCTACTAGGCTAAATAAAGTGACTGAGGTATTTTCATAATTTGGGACAGTTATAATGACAGCAGTGGCTACAATGAGAACACTGCACATGGCGTCATTACCTGTTAAAAATTAAGTAGTCTCTAATATCTTCATAATTTTTCTTTAAATAATTAAATAAGAGCTTATGATTCATAATACCATGAAAAATAAAAATTACCTAATTCTGAGGCCAATTTACACCCCCACGCCAGAACACCTTCACTTCCATGCTGAAGCATGGAAATGAAGGAGTTCTTGTTCCACATAAATTCATGGGATTAAACTCCTTATTTTTATTTACCAGCTATACAGACCCATCAGAACTAAAAATGTTGAATTGTCTCCCATCTAATCAATTTGCTGTCAATTTTGAATTTTCTGAAACTTAATTCAAGAATCTAGCTGTATCAATAAAAACATGGAGATGAGTTCTTGCGTGGGTGTAAAAACGGCACAGAATTAGGTAATTTGGTATTTTTGTTGATATTGTGAATCATGAGTTCTATTTAAATATTTTAAAGATAAATTTTAAATTATCCGCCCAAAATTTGATATTGGAAACGACTTCATTTTTAACAGGATAATGATGCCAAGCGCACTGCTCTCAATGTACGCCCTGGTTTTCCCTATAACTATCCCCAAATTATGAAACACCTCCTCAATCACTTTATTTAGCCCGTAGAACATATTTGGAGAAATTCTGATGTAAAAAAAAGAAATCACGACATATAAACGCATAATGTGAAGCAAAAACAATAATCACAGAAAATGGTGAAAAATCGATGCAGAAATTACAAAAACATTACCATACAAGACGCTTAAAAGCTGTTGTGGACACTAAAAGATATCCTACTAAGTACCAAATTAAGAAAGAGAATACAATATTTAAAGCTTAGTTGAGATTTTGTTAAGTGTACAAAACTTTGTGGTAACTTTTAGGTTTTGATAATAATTTTAAAAAATAGTTATACTATTTTTAAAAATTAATTATGTCATTCCATTAAGAACAAGTTGCAAATATCATAAAAAATTACAATTACAATATATTAATTTTTATTAGTCGAAAACATTAAATTTTCATAAGAAATTGCAGGTGTATGAACACTTTTGTGGCCCACTGTATAATAATAATGACTGTATAATAATAAATGACTGTATAATAATAAATGACTATGAAAATATATAAAAAGAAGTCGGCAACACTGCAGAAAATCCATTATAATTACAGAAAGGTTTTCAATGCGAGCATATTATCCTTTCTAACTTTCTTTTTCAGACATGGGGACACCGAGTCCTTGGAGTTTTGTCCTTCGTGATGCCCATATCCGTCGCTCTCAGCACCTTCGGAGCTGGAAACGGATCTTGCTTCACTGGAGGAAGGTGAGTGTTCTAAAAGTCGTTCTTTTGACTTTAAATTGAAGTGTTACTTTTCAATTTATGAAAATTTTCATAACTTTTTATCCCGTAAATTTCTAATTGTTAATATTGTGTATGTTACTGCATATGGTAACAGAATATTTGGGTACAATTTGTGATCTATATAAGAAAACCATTTTGTTTATGCCTTCGTCTTCGTTGTGCTATTGTTTCATTTGATTTTAAGCATATTTTATAGCTCAAAAATATTTCATAAAATAAAAACTTTAAAATAAATTAAAGAATGCTCGTAAGATCTAAAATCTGTCTAACCATTTAATAATTGATATATAGATTTTTCTAAAATTATCATCTTCAACATTCTTTTTAAAAAAGGGTGCAGTTTCAAATAAAATAAAAAAGACCAATTATTGAGTCAAAGCTCCCGGAAACAATGAATATAGTTGTTAGCCTATTTACTAACAATGATTTCATTATACATACGAATACATCCACAGTAAAAAAAACATACACAGAATGACCTAAAAGCTCATTTTAGAATGCTGTTTTATGAGTTAAATTTACATAGGAACCAAAGAATAACTCGTGTTGTCAAAATAAAATTTAAACCTGGGTAATAAAAAGAGCATTACATTATATTGTTAATAATAACCACCAAATAAAATCGAAATTTCTTTTCCCCAAAGGCTTTGCTATGTAGCTGCCAGGGAAGGACACCTGGTGGACATTTTGTCGTATCTGCACATTCGTCGCCTCACCCCATCCCCTGCTTTAATCTTCAACGTAAGTACCTTTCGTTGCCAGAATTATTGTTAAAAATCAAGCGGTTTGCCTGTATATTGCAACGACTTTAATTCTTCTTTTCATGAATGTAAAAATATTTGTCTATCTTTCTTATTGTGCTATCTTATTTTCCCTACACTTTTTCTTTCATTAAAGCTACAATAAAGTTTTATGACTAATGTTTTGTATGCCACTTTTCTTTAAAAAGATAGGAAAAAATATCAATGAGTGAGAGTCAACAAAAATGTTTTATTAAAATATTTTAGAATATTATATCGAGATTAATTGTAGAACTGAACTAATATAGACGTCAACAGAAAAAATAACCGAAAAAAATTTTTCCCCTAAAACAATAGTTAAAGATTCTTTGAAAAATATAAATTCCAAATTTCAAAAGATAAAAAAAAAATTGTTTATTATTTAAATGAATTCTAATACGATATTTTTTTAATTAATTCCAAAAAATAGTACTTTTATTCTAAGCAAAATTTTGATGCATTTCAAAGTTTTTGTTAAAATAACATGGAATTAAAATGCCAGCATAATATGACGGAAAAATATGCATAAAGGAATTAGATACATAGTTGAAGTATTTTTTATAAATTTTGTAGAATAGTTAATTATAGAATTTAAATAAAATATCTCTCGTACATAGGTTTTCCCTCAAAAAACTCCTCTACGAAATATGACTAATTTAAAAATTAAAAATATATACAGAACTTGGTTCACAGCCAAAACTCAAAGAATATTCTCTACCTCGAGAATTTTCATAATTTGATGATAAGTGTTTATTTTATGTCTCGAGACATGAAAAAAATGAATACATTTATGTCCTTGAAGAAAAAAATGTGGTATACATTCACTATTTGTTATAATATATAAATAATAAGAGCAACACTGTTTAAAGCATTGAATCATTAATCTAGAAATCCATGTGTGTTGTTAAGGTTGACTACGTTCGGAACCGTGATTTTGCAAAAGCACGTAAATGGATAATATTTATGATATTTAGCGTCACTTAGATTAGACAATATATATAAAATTGGGTTAATAGTATTACAATAAAAAATTATTTAAGTACAATATTTTGACAAAAAATGAACATAGAACGACACATTTTCAAAATATTCTCCTTTTGTGAAAAATGCTTCTATTATATAATAATATTTTGCCTGTATATAGCTCAAACCTCTGTACAGAGGCTCAACTAGAATTTTTGAAATGCATAACTTGGAAGTCGGTTTATCCATGTCTTACGACAACAGAAGAGAGAAATTTTAAGAAAATACGCCGATAATTATTTCAAATGTTGTAACTGAAAATAATGTGAATTTCTCAAACATCATACTTGAGCCTCTGTACAGAGGTCTGAGCTATACACAGGCAAAATATTAATACAATAGAAGCATTTTTTACAAAAGGAGAACATTTGGAAAAAAGGTTATTCTAAGTTAAATTTTTGCCAAAATGTTGTATTTAAATATTTTTTTTTGTCAAAATGTCCTTATAAAACAATTTTATACATGTATTCTAATCTAAGTGACACTAAATATCATAAAAATTATACATTTATGCGCTTTTTTAAAATCATGGTTCCGAACGTAGTCGGATACCTTAATTTCATTTAGTCTTTACACAAAAATCTAGTTGATTCTGATACTCATGAATGTAAAAATGAATGTATTGTATTACCAGTAAATAAAACTAAAATATATAAGTTTTTTTATATGTAAATTTTGTTCATTAATTTAGTTTAGAGAGCTTTCAATAACTGAGAAACGCTATTTATCATTATAGGCGGTGCTGGCAATCTGCATGATTATCCCCGGTGATATCGGCAGTCTGATAGACTTCTTCAGTTTCACAGCATGGCTCTTCTATGGTGCCACCTTCCTAGCTCTCATCGTGATGCGACATACCAAAAAGGACCTCAGGAGGCCCTACAGAGTAAGTGCCTGCACACACTTGACAAGGGTTCACTATTTAAGATTTCATTTTGTCTGTCTAACGTGAAAAAAACTAAATAGTATACTTTTGTAGCGAAACATGCCATTTTGGACCCTAGTTTAGTGAAAAGAATGACAAATAAGTAACAAACACTTTAAGGGTTTACGTTTCATTTTTTGAGGCTATTTAAATGCAATTAAACTTAGAATACGATATATGTTATTATTGCATAAAATAATATTTAGTAAAATGGATGTCTGAAACTTACAATCAAATGCTATACAATTCGCGTTTCTATCTTTGGACCGATAGCTCGTTATGAGTTTACATTATAAGAGAATTTTAGACCTCTTTCTTTTCATCCTTTTATGATTATTATTGTGATCATTGTTATTGAGATAAGCCCTCGCGAAATGTAATGGGGATTGTGTAGCAGAAATAGAAATAAACAAAACCTTTCTGTAAATACTTTTCTCGAACATAATTCCTCCTTTCTTTTCAACAAGTCATCTGATTTATTTTTGAACTTCCTGATGGTAGTGCAGCCTTATTAGAATGTCGTAAGGAATTTACATTGCCAATAAGTAAATCGTATCTCTCTTTCCTTTCAATCATCTTTTATTTTTGTGAATGGAAACGCGCGGAAAAAAATACTTTAAGGTATCCGACTACGTTCGGAGCTGTGATTTTGCAAAAGCGTGTAAATGGATTTTTTTTTAATGACATTTATCGTCACTTAGATTAGAACACGTACATAAAATTGTTTTAAGAATATTATTACAATAAAATTATTTAAGTACAATGTTTTGACAAAAAATGAACATAGAATGACCAATTTTCAAAACATTCTCCTTTTATGAAAAATGCTTCTATTATTTTAATATTTTGCCTGTAGATAGCTCAAACCTCTGTACAAAGTCTGAACTAGAATTTTTGAACTATATAACTTAGAAGTAGATTTATCCATATTTTACTACAACACAGGGGAGAAATTTTAAGAAAAAAGCATCGATAATTATTTCAATTGGTGGTAACTCTGAAAATAATGTGAGTTTTTCAAAACTCCTAGTTCAGACTCTCTGGAGAAGTCTTTACTTTATCTAAGCACACAAAATATTATTATTGTAGAAGCATTTTTTATAAAAGGAAAACATTCTGGAAAAAGGTAATTCTAAGTTAATTTTTTGCCAAAATATTGTATTTAAATAAAAAATTTTGCCATAATGTCCTTAAAACAATTTTATACATGTATTCTAATTTAAGTGACACTAAATATCACAAAAATTATCTATTTATGCGCTTTCTTAAAATCACGGTTCCGAACGTAGTTGGATACTTAAATATAAATATTTTTAGTGAATCCACAGCGAATAACAAGCAGTGACGTCTTACGATTTCTTGAGGCTCAGGGCAATATGGAAAAACAAGTCCCCACAAACGTAAGCACAAAACCAACTGGACTGACAGCCAGCTTTCAACTAAATGAGGCTGTATGGTGATAGGCCTTAGCCTAGACACGAATGACGGACATGCCATAATAATGCAATCTTGCCATAGTTGGCATGTAGTAATTCAAAATTCCCAGTTTTTTGGAGAATAGGACAATTGACGATTAAAATTAGAAAGAGCATGATCTTTTTGAGGCCGTGACCGAGGCTTTAAACTCTAGTTGATTCATGCCTCAAAACGCCACTGATGACGACTTACTATATCAGTAAATGAAAAATTTGCGGTATTGATTTCGGAATAAAAACAATGACATTGATTAAATGATATTTTGAATCTACTTTTCATCATTTGATCCAATCTGTATTATTTTGTATGCTTATAATTGGAAGAATGGAGTAGAAGAATATTTTTGTGTAGAATCAATGCTCTCATTTTGAGGATTCGTGAAATATTTTCATTATTGTAGATATAAGGGTATATTAACAGAAAAATACTAAACGTAGTATATTCATCAGTAATACAAAAATTATAACATGTTTCACATAATAAGTATAATATAGATATTTAAGGGAGAGGGAAGCCTTATGCGCATATGATACACAAACAAATATTTGTTAGAAATATTTAGTTTTTTGAAAGAGTTTTTATTTTAAGGAATTTAAAAACACAGTTAGAGACAGTGAATTAATCCTTTTCTTTTATCAGGTTCCCATCGTGATTGCATATATAGTATTGATCATTTCCGTATACCTGGTGGTGGCACCTATTGCTCAGGATCCACAGATTGAATACCTTTACGCCTCGCTCTTCGTGCTTTCGGGACTCCTCGTCTACATTCCCTTCGTGCACTACAAGTTCAGCCTCAACATCATGGGTAAATTTTACTGTTCTCTTAATCTAAGTGGCAACTAAGAAATTTACGAATCCGCTTATCCATATCCCACATAACTCGTTCAATTAATATGCGTACAAAAAGGTTTGCAAAGATTGAGAACAAATTCATAAAATGGGATTTTTGTTCACATATTTTCAAAAAGTACTGAGATATTATTTATATATATGAGAGATATGTAACTCATTTTAATGTAAATTAATAAGAACATAATATTGGACCGTTATTTAGTTATAAGTATATATCTACCATTTTCACGAGAAATCTAACGAGCTTTTTAAGTTACTTTTTAAAAAAATAATTAAGAATAAAATCACAGGAAAAATGAAAATTCTATAAATCAATGTTGTTAAGGCATTTCGTTTGAATGCTATTTTAAGTATCATTAAATGTACTCTTATATAATACATACTCAAATAAAAATATTCTCATGATACATAAAAGGAAAATTAATAAATTCCTTTCTATAAAAGCAGTCTATTAAATATTGCAAAAATAATTTTCTCAATAAAAAAATTAAAAACTTTATAAAGGTAAGAAATCATAGTAATAAAAGAGGGGGAGGGGATTTCAGTAGATATATTTCAGGAAAAAAATCTTGAAAACTAAAAAAACTAAATTTACTACAGTCGAGAGAGAAAAAAATAAAGCATTTTATTTCTAAGCCATGATATTTGGTCTTTCTTAGAACTGGATCATTCCGTAATGATGCGGGTTTATTTTCAATTGCCTGAACTAAAAATCGGAGGGAAATTAAAAACTTCCTGTTTCACCTTGCCATAAAAATAAAACTTTTTAAACTTAGTAAGTCCAAAATAATGTGCATTTCGATTTTAACAGTTATTTTTTGGAGTTATAATGGAAGCGATAAAGAAACACATGAAGATTTTTGTAATGAGCTCAATAAAGTAGTAACGCAATGGAAAATATGAAGGATATTAAGACAGTATGGGGGTCGGAGAATAAGAACAAAGCAGTGTCAATGATTCTTCCAGGATTTTGGACGGGAAACCTTAGAGTAGATGATGTATTGCATCCTAAAAGATTTTATGGCTCTTCAAGGATGTTCTATAAACCCTGGTGAAACAAAATATTATTGTTACTGATGAGTAATTTAACAGATATTATCATGGATTGCGAAATCAGTTTAAATCTAAATACATGAGTAACAAAACAAAAAATACAGTTATACAAGACTTTATTAAGACCAATTGTTTCATACGGCAGCGAATGCTGCACAATTAACGAAGAAGACAAAGAGAAACTGATGACTTTCGAGAGAAAAATTTTGGTAGCAGTTAGAAAAAAACGGAATCTGTGGATAATACGATACAACCATGAACTTCAATCGAAATACAGAGAACCCAAAGTAGTCAAAGTGATCAAGGTTTCCCAAATAAGGTGGCTGGGATGTGTATTTTGATATAGAGATGAAAAAATTCTGTTAAGAAAATAACTTTCCAAACTCCAGAGGGAAAACGGCAAAGAGGAAGATTGAAAACAAAGCGGATGGAAAAAGTAGAAAGTGGTTGAAGGACTTGGGAGTAAACCGGTGAGAGAATATAGCATCAAATAGATCAAGATGGTCTAAACTGAGTGAGACAGCCTTGGCCGGGTAACCAGCTGTAGTTCTTGGAAAGAAGAAGTTGAGTATTTAACCGAAAAGCTGAGATTTGGACATTGAACCATTTACCGACACCTGTGTTGCATTGGGATATCAGCAAATTAGATCATTGGGTTCCTCCAATAGACAAAAAACCGCATAATTTTATAGGTCATAACTGACGAATCAGTTTTAATTCTTGTTATCTATTTTGAGTTCTAATTGTAGTGCTTTTTTGTTTTCAGGTAAGGTTACCGTCTTCTTTCAGCTCCTGTTAGAGGTGGCGCCCACGAAGTACGTGCCAGACTGAGAACCTAGACGAAGAGCAACAGGAAAGTTGGAACAGAACGGCAGCGCGCGCTGGTTGCCAATTCGATTCAAAGTGATATATTCCAATCGTGATACATAAATTCAAAAAAAAATATATAATAATTAATAGAACAAAAAAAAAGAAACCCATTCAAAGCAAAAACAAATCATCGAAATTTTTTTCTTTTCTCGTCGTGTTCTCAGTGTCAATATTCCATTTAAGCTCAACATGCATTCGAACTCGTACTCTCGTTACAGGTGCTCTTCCATAGACAAACATATTTAGAGGAACCATCAGGCGATTTGGAAAATTTGATGTTTAGAAAGAAAAAAAATGGATGTAATATCTCTCATCTTGTCCGAATCGTCTTCCATGTGATCGCACTTCTAGGTTTTAAAAGACTCCAAATTGTGAAATAATCCTTATTTTGCTCAGAAAATGCATCAAAGTGTATTTATATTTTATGGTGCACTTCCTGCGGGGATTCGAAATCGCCATATGTGTTGTTGCTTGTGGGTTGCATTACATGCATAGAGAATCCGAGTATTTATTTTGGTTTTCTCCATTGTCAAAAACAATATTAATTATAAAATTAATATTTTTTATCTTCAAGAATCTTTTAATACTACCCATTAATCTTCAGTTGTTTCGAACATTTTTTATCAAGTATTTTATTCATTTGTAAATTCATTCTACCTTTTCCCTGTGTATTAGGAATCTAAACATTCCTGATCCCAAAAGTAGAAGTTATTTCCCGATTTTTATCTCAAATCAGGAGATGGATATTTTCTCCATGCGTGTGATATAATCTCTGAAGATTTGTTGTTTTTCTAGTTGTGTGCACTGTTCTATGCGATTTTTCTAAACACGTCCTTCAACCATTGAAAGACTACTGCACACGCTGTGTGTTTTTATATTATCATTCCTAGCAATACGTCCGCGGCAATTGAGACTCATAATAATCTTTCCTACTAAAAACTAATTTTGAAAACAAATATTCAATAATCGAATTCAACTAATTAACATACCGATAATTAACTTAATTAAAAACATAATTAGCTCAGAATTGGTAGCCTAACAAGGCCTTCCAACTAAGCCTAACTGGAACATGTTCAGTGAATTTCATGTTACATCAAACTATTGTAAACACGCCTGAATGAATGCATCGCCTATAAACAGCTTTTACTATGATTCATGAATAAAGTTGGAAACCTTTTTTTTATTTTGGTACTTTTCAACAAATCTCGCAAAGTGACACTTTTGGCGACGACGTAGAAAACATGCCCAAATAAAAGCTACTTGTTTTACTCATTTTACTAACTTATTATTAAAACCTGCTCGAAGGATAACGGAAAAGGTAGCGTGTTGGCGTTATTTCATCTAAGGAAGGCAACAACATTTGGCGATTTATCGCCTGCGTCGGCTTGTTGAATAGTACCCATTTTTAAATCCAATTTAAAAAAAATTGTGAATTACTTAATATCCACTAAAATTTCACTAAACCCACTAAAAATTTCAAAAAAGAGATGTTATTCTAATAAGGAAAACTTTTTACAAACGACAACGAACGTAAAAGGAAATCTTGTACTTCTTACCGACTGGATCTCTGCAAATACATGTTCCATGTTAACATTCTTAAAAAAAATTTTAAAAATAAATAATACCATTTCATTTCACTTGGGAATGAACTTATCTTTAACTTGTGACATAAAAACCAATTTACCTAAGAATAAAATCCAATCCAATCTCATTACTATGCAAAGTCTTATTTTAAGCTTCGCATCATTATTATTTTATTTTAAACTGAATCTGAAACTCTTGTAAGATAGTATTTTAAATAATATTCTGGTTGCAGTGAAAAATTTTATACAGCTATATCATTTCCATTCTTATGCCGCTGTTTTTCAATGGTTGAATGGATAGTTATCATTCGATATGAAAAAAAGATGTTTCTATATAATTGTTATCTGTTTTAGAGAATTCTATATATGGAACAGATTTTTTTATCTACAGTGAACGGCACAGTTAGATTTCGTGAGAGCTTAGTCCCAGCCTCCTCTTTGAAAAAGCTCTTGTGGATATTTAGTCTTCTATTGCGTTCTTCAAAATATATGGCAGACGATTTAGACTCCCGGTTTTATTTTATTTTATTTTTTCGAATATATATTTATCTATACAAATTTTAATGAAAGCCATGAGTCTTAGGTTTGTTTTAAGTTTTATGTGGTTTGTATATAATTTTCATAAAAATAATATAAAAAAATAAAATGCTAAATTTGTTTCCTTAATAATCCAATCATGGTTTTGTATTTTATATTTTCTAATGCGAAAAAAATATGCTTTACAGAAAAATTTAAAGCGTATGTTTAAATTACTTAAAAATCAATATTTCTATCATAAAATAAAACTGCTAAATAAGAATAATTCTTAAGTAAATTATTATTTCTATGTATCTTTAATGAACAATTGTATTTCCAAATTTATATTATAAAAATTGTAATTAATTAATAAGGGTCATTGTAATACAAGTATATAGAGTTATCATGGATTTCAAAAAATGTATCGCTTAAACGCATTCGTCAAATGGGGCTTTGAAATGTTAATAGTAAAAATTACCAATGAGACTTTTTAATCCAATTTCAATAGTTAAGTTAAAAAGTCCAAATTAAATATGATTTTACAAAATTTCTGTTTGAGAGATTGATTTAAAAATTATATAATAAATTCATCGTTTAAATGTTTTCGATGCATCCTGATTGATTTGTTAAAATAATTATTATATATAATTAGAATATATTTTTAAAATTTTTCAGTAACCTTTGATAAAATTATCATTATACAGATCAATTTTCCATAGAGAGATTTTTTTCCAAGTATGAGTGTGTGTGATTTCATTATATTTATTTATTATTCATTTTTTTATTTGTTCATTTTTCCCTTGCAAATTTGATTTTTTTCTATTACTAATAGTGATGAAATCTCCGATTGAACTGTATTTTTAGATATGAACATTATCAAAAATTCTGCTTGATGGTTATTGACAATGAAAGAAAAAAAAATAGCATTACCAAAATCATAGTAAATAAATCACTAACACTTTTAGTGACTGACGATATGTTCCGTCCTTAATCTGTTTTAAACTTTTAGTAAACCAAATATTCAAAGTTATAATAGAGAAATACAATTTGATAATATGAAAATGCAGAAACTTTTTTTAAAAAGGCCCGACGGACTAAAGAGGAAATATAACTTCAAGTGTCACTTATAAGTAGGGATGGGAAACATCAACGTTTTTTTCTGATAGAATTCTAATTTTGCCAAATAGAGATTTTCCTTAATATCCTTATTATTATTATTTCAATTAACATTCAGTAACTCAGAAAAAAAGTATGGAGCAATTTTGAAGTTGTCCTCTTGTTAAGTCAACTTTTTAAGCTCCAATAAACGTTTTAATACGGATAGGAATTTAACTTATCTCCACGAACTTTTTCTTCATTTCATTTGTCTTCTCAAATACCACAAACATTTATTATAATTACATAATATTTCTTAAAATATTAATTTTCATGGTTGTAGTAAGAGTTTTCTTTTAAAAAAAACCCCCAATAATTTCCATTAATTTAAATATGTTATCGGAATTTATTGAATGCGATTACAATCAATCATATATAAATTAACAAATCATTATAAGTAAAGAGTTAATTACCCATTCATGTTCATTATACAAATTTTTTTAATACAGGTAAAATGAATGCAATGTGAAATAGTGATGTAACAATATCTTGATAGATAACGAAACAAAAACAAGTAATATATAAAAAAAAAATATTTAATATCAATTCCTACTTCGTTCGAAAAACATACTGGCGCCATCTGTTGCAGCTAGTTGTAACTACGACAGAAATAACGCAGAATAAATTTAAAATTAAAAATAATATTTAATTAATGAAGTAATATTTGAAAAAACTGTCTTAACATCAAGTGTCATCCACTACAAGTTTAAAAAAATTATTTGAACTTGAATGGATGAATAGAAAGTATTTTATTAACGATTGAAAATTTGAACAAGATATATATATATATATATATATATATATATAAATATATATATATATATATATATATATATATATAAGGAGAGTGTGAACTAATAGTAGGAATCGAAAAAAAAAGATTCGAGTCGTCTAGTAAAATTATATATTTCGACTATTTGTCATGAGATTTTTCACAAACAAAGAATTCCTAACGTTATCGAAAAAAAAGTTCATTGAGTGGATTTTACTAGATAGTTAACTCTTTACATTTGAATCAAAGTTCCTGAAATGAATTTCTCAAAAGTATAGGAATCGCGCCGCAGAAGTACCTGAAAGAGGAAGGCGCACTTTCACGACACATCTAACTGTGCCGAGAGAAGGGAGGGAGAAAGACGGCTGAAGAAAATCGTCTTTTGTAGAAAATTATTTTTTTGCAGGTTGGCTGTTGTATATTCACTGAAATAAAAAAAAAAACTAGAGTTGGCTCATTTTGAAATATTATAATAAAAGAAAATGCTATATCGAATTTGGCGTCTGTGTTTCTTGGCTTATTTCTTCTCATTGCAATAATTTTTAAAGTTTATGAAATTATCTTTTGTTTTTCTCTCATGCCTTTTTTATTTTCTGTTTTTCCAGTTCTAATTCTTCCAGTGGGGTCACTTTTAGAATTGAAATTGCCTGCACAGTTTATTTTTCGATAGAAACTTGTTTACAAAATTATTGAGAAAACGTTCAAAATCAAAATTAAAACAGATTTTCTCACTTAGACGTATTAGTTGTGATGGTCCCCCCTACCTGGGGGTATCATCTCTTCATCTACTGGACCTAGGTTTTTGGGGGGGAGTGGAGTAATGATTGATGACCCAAGCTAGCCATAATAAAAAACAATTTATTATTATCAATTATAATATTCAAAGACAGTCTTACGCTTGGAAGGGAATCAGGAGTGATATATCGTAACCCTAAATCCTATGTGAATAAGCGCCTGGAATCCTAACCGATTAACTTGAAGTAAAGTTATCCTATGAATCTCAGTCTTCCTTAATTTCTTTGACTCGCTAAAGACTGTTTTATAATAGCGCTTTTGAGTTTAAATCCTTACCATCAGCTCACGGCGTTCAGCATCTCAGCTTCCTTTCTCCTTCTTCGCGATTACTAAACCTCCACTACATATCTACTAACTAATTTGAATATCAAGGTTTCTTCTTGGGGAAGATTGGCTGTAAAATAACTCAATGCTAGCCCCAAAGATTTCCCAAGAGGATTAGTAGGAAAAACACGGTTAATCGCCGTCACATAGTTCAGGTGTTATTCATTGCCAATTATCACTTTTAAGCTTCACACTTTTTAATTTTTATGTGTACGGCATCCCCTAATCTTCCTTCATCATTCTTTGGTTGTATGCTGTGAAGATACATTGATTTTTACACACCTCAAAAGGTAGAAATTAGTTTATAAAAACTTAAAAACAAAAACCTTTTTCAAAATATTTTTTTGGACCCAGCAATAGTAAAAGTAATTAATGTTTAATATTTAGATTATATTATTATATACTGATTCTGAAAATAAAAAGTTAGTTTTTGACAAGTCATTATTTCACAATTTTAAAAAAATTTAACATTTTTTTAAATTTTTTTGTAACTTTTATGAAATGCTAAATTTTTTAACTATTTTCAGTGTTTTATGTTTCTTAGATTATTGGAAACAAATGTTAGTATGGAATTGAAAATGGGTTTTCTTGTTGAATTTTAATGATTGTTTTTACAGCTAAACCTAGAAAAGACATGAAATTTTTTGAAATATTAACTTTAAGACGTTTTGAATAAAACAACTAGAGTTCTCTCTCAGGCGTAAATCCATATTAACTTTTATAGAACATATACAGTCAGACCTCTGTATAACGAAGTCGCTAAATCCTGAAAAAAAAGTTCGTTATACGGAAAATTTGCTATACAGAAATTCATGTTTAAATTTTCTTTACACATAAAAAATATTTTTAATCCTTAAACACTTTATATAAAAAATTATTCACACCTTTTGTAAATTAATATATATTTATTTTATATATCTTACCTATCAAAAAGTAAAAGAAAAACTTCGTTTTTGGCGTCTTTATCCACTTCCTGAAGAATTGAAATTTTTTCTGTAAGGCTCAAGCACTAACGTTTTGTCATTTTCGAGCTTCTAGAAACGAAGTTACCAGTATGGCTGATCAACACTACAAATTAACGGAGATTAGTTATAGGACAAGGATCCCCTTCACTGATATTGAAAGGGGGTATCGAAGATGTTTCCAGTGAACTGGACAACAAGGGTTAAAGGTTGCACTAATTGGATGAAATGTACAGAATTCTATTGCTCTCAGCTAGTTAGGAACAAAAAAAAAACAGTTCAAGTTTTTTGACCACCACAAAATGTGTTAGAAGAGAGAATATTTTGAAATGTCGAGAAATACTGAAAAAATAGGGAGAAAAAAATTGAATCACAAGAGAAAAAGCTCGTTATATAGAAAATGCACTTCGCTATTGGGAGGTTATTTTAAGAAAAAAAATCGTGAAATGTTCTTGGTCTCAGGAAAAAGTTCGCTATATAGAAAAATTCGCGATATAGAGGTTCGTAATATGAAGGTTCGACTGTATTTAGGAGTATCTACAAAAAAAAAATTCAAGACTATCTTAGCAGAAAAAAAAGGCTTAGGGATTAGAAAACGCATCTTAAGAAATAAGTTTGAAAAACACACATTTTAATTTTGTAAAGCACAAAACACAAAATTAATAATGCCTATAAAGCTCTCATTTTTTAATATGTTATTTTCCATCCTAAGAGAGAGTTCTTTATTAAAATACTACTATAACTAATTATGACTGAAAACATTTTTTAAAATCAAAATATGCTTTTGCATAAGATTGATAGCATTTGTTACGACGACAGATAATTCAGCTTCATCTTAAGCTAATATTTTCACAAAAAGTTTTAACATAAAACATTTTTACACAAAATAATAATTATAGAAAAGTTAGGAATTATTAAGTTTGTAACATCTTTTTCTCAGTTTTAAATCGGAGCAGTTCAGCAAGTTAAGTTTTTGTTGCGTGACTTTAAAATACTGTAATGGAGCAATATAAAAAGTTTATTATAATTTAATTTGGTACGTCATGGAAATATTCAGTTATTTCTGCAACAGTTGTATTCTGAAGTTTCTATGTAGTATCAGTTGAAAACTATATTTTAAATTTATCATTTTCAGTCGTGTTCCACCTCTTCCAAATATTATTTATCATGACAACCCGAGTACGTTTGGGCCGCGGCGTTTTTTCAACAGGCAAAAGTTAATGAAAACAAAGTGAAAAGCTTTTAAGTAATATAAACTATGTGTAAAAACAAATATTGGTCTTGAAGTCAATCGTAATTAAAAGTAACTATGAGATAACTCAAAACATAAGCAAAAAGAAATGATTTTAGTAATGAAAATTGCTATTGATAGCCATTTCCCACTGAAAAAGATGGATTGTATTAAAAATATTTTTAATTAATTTAACTTAGAAATACAAAAATGCTTTAAAATGAAACCGAAATATTAAAATCTAGATTCAGATAATTTCAAATATCTTGAAAACCAATTGATTTTCAAATCTGAAATTTTGAAGCAAATTTTCCAAATATATGGACCATAGTTAAACGCGAAAAAAAAAATCTATATTTTTGTTATTTTTAGGGTATTTATGCCTTAATCGCTATCAAAACAAAGCATTAGCCCCTTAAAAATTGTTCACTAAATATAAAATTCAAAGCAATTCTCATAAATCTTATGCAGTTATATTTACCAACAAGCTCAAATTAACCCCACTCTTCCATTTTTACTCCATGCCAAGACTATTGTCCTCCTGCAAATAAAATATTTGGAGTCATTCATGATAAATATTTAATTTGAAAAATTCACATTCAAGACAATATTCACGCCACATTAATTATAACAGCTTTACACGGTATCATTCCGTGTCATCAGAAGCGAGAATAACTTTCCACAGAAAATTAAGTTTTAATATATACCTCCGTTCTACATCCTGTTACCTAATATGCTTGAACCATTAGAGGACATACGGCAATGTCTTCTTCAAAACCTTTTTAGCTAAAGAAAACACGAAAAATTACACCACCTCAAAATCAAGATGAATAATAAGCAGCATTGACATCACAAGAGATCTACAATTGGTCGATTGCACAAGGGGAGGGAGTTGAGGGCTTCAACCAGAGGTACTGAACATTTTTTTCTACTGGGCCGCATACATATGTTGGCTAATTCACGCGGGCCGCATACATATTTCAGCTATTTCACGCGGGCCGCAACAAGAGGATAAATTGGGAGAGGGGGTAATGCTTTAAGACCAAGATAACACTTGAAATTTAAAATGTGGAAAATTGTTCAAAATATTAAAATTCCTTTTTTTTTGCTTTTTTAATTATTATTTTTTTTTATATATTTTTTTATTTTTGTCACTAACACTAAATTAGAAGAATTTAAGAAACACTCCTTCACAATTTCTGCAACAGTAAACGGTTTCACACACATATGATTACAAATATAATATAACCAACTCTTCATAGGATGTCTTTGTTACCGCTGAAATATTACCACTAACAGAACACTTTGTTGCTGTTTCAAAGATTATTCAAGAAAGCCTATTTATCGCCTCTTAAAAGAGATGTTCGAGTAAAAGCGCCATTGAATGATTCCCGTTTATTGGTATTTTTTAAATACAGTACTTTCGTGACAAATCAAACAATTAGACCTATGTTTATTTTTTTACTACAAAATAGTTAACCTACCAATCGTCTTGAAACGATCTATTTTCTTCGAATGTTTTTCTTTCGCAAGATATGAAAGATAGTTAAAATTAGTTCCACCCTTAAAATTGTCACTATTTCACTGTTGTCTGTTCACTAACCGTGACCTTTCCAAATAAAAAAAGAATATCAATTCATACCCATATGACACCGACAGCAAAAAGCAAAATTGAAATATTTGATTTCTTGACAAAGAATTTCTCACCAAATTTTATAATACAATCATCTTAATTTAGTAAATTTCTCAGAGTAATGGGCATGACCGTAACACTCATGGAAGTGGGAAGGTATGAAACCGCAGTTGCAAATTATAACAAAAAAAATTGGTTATAACATGGTCCTCTCTTTTAGATAAACGGATCGCGGTTTTACAGGAAATAAGTGAATTTATGAGTTCTAATGGCAATTAATCCCACTCGTTCAGTAACTGTTTTCAAACCTTGGACGGTTCTCGGAGGGGAAATGCAATTGCCCTCTCTAGAGCGTCTGAAGCATGCTTTATACCAGTGGTCTCGAAACCCCGGTCCGTGGACCGGAACCGGTACATGGATCAAATACTACCGGTCCGCACAAGAAACATTAAATTATTTCTCTTTTATTTACTGTGGTATATTTTTCTTCGGTTTGGTCTACTTTTCATGAAAATCACTTTATATTCCTTGCTAAATCACTTCATTTTTGGGTGTAGCTATATTTTATTCTGAAGTCACGATTAAATCAAAACAGTCTAAAATATAAACAATCAACATCCTTCCCCTCAGCGGGCCTCGGTAAGACTAACAAACGTTGACTGGTCCTCGGCGATAAAAAGGTTGAGGAACACTGCTCTATACGAATGAGTTCTGGAGATTTAACTAACCAATTCATTCGGCAAATATCCTCACTTTCCAGAAATTCGTCGCCTAGATGAGCTCTATTTGCCTCGCGTTGTCATCCATTAATAAAAAACCGGGACCAACTGCACCCGTCAAATGGCGAATGCAAAGCTCCAAAAGCTCATCCCTATGCTTCACAGGGCCTCTGTCAAAGACATGGAAGTGTGTGCGGCCATCCAGGCTTGATGTCTGCCCAGATCATCAAGCCTGTGCTAACGTGATGGTCGATTTCTCGGACATTGGAGGGCAAGTAGCGTGTGCATAGTTCTCTCCATATGAAAGTACGGTGAAAATATATAGAGAGAAAACCAGGGCCCCGCTATGACAGCGGAGACTTTCTGGTCTGGGCAGGTATCAGGATGGATGGCCACATACACCGCTACATTTTCGCAAGAGGCGCTGTGAGGTATTGGACCCCTATTTTCACCTTTTCATGGGTGCAGTTAGCCCTAATTTTATTTTAATGGATGACAACGGGAAGCATCGGGTCGACGAATTTCTGGAAAGTGAGGATATTCGCCGAATGGATTGGTCAGTTAGATCTCCAGA
The DNA here is from genome assembly GCA_019973955.1 of Trichonephila inaurata madagascariensis. NCBI lineage: Eukaryota > Metazoa > Arthropoda > Arachnida > Araneae > Nephilidae > Trichonephila > Trichonephila inaurata. The sequence goes on along the minus strand of BMAV01021171.1, from coordinate 320,448 downwards.
CCTCAGCCGTAGAGAGTAGGGCCTGGGATGCTCTGGGGAGGGCAATTTAAATAATTGAAAGCTTTCATAACTATTTAATCCAGCGATACTCAACCTGTGGCCCGCCACACGTTTCTGAGTGGCCCTTTGCACTAAGAAATTCAGTTTTGGTATCAATGGCGTGCTGGTACCGATTGCGAGATCACTTTCTTCTTTTTTTTATTGTAAAGGTTAGTGACGACAAATAACAGTGGAGTAGAAACTATTTCATGGTTGAAACTAATTTTTAATTAACCCTCATGTCTTCCAGGCGTAAAATATATCTAAAGAATATATGTTGTTTCAAGACGATCGGGATCTCGACTATTTCGTAAAGCAAAACAAGCCTGGATCAACAACTTGTCTGTTTTGTCGTGAAAATGTTTTTAAATAATATAATTTTGCTCTTTACCATACCACTAGACACAAATCTTTCAATAGCTCTTTTCCTTGATGTCCCGAAATGTAGAGGTAACAAAAACATCCTATAAAATTTGCTGTATTATACGTATTGATGAACATATAAAATTGTGAAGGATAAACATATGAATGGATACAGAAATTATTAGAGCGTTTCTTAAATGCTTTCGATGTACTATTTGATATATTCAATTATTTGTTCAGATATATTTATTTTTTTTAGTAAAATCAAAAAGTCTTAGAATGAATTAGAAACAAAAAGGTATAAGCCAGTCTGAAGTAATTTAAAACAAATAATACCGATTTTAGTCAGGAATTCAGTAAAATCTCTTTGCTACCATCCCGTAATTGATAAATTAATATCTGAAATAAAAAATAAGTTAGTCTTTGTCAAACGAAAAAAATCAAATTAGCAAAGTACACGACAGCTTTGTGTTTTTATGACAGCAGAATGTGAATTAGGGGTTTGGGAACATTGATGAAGAGAAATCGAAACTACTCCATAACTGGGTAAAAAATATATGAAATATTTTTGTGAGTTGAGCTTGACAGAGTTTAATAATAATTTAAAATAAAATCCAAGTTTATGAGTTTTAATATTTTGATAAATTTTCTCCATTTTAAATATCCTTGATCTTATATCGTCATCTCCCCATGAATCCTCATGTTGCAGCCCTTGTGAAATAGTTGTCATAGGCCTGCGCCCTGGCGGAAAAAAGGTTGAGAACCCCTGATTTAATCAATCAATTTTTAATTCTACAATTAATATGCACTTAATATTCAAGAAAGTCTCCATTTCTGTTTTATGCACATTGTCTTCTATAAAATAAGATAGTTGTAATCGGTATGTCATCAGTTCGAGCACAGCAACTGAGGACATGCTTGTAGAAGGGTTTATGTACGTTAAATCAGTCGAAGATCAAAGTCTTCCCGTTGGCGTGGTGTGGGGCTTCCAGCTCACTTGACCATGGCCCTAAATTACAAGGTCTATTGCCAATGCCCTCGTGTTTTTTCACAGTGCGATGTTAATATAACTCTTACTTACACAAGCATGGCTAAATTTGTCTAAAGTTGCAAACACGTTAAACCATACTGGTGTGCAAAACTTAAACAACAGTATAAATTAACAGATAGCCATGAAATTGCAGAAGAAAAGGGGATGGGGGGGTTATTGCGATCAGTACAATGAACACGCAATTTAGTAGAAAGATGATGCGTATACAAATATCAGGAACAAAACATTATAGAGACGACCTGAATGCATGCAAAACGCGTGGGAGCGGCTCAATACTACAATAAAAAGAACAGAGGCGCAATTAAAAACATTCGCTGCAAGTGAAAGTAAGTTCTTTCGTGAAAGATGGCTAGAAGAAATCATTTGGACGACTTCACAAAGAATGATCAGAGAGTAGGTGGAGGAGCTTAGTTTGACCAGTGTAGCTGAAGAGCTTGGAATCATAAAAAATGTTGTTTTGCGCCCTTGGAAAGTTCCAAACCATAGGTACAGCTATTAGAAACGTTTGTGGTGTTCATCCTGGGAATCAGTCAGTGAGTCAGTGAATAGTAACGTCGCACTGTTCAGCTACACGAGGGCTTTTGGCGACGAACCACGTATTTTTGAACCATGGTCAAGTGATGTGGATGACACCTGAGCTGGCACCCCCTCTCCTAACTATCACACCACACCAATGGGAGGACGTTTCAGCTCTCGACAGATTTAACGTGCATCGCTGTCCTACACGGCGGGTCTTTAGTGGCACTGGGCTCGAACTCGTGACAAGGCGAGCTTGTGTGGACCGGAACTATTTGATCCATGGACCGGGGCTGGAGACCAGTGCTGTAGGCGAAAAGAGCCCGATACCAGCCAGCAACCGCCATTGTACAGCAACAGAGCGACAAGAGTCGCGGTCAGACGCCTTCACAAAGGTGGCCTGTTCACTCGCCGTTCTGAACGCTGCATCTCTTTGAAAATTAGCCGTCGGCGACACCTTTTAGAGTGGTATAAAGAGCATAAAAACTGGACATCTCATCAATGGAATCGTGTCATCTTTTTACGGAGGAGAGTAGTTTCAGTACTACAAGCGATTCTCAATCCCAGTAGATTTGGAGAGAAGTCGGGACACGTTATCATCCTAGTAATATCACGGAAAGAAAGCATTACGGTGATTCTGGAGATGTCGTCTGGGGTGGCATTATGATGGAGGGGCAGAATAAGCTCCGCGTTTTCGACAGAGGCTCTAAAACCGGAGATCGCTATTGTTCGGAGGTGACCCTTCCCCATGTGTGTCTGTTCCGAGGTGCTATTGGACCAGACTTAGTTTTTATGGATGACAAAGCACGCCACACCAAATTTCCGGTACTACAAAGTGCAACTTTGCAAGACTACTGCAAAGTGAAGATATCACTCGAATGGATTGGCCAGCATTCTCTTCTGATTTAAATCCCATAGAATATGTGTCTTCAACTCGTGGTCCGTAGGCCACGAGTAACCAACTGAAGGCATTTTAGTATCCCCACATTTGAATTTGAGGCATTTTCAAAAAAAATTGCCTTATTGGCTTTTTGTAGTAAAAACATTATTTTTTCTATTCTTGATTTTTAAAACATTACATTTATATGTTTTAAATCCATTTGAGAAAAAAATATTCTAAAAATGGCGAATATTTCAAATATATATATATTTCCCTGTACCGTAATGTTTTTTTAAAACAATTCCATTTAACTTCTTTGAAACCATTATATATATACTAGCTGCAAGTACCAGGCTTTGCCCGGGTTTAAAATAAGGTTTTCTGTAGAGGCGTACAAAACTGTTTATTAGCATGCAATAAAAGGGTACATTTATGTTAAAGCAATGTGATAGACAACATTTTTGGCAGTTCCATTTGGAGTGCGTACAAAAAGATTTTCCTCTTTGCCCACTCTGGAGCAGGCCACATACAACTGCCCATGAGAAAAGCATGGTGTCTGCAATTTTATACCAGCAATCCCAAGAGACTGGCCCTGTGGCTTGTTGATTGTCATGGCAAAGCACAGTTTCAAAGGGAACTGTATTTTCTTGAATTGTATGGTGTTGTCTGAGGGAATGATAGGTATTCTTGGAATGAAGACATCCTCCCCCTTAGCATACTCTGTGAGTACTGTGGCTTGAATGACATGTTGCATCAGCTTTTTCACAATTAATCTTGTGCCCTTGCACAACCTGGGTGCATTAATATTTTGGATCAGCATTATTGGAGCACCAACTTTCAGAATCAATTGTGGGCTTGAAAATCAGGAGTCTGGATGGAACTCAATGGGATACTGTACTGCTTCATCATCATTAAGGATGCAGTCTATGGACTTGTAGGCATATTCCTGCCCTGAAAGCTGCTTCTAAATGGTGACATTGAGCTTCTCAAACACATCATTTCTGCTCGCTGGAATTGCTCTGTGAGAAAGCCATTCCTGATCCTTGAAGTTTTGCTGAATGTTAAGATACACCTTGGACAGAAGTTCGCCAGGAGAGTTGGCAATTTGACCACATGGCATAATGATGAGACCTGTTGAATCAGACAGATCACCCTGAATGTGTGACCGCATGTTTGTAGTGTTAGACTAAATTTTTCGACAGAGTTATAGATAAGAATTTTCAAACAGGTATCGATTCGATTCGCTGGTGCGCCACGTGTGACAATGGGAAGTGTTTGTCGAAAATCACCAGCAAGCACAACATTTCCACTCATTATTGCAGAGCTGCCCTCGCAAATCCCGGCAATGTCTTAAGTCAAGACATGGAAAGCATCATCTCTGGTGACTCATGGTAGCCCCCATCCCAGACAATTAGCTTGCAGGTTTTGAGAACATGTCCCCGGCCTGTGCCTTAGAAATAGCTACAAAAGTGGCGCTGTTCGATTCGCCGTCCAGCGGCAAATCCTGAAGGTTGAATGTTAGCCTGACCATCAGCAAGCAGAGTTGTTGTTGCCAGAAGAGGGGTAACAGCCACAGACACAGTTCCTTTCTTTCCTCACAAAAGCCAGTAGCAAAATTGAGTAGAAAAGCCTTGCCTGTGCCACCTGGTGAATCCAAAAAGACAATGCCTCCGCTTTCACTTCCGATCATTTCAGTGATGGCTATAAAAACTTGCTGCTGATCTGGAGTAAGTCTTGGCACATTTGCTGCCATGTAGGCTCGAAGTGCTTGAACAGCATAGCTAGTTTCCCTCAAGACATCCTTACTTCTCAATTCAGGGTGATCATGCACTGGTTCTGGTAAACCATATAGTGCCAGCTTGTTGCCAGTTATAGATAGAATTTTATCTTCCAAGATGAGAAGAGTATTGCTGAAGAGAGAATCACAGTATTCAATATTTTCTGTTGGTTTATTTCATCTTGCCTGGTGCAAAAAGTCCTTTGTCATGTCTTCCTTATGATTTTCCCACAGTGTGATAGGTTTGTTTAAGCCACATACGGCAACCAAAATGGCAAAGAGGTTACGAAGTTGTGCTGGTGACTGAGAGTCGCACTTGATATTGTTCTGGAGTTTCAGCTGCTCTCGCAAGACTGTGGCGGACCTGATCTGCCTGGAGTCTTGCTCTTTTTTCATCAGGAGCTTCTGCTGCACGTGTATGTTCTACTGCTTTTGACTTGACTGTTTTCCTGCCCAGACTCCCACTTTTTCTCATAGGCATGACTGTAGCTAAAGATGATAATGCATTCCTATTAATGAAGGAATTGAATGTAATAAGTAATGTGATATTTGATGCAGTATTTCCTTGCAGTAAAGTAAATATAACAAAAAAGTATTGCGTTTACTTACCGCTTTTGTTTAGTAAAGTTTTCTCTAAAATGTACCCACGACTCAGAACAGGCACATGGAACTCTACTTTTGGCTTGAGAAGGCCAGAGTGAGGTTGGGATGGAACGAAAAACCTGTTTAAGAACCTTTCCCATGTAAGATGACTGCTGGAGGTGAGGTCCATCCTACAAACAATGGTCTGAGGAGGAGAGTCCTCCACCACCGTCCCTCCCTCCCACCCTGCCACATGTAAGGACCATCACTTTTACTTACATCCTCATCATCTCATCATCACCACAAAACATTCAAAATCACCTCACGACCAACTTGCATGATTTCCTGTTTTTCTTTTTGGTCTATTATCACACGGCTCAGAACAGGCAGATGGATCACTACTTTGGCTGACGAGGCCAGAGGAGGCTGGGAATGGAACGAAACCTATTTAAGAACCTTCCTATGTAATTTTGTGTACGTGTACCAAATTTCACGTTATTTGGGTTGTCTGATCTTGAGTTATAAGGGGAACAGACAAGCAGACAGACACAAATGCGTCTTATATGTATATAGATCAGTGGCGCATTAAGGGTCCTGGGGGTCCGGACCCCCAAAGCCCTTTGATTTTTCCGATTAGTTATAATTCTAAGTATATAATACGTAAAATTTAATTAAATATTTGTTATTAATGATTAATTTTATTAATTAATGCTAATTATTATTCAATAATTAGTTTTTTAATGTGTTTTGTTACTGACAGTCGACCAAATCAAAAATAGATTGATACAAGAATGTGAACTTTCAATCCCAGACTCCTCCTTGAAAAATTCCTGTGTGCTCTACTGATATAGATATATATACAAATCTCTAACAGAGAGAGAGTTTTTCTTCACTTATAGAATCAATTATAGTTTTGTAAAACAAATTCTCTTTTTTACATAAATTTTCTAATTACACTATTTTTTGTCAAACTTGTGGCCCGCGGATCTTTGTGAATATTTTTATTTGGCTCTCGGGAATAAAAGGTTGACTACCCTTACCGTAAAACATGTTTAAGATGCTTTGAGGTGGCGCCTTGTGGGACGATTACATCCTCCGGGGAACACCCAACAACTGAAACAGATGCCGATTGAGGAATAGGCTCTTATATGTTAAGAACTGTGAGCGACTCCCATCTGAAGTCTCACCGTCTTGCCTACCTAAGAGAGTGAGGAAGGAAACAAAGCAGGACCAGAAACTTCCATTATAACTATTTATTTTACTCAAGCACACTAATCAACAACAGATTAAACCTTAAGTAAATATCCTTGGAGATGATATAGAGAAAGCAATAAACCCTAAGTGAACAAGCGCAAATAACCAATTTTATTTAACCTAATCTATATATCGTTGTGTGTGACTACAACTTCCTAATCCACTAATCTAATACAGTGGCAAAACACCGCTCTTAAGTTAGGCGGCGAAAATCAACTTTATTATATCTCACCTTCGTAGCGATTGTAACAGTTTCTCAGCTCTTTCTCCTTTTACAATTTCAAAACTCTGACTTTATATAGTCAAACTAATCTACAAATGAGGGTTTCTTCTTGAGAGGGATGGCTGTGAATTAAACGTGAATGCTAGCTCAAAGATTCCCCAAGAGCATTAGGGAAAAGATTCCGTAAAGATCCGTCACAGAGCTTTTGGGCAATCTGGTGCTGGATTTGGATAGATGGTGCGAAGCAACCATTGCAGTAAGGGGAGGACATATCTCATACTAAGAAACATCTGTTTGTTGATCTTCCTGTGGGACAGACAATCATGTGTAATGATACTATGAGTTCAATAAAGCCTTATTTTGTCTGATTCCATTCTACACTCTATAACAAAAAAAAAAAAAAAAACTGACGCACCAGGGAAGAGTTGCCCGATTATAATGAAATTTCGTATAAAGACAACATGCAAATGATTAAAATTTGGTGTCCAATCAATGAATAGTGGGAGCTACAGCGCATCGGAACTGCGTAAGCAGGTGTCTATAAGAAGCAATTCTCAGTCTGATTGTCAAAATTTCTTTTGAATTGCGATTTAGGATACCATTCAATGACTGAATAAGCGCCTGGCCACAGGATTCGAGCATTACGAGCAACTGTCAGAGTTTGAAAGAAGTTGTATCATTGGATTGAAAGAGGTAGGTGGGACAAATAGGAGAATGGTTCGTCATATGGGTCTTAGCGATGCGGCCATTAGAAAATGCTGGCAAGAATGGGTGAAGAATTGCAGATTTCAGCGCCATGATGTTAGCGGCCGACCTAGGGCCGAAGCAGATAGGAAGGATTGATTATCAAATCAGCTGTTACAGCACCTAATTCCTTGTTATCAACCATCAGACGTGCGGCCCGCACACGAGTGTCCACCATGACCATTCACAGATGGCTGATAGAGCGAAATTTACTCGCGTACCGACCGCTAAACTGACTACTATTCACGCCTGTACACTGTCGACCCAGATTACCGTGGTGCTTGGATCGATCAGGTTGGAATCATGCTGACTGGGGACGTACAGCGTTTAGCGACAAATCCCGCTTCAAACTGTGTCTGGACGATCATCGAAGATGTATCTGGAGACGTCCAGAACAGCGTTCCCTTGACATTCTGAGAACTGTTTTGTTGCCGTGCCTTTAGCAGCACCCAGACCTTTTTTTTTTTCTGCGAGATATCTCCAGACCACATACGACACGTGTTGCTATGAACTGTCTTACTGCTTGTCAAACTATTTTTGCCAGCGAGACGCCGATCTTCTAAATCGAGCATGGTGGATATAGGGGAAAGGGCCCCCGCATCTCCAGGAATGTTGATGACCCGCCCAGTGTTTCCCCAAACCAGTCCTGGCGCCCCCCTTTTCAATCACAATTTTACGCGCCCCCTTAATAAAACAATAAAATAATGCACTTTGACGCTAAAGCTACAATACACGATCTTAATTATAAACCTACAAATTAATAACAGAAGTATTAAATTTGTATATGTTATTTTTTAAGCAAAAAATTATTATGTTATATTTTCTAATTTTTAAATTGGAACATATTTCAAAAATGGCTGCTCAAAAGACAAAATATAGATTCAGCTAAATATAAAAAAAATAACTCAGAGGGTAAATTTTCAAAAAAACTTCGAAAAACTTTGCTCTGCAAAAGAAAAAGGTCGCTAATATTTATTAAACTTGTTCTTAATTCATATTAATAAGAAAAATTTTAAATTTTTTATTTTTACTCTTTAAGTTTTTTTTAATAAATTATTTTTTAAGAAATAGGTTATATAATTATGTTATTTTGCTTTCTAATTTTTTAAAATTTTTGAAACGGTTTGAAAATAATTTTTAATTTAAAAGTTTATTTCCTTCAAGATCCATTTTTAAAAGTACAAATGTCATTAAAAATAGCCTAATATATGTTGTCATATTTCATTACTTGGCTTTCCCCGGAACGTTCATGTGGTCTAGGTAATAACCCGGGCGAAAAAACATGAAAAGCTGCCCCTTTAAATTTAGTCAGTTTTGGGCCGAATCGATTAGCTACCGAATCCTTAAATTTACATTTCATAATTACGCGTTAATAGTAATTACGGTAAAAAGTATTTGCGGCGTGGATTAAAAAAAAATCATAGATTTTTAAATCACAGCGAATTCGACGATAAAAAAAGCTCAACAAGAACGACGGGGGCAAATTATAAAGTTACGAATGGGTGGGGGATCATTTCAAAATACTTCAGAAGGGCCCCAACTACCGAAAAAAAATATCTTTATATTTTTTCACATCCAGTGACGAAATTAAAGGGCAATTTTGTAATAAATCCCCTTAAATTTTGGGATAGAGTGATGCAATTTTTGGGCACTGAAAACAAAAAAGCATTTCTAATATGACTATTTTTTTAAAATCATACCTTTTTGAATCCGGGTTTTCTGGGTGGTAGAAACAAAAATAGATCGGTAAAATCAAAAAAAAAATGGGTCAACTTTTAAATTTTGCCTTCCCTTTTAAAACCCGCGAACCCTGGAAACATCAAATTTTTAAACTTTTTTTCTATATGGTGAAGTTCCCCCCCTTTAAATATATTTTAAAAATATATATATAATATAAATTTTATATATATATAAACACGTTTTTTTTAAAAATGATAATACATTTTTTTATTAATAGTTAAATTTTAAGGGGGGAAAACCAAGTCCCCAAAACAAAAAATGAAAAAGATTTTTTAAAAAAGAATATCATATTATAAACGGTTTTTAAAGAAATGTAATTTTTAAACCTCGCAGAATTAGATTTTAGAATAAATGTTTAAAAAAAAAAGAATATAAAATTCTAATTAATAACAATTGTGATTTTTAATATTTTTTAAACGGAAAACTTTGGGTCAGGGTCCTGATATAACGTTTGGCTTGGGGTGCACCCCAATTTTTTTTTTAAAATTTTTTTCAATACAAGATAAAAAACGAATTTCAGTGAATAATTTAACAAAAAAATATACTTACCTATTCCCAAGGATTTTCCTATTTGTCTTTCAAATTTTGGGTATCCAAAAACAAAAATTGTTAAATGTGGACCTTAATAAAAAAATCCCCGACCCTTTTTTTAACATTACAGGAAAGTTATTTTGAAAAAAATTACATTTTCCCTTTTTTAATTTTCCTTGATGATCACAAATATCCTGTTGAACTTTTTTTTGTTTTTTTTTGACAGGGTGAAGTGCATTTTTCGGTACATTTATGGCTTCATATTTTTTGAAAAATTCTTAAAATAGCTATTTAAAATTTTTCCTTTTATTTCAAGCTATTGTTTTCTCAAATTTTTTCCAACATGTTAATATGCATTATTTCAGCAAGTGTTTCCTTTTTATTTTTTAAATTTCCCCTTTTGGGAAAAAAACAGACCTTTTTTTTATTCTGCTCTTTCTTTTTTAAACCATAATCAGTTTTACAACATCCAAAATTAAAACCCTAAGTTATTCATAGGGAAAAAAACATGTTTGAAAAAATTTTGAAAAAAAGGGTCGTCCAAATCGGCAAAAAATCCTTTAAAATTTTAAAAAAAGGGTTTCCCCCCAAAAAGGAGATATGTTATCAATTCATTTTTGCTCCATTTAAAATTGTCATATTAGAGGGTTCTCTTTAAGGTCATTGGTAACAAATAAACAGTTTTCCCAAATTAACGATTTTTGTATTATATGTTTTAGATACTCAAAAAAAATTTTGGGCCCAATAATCCTTCAAAGGCTAATATGCTTTTCCCTGTAACTAAAACCTTTCATTTAAAAAAAAAGAAAAAATATAATTTAAACTTCCCCAAAAAAAGGGGGCAGTAACCATACCGTGTTTTTGGCCACAAAAGTAATATTTTTTTTAAAAAAAAACGTAATAAAAAAAATCTTCATCAGGATTACAGCAAAGCAAAAAAAAATTTTTTTAAAGGACCAAAGATACAATGAGCGTTCAAAGTGAATCTTTTTTTTTTTGATGATTTTTTTTTTACCAAATGATATTATAAATATCAATGTAAATCTGTATTTTTTATTATATAGAAAGTATTTTGTTTTTTTTATTCCCGTAAATTATTTTTTAAACCTTTATTTTGTATGCCGCCCCCCAGAGGGGCGGGGCCCCCCCAGTTTTAGGGAAAAATCCGTTAATTTTCAAATTTGTTCCGCAGACCAAGAGGTTTTTTTTAATTTATTTCACGGCTTTTTAACCGCATTCGGGGAGAAAGGGGCAACACTTTACTGGCTCGTTTTTGAACCGAAATAAACCATTCATTTTTTCTGTAATTTTAATCATTTTCTATTCTGTGCATAATTTTTCTACCCACCAATTTTCGTGTCTATCGGATGACTCCTCCTTGGTGCGTCGTTTTTTTGTTATAGTGTATATGAATTGTATTCATTTTTGCTAAACTATGTTTTCGTCATCGTTTAAGTACAAAATGCTGTTTCTTATTTCTGAATTTCATGTTTCTTGGATGCTTTATCATGCAGTTATGGCAAAAAATACCTGTTGCTTAAGTTTTACACACCCGTGTACTATAGTAGACAAATTCTACCGAAAAATTGCAAATGTGGCCCTAATAAAATTTAATCTATAGTGTAGACTTAGAAATGGTTCCAGTTTTGCTTCTGGCTGTATCTTAATTAAATACCGTTGTGTACATGTGATTCTTTTTATTTTTTTCATCCTGAAGAAGTGTGTTACTTTTCATAAATAATTTCTTAAGTTATATCAAAGGTTTCGCTTCAGATTCAGGACCGAAACATCTTCTCTTGCACCTGGGCGCTCAAGGTCACAAAAACTGAGATGGCCTTGTGGTCTTCATGAGCTGTTGCGCCTCTGAATTTGGTTTATATCAAAAGTTAATAATATGGTTTTTTAAATTTTAAAACGAACTCTAGGGGGTTATAGCTTTCGCTTTATAAATTAGATGTGATTTCATAAAATTTCTTTCAAAGGAATATATTTCAAAGTAAAAAAAAATGTTACATTCTACTTCGAAAAATTATTACTATATATTATTTTATTTTATATTATTTTATTTTATACCTAACCGAAATGTTTTCTAGTAAGATAATGAATACTAAATATTTTATTTTTTATAGTCATAATTAAATGGATTACGCCTGCAATGTTTATAAGTGGAAATGGTATGAATGTATTTGTCATACAACTTGAAAATTTATTTATCTAGTCACAAATTGAGAAAAACATTGCCCAGTTTAGTTAAAATTAACGTAGTTTGAGTAGGGGCTTGAGAAAATAATATCTAACTTTGACTCCTTAAAAAGAAAAATATTTCATACAACCATAGGAAAGTTATTTCAAAAGATTATCCATTTAATAAAGGTTCTGAAATAATGCAACACTTGCTATTTTTCTGTCCATAACAATTATTGTTAATTTTTTCTTACAAAATGACATTTCAAAAACTCAATCTTAAGTGTGTAACTTAACTCAAATTAAGCAATCGATTTTAAAATAATGCGAGAATTATTTTCGTAATACTTTAATGATTCAAATGTTCGAAGTGTTTGTCTTCTGCACGAATGTAAACTCTACATCTTTTTAGAAGTGATCGCTTGAAGAGTCGTAATTAGCTAAATTTGCTTCTTTCACTGCTTCAGCAATCCTTTGGCTTAGTTTGGTAACATTTTTCGATTGGTTGGCTAAGTCCCGCGTATGTATTTTAATTGTTGTGAATGATTATTATTGCATCATATCAATCCTATATACACACGAAATTTTCTTAAAAACTGTCCAATAGTTCTAGAGATAATTGACAAAATCTAAAAAATTTTCTTAATTTTAAGCACCTATGTACTAAGCAATAAATTATTCTAATTTTGAATCAAACTATTGGTTATAACACAATAAAAACTGCAAATCTCTTTCTTCATCCTTTTTTTTTTTAAATAATGCTACAATGGTAACATTTCATAGCATTAGGGAAAACATTGAACACCACGGTTAATAAAAAGTATCAAACTACAATTTCTAGAAGTTTTTCATTATCATATCATATGTGATATATGTATTATTTTGTTCAACAACTTTTCTCCAAAATTATTAAGAATTTCGTTTCGTCACTCAACTATCTATTTTATCAGTTCATTATTCACACACACACAACTTAAAAAAACTTAGTTTTCAACATTTTAAAACTAAATATCACAGATAAAAGCATTTCGTAAGGTACTGTGTCGTTTCATTGGTAACCGATGCTTGATTAGAACTAGATTAAATTATGGATTCTTGTTCATAGTTTTTTACTTGAGTTTTACGCAATGTATTAAATATATTTCTTTAAAAAAAATTAATTTAAACAATTATTAATTTTGAATGTAAACATATTACCCTGAACACCTTATTTTTTCTATTAAATTTTTTTATCTAAAGTAAAATAAAAAAAATAAATAATCCTTACTGTTCCATTAATTATGCCACTCGCCCTTTTTTTATCCTCAATCTTATGTTCTACTATGTAATTCATCTGTTCTTGGAAACTATTTTTCTGTGAAATATATCAATCTTAAAGTAGATTACGCAATTTTTAAAATTTTTAATTAATTCCACAGACCACGGTGTGGTTAACCTTTTGGAAAAATACTATCTGATAAAAATTATGCGTGGCCCAACAAGAAAAAAAGATTTTTACTTTGTTTATTTTGGAATTTTTTGCGAAAATGCATTTTTTAAACGCGCCAATAAAAAAAATTTTAAAAAAAAAATATAAAAATAAGGTTAAAACAGGTTTTATTGTTTTTAACAGGTTCAAATTAGATAGTTAGGTATAAAAAAAAAATATAACGGAAGCATTTAATTCTAAAAATTTTAAGCAGTATTTCAGGTTCACCCTGGATGGGTTAAAAAATCAAAACTTTTTCATAAATTCCCCTTAACATGTCTAAAAAATGGTGGTAAAGTGATTTTTAAAAATTCAAATGTTATAAAGGCGGTGGAAGAGATTTCCCAGCGCAAGTTAAGGGATTTTCATTGTTTTAATCGGACTTAAAACCCTTTAAAGGGTTTTTCTAAAAACTCCATCATATTCGCCGGTTTTGGAATAACTTCCAATCTATATGGTAGACTCAGCGCAAACATACGCACCAAATGAACTATGTATGTATGCAATCATTCCAAAATTCAAAATATTTCTATTTTTTAATAAAAAAAACCCCTTGACCCGAAACTTTTTCTTCAAAGGACCAAAAAAAACCTTTTATATTTTCAATTGAGTATTATAGATTAAAACGCGGTTAATTTTTAATTTTATTTCAGATAAGCCAATCAGCCGAAATGGGGGGGTAAAAGGGCCATTTTTTTTAAGGGGGGTGTTCGACCTTTAAAACTCAGTTCTTAAATTTTGGGTAAATTTTACATACTTGATACATATAAAAAATTAAAGAAAAAAAAAGTTCTACATTTTTCTCCAAAAAAAAAAAAATTCCTAAAATTGCTTAAAAAAAAGGCCGCCGTCAAGGGTGAGCCCCCCAAATTTCTTTTTAATTTTTTTTTAACCAAGTCGTCTATATTAAAATTATCACTAAAAGATGCAAGCAAAATTAAGGTGTTTTAGGTGAATATCAACAAGTTCTGAACGATATTTTAATTTTATATCCAAAACAGAACACATTTATTCACAAGCATATGCTGATCCAAGTTTTGAGGGGCTTTATGTCTAAGACAACCGCACAGTTCAGTAAAATTGTAAAAAAAATTATCTTTTCAAAGTTCTTGACTTTTTCAGTAGATTTTTGCGTGCCGTTGTTCCAACTCCGCCGTACTACACTATCACACGCATGCCATGGGTTGGCTACAACTGCTTCAGACTTAATTCTGAATAGTATAAAATAAAAGCACAAAAAATATTAATTGTGCAATTAGTAAAACATTAAAGTGCAATTTTTATGTTTTACTATATTAGTAGACCTATACATATTTAAATCGCGGTTCATGTATACACCGATAACAATTAAGAAATCAAAACACTCACCACGATATGCTTCAGAATCAAACTACGTGTACAACCATAAAAATTTGCAATTATGAAAACTGTACATAAAATGTGTTACATTATTAATTAACATACTCCAATTTATAAAACGAATTTCTTTTGTAGATACTATCATTTTACAAAACTGATTTCCCTTTATATATTTATATAAACAATATATAAAAAAAAAATTAAGTAAATTCCTACTTAGATCAACAAAGAAAAATTTTATTTTAGCTACTTTTTATTAAATAGTTACAATTAATATAAATACGTATATACATATGACAGAATCACAACATTAAGTGATAATCAATTTTTATTAATTATCATTAAAGTATCGTATTATCATCCAAAACAATCGTGTGTATAAAATTTCAGTTCAATTGAATGCTTTAAAACGTGAGAAAAAACCTTTTCAAGTTTTGACACAAGTCGCCAAAAATGATGCCACTGTGGCTGTATTTGTAATTCTTTAAATAATTAGTTTTAACCAATTAATTTTTATTAATTATAATTAAATTATTGTATTCTCATCTAAAATAATCATGTATATAAAATTTGAACTCAATTGAGCGCTTTAAAATGCATTTTATTAACGATTGAAAATTCCACCAAGATAGATAAATATATAGAGTGTGAGAGCTAATAGTAGGAATTGAAAAATAACTGTTAAAAGAGATCTGAAATAATGGTATTTAAAAACTAATTCCTATTTTAATGTCTCGAATCACTAGGCTGTAAAATTTTCTAATCTATATTCTTCAAAGATATTTATACAAAGCTATTCAGAATTTTTTCTAATTTCAAATATATATATATATATATATAACATTTTAAATATATAAATTCAAAATAATAACGGTAAAAGAATTGAACTGTAGCATTAAAATTTTATGCAGTATCCCTCCAATGGTTTGGGAAATATTAATAATGAAACTCAGTATCTCTGAAGCTAATGATCAAAATTCTTACATATTTTGGAACAAAAACTATATTTTGAATATTCATTAATTACTTAAAGAAAAAAATGTGATATTTTGTTCGGAGTTAATTAACAAAATTTTAATTAATCCATTAACATCATTAACCTTTATTGGAACTATTAAAAGCTGCACTAATTACATCCAGGTTCAAAAAATAAGCTTTATACCCTTTTGACCTCTGAACAAATCTGATATTTCAAATGTGATTAATAATAATGACATACCTATGCAGTTACAACATTTTGAGTGCAATAAAGTTTCCCAAAGATATATGCTTTAATGATGACCAGTGGCTGAGTGGTAGTGCCTCGTACTTCCACACTACAGGTATGAGGTTCGAACCCCGGTCTGGGCAAGGTAGACTCAGCTTTTCATCCCTTAAGTGGGTCGGTAACTGAGTACTAAGCTTGCTTGGGAACTTAACACTGGAGGTTTTGCATCAGACTGACCACCTGATTGGAACATCTGCTCATGCACCTCAAGGCCACGAATACTGATATGGGCTCGGTAGACCTTGGTCCTCATGGGCTCTTGCAGCACTGAGTTAAGTTATATGCTTTAATACAATCACCTATTAGATACTGTATATGTTATTTTAAAATAGCTAAAGCATTGATCAATAAGAAAATAACTAAAATCATTTCCTTTTAAAGCTTAAAAATGTCTTGCAATGAATATTAATTTTTGAACGTGAAATATTTTTTTGAAAATTTATCTTCTTAATCAATGAATATATCAGTCGAAATATAAATTCGACAGACAAAATTTTTTTAATCCCATTAATATATGGTATTGTTATTTTTTGTAAAAAAAAATCACAATAAATTCCTTAAAATGTACAAGTACACATATTTAATACAATTTTACAAATTTATTTGCCTTTGAATTTCCAGTATTGCAGCTTGACTTTCAAATTAATGAAAAAGATTCATCCAAAAGAGCAATACTTCTCATCAATAATAATAAAGTCCAGAAAACACATTGTGAAATATTTACTTCAACATTAAATTCCTGTGATAAATGAGGTGGGGTTTTTTACAGATCACAAAAAATTATTTATATAAAGACAAGACATTTTCTTTTGTATTTGCAAATGAACATTATTTTAAAAAAAAATTGAATTTTTAGTGGACCATATAATTTTCATGGCAAATTTTATTGATAAACATAAGCAATTCATGATTAAACTTTAGATTTATACTCTGTGCACAAGACTTTTAAATTACGTATCACAAAAAATAAATTATAAAAATAGGAAATTAAATCAAAACAGATTTCACATAAAAGCACATACATTTTTATTGATCAACATCAACAACACATGATTAAGCTATTTCACATTAGATTTATAATCTACTCATAGCATTTTGAATTACATATCACAAAAAATTAAAAAATAGGAACTTAAATGTTAACATTTATGAAAGCACATATTATCACAAATATACATGTTCTAACACATCAAAAACATCTATTTTTTTAAAAAAATTTAATAAAGGATAGTGAGGTTGAGGTTTCTCAGATCACAAAAAATTATTTAATGTCATGACTTTTCCTTATTTTTAAATAGATAATATTTTTTAATGAAAAATAGAAACATAAATCAAAAGTTTACCTACATATTATATATCACAAACATACATATTACAACACATAAAACATGAATTTGGTTCAGTCCTAGGAGAGCCCACACCCTTGGCGCGAATTATTTTGGGTTGGCGATAATTGTGCCATCTTGGTAACCCTACTTTGATACACTAGATATGGTAATTCTAACTATTTCTGGAAATTTCGTATTTTGTCGGCGGGCATTTCGAATTTCATTTTGTTTTGGCTCTAACCAGGCTGGAATGGTTGCGTGTGTGAAGGAATATATCTTAGAATTTTTTTACTTTGTTGAATGCGAAAGGTTAGAAAGAATTGATTGAATAGTGTATGAAGGAAGGATTGACTGCTTATAGTTATTGCTTATTTAGACATTTCCTTTTGTATTTTTATATAGATAAAAAATTTTAAAAAAATATTATTGGAGGTTGTAGTATACCATATCAGTTTTGTGACAAACTTTATAGATGAACCTCAACATTTCTTGACTAGCTATACAATATTAGATTTATAATCTACACATAGCAATAAAAAGTAAAATATCACAAAAAATAAAATATAAACACAGGTACTTAAAACAATTTTCACATAAATGCACATACATACATATATCATATTTACTCAAATTTAAGCAGCACTATTTTTCCACTGTTAATGCTACTGAAAATTGGGTGCAGCTTAGAATCGAAGGCAAAACATTTGCTGTATAGAAGAAATTGAGTTTCCACCCATGTAAAAAGGAAAAATATAATAGTCTAATCTGGATACTTCATTGATGACTTATTCCACTCTGCAATTTATTTTCAGTGTTCAGTCTATCCTAAACATCATTGCAAGTATGAAAAGAGAAGCAACTTTTTTTGCAGAAAAAAACAGAAACAGAACAACGACCATAGAAAATTTGACACAGATGAAACAAATATATATCGATGGCATAAATAAATTGATATAATTTTGCTTGTAAATTCTTAACAACTTTTTATAATAATTCTTTTAAATTCTTCTATAATACATTCTTTTTAAAAAATGTTGCAAAACAAATGCATTGGATAATATGGAAGATGACATGTGGAAAAATAGCAACACTGGCACCAATTCCAAAGTCAGCTGTGGCAAATCATTTTTGAAACATGATTATGATGGTAAGAGCAATTATAGGTTCATATATGTGTATTATACTGGTTTAATTTGGATAGTTTTTAATACTGGTAAAATAAATTCATTATTAAAAATTCTTATTATTTCTCACTAGAATTTTCTTTTTATTTTATAAGTATTGGATATTGTTGAACCTTTTATACAATTTTTTACATTTTTTCTCAAAAATGTGCAGAGAATTACTGGTGCAGTTTAGATTCGAGTAAATACGATAATTATATCACAACATTTTTTCAGTAATTAATGGTCACAAAAATTATTTAAAGTAACTTTCATATATTCAAAAAAATATTTTTATCAAAAAATATGTCTAAGTAGTTTCAGTCAATCATCTACATCAGTTTCATGACAAATTGTATTGATGGCATGAACTCATGTGTGATTAAGCTGTACAACATAGATTTATAATCTACAACATAGCACTTTATAAAAACAGGTATTTAAATAAAAACAGCTTCCACAAAAAATAAATCAAAACAGTTTCCACATAAAAGCACATGCATATGATTAAATCACATAAAACATGTGTTTTAGAGCAGTAAAGTGAGAGGTTGGATTTCTCTGGCCATAAAAATTATTTTAAGTTATGACATTTCCATTTATATTTTTATGTAGACTATTTGTTTAATTTTTTAAAAAAAAAAGAATATTTGAAAGTGTAGTAGACTATATTAGTTTCACGACAATTTGTACTGAACAACATCAAGCTATACAACATTAGATTTATAATCTACACATAGCACTTTTAAATAATATATCATAATAAAATAAAAACAGGTACATAAAAAACAATTTTCACATAAAAATTCAAGTACCGAAACATATACATGATTATATCACACAAAATGAGAGATTCTCCTGTGTATATTCAGCAGAGTACATTCAATGCTTAACACTGTCCAAAGGTAGAGCACCAGTCATTTCATGAATATGTAAGAAAAGATAAAGGTCACCCCCATAGTTATCTCTAATGTGATTCTGGACTTCCTCAGATGCCCAATGAAAATATTTACGTGGTGATGCGGCCATTTCAACATTTCTCAGAAGTATAGTAAAAAAATTCATACATCTAAGTTCTGCTTCTGTTTTTGAAATATTAGGAAATTTGCATGCACCAGGTGTTTTATAAGTTGCAGGAGAAGTATTTGAATTTTTTGATTCTTTCTTAGCATTAATTTTTAATAAATTAACAGAAGTTTCTTTTTTATTAGTTTTGGAATGTTCCTGGTATTTTTTATTTAAACTTTGAATATATGAATCGATCATTTCATCACAATAAGGATCAATTTTTTCTTCATGGTATTCAGAATTCAAAACTGCAGTATTCTCCCCTTTAAAAACAAAATTATTTAAGTTCACCCCTATTATACAAGGAATATCACACAAGCTAACAAATTCCTCACCACTGAAAATGAAATAATTGGATCTTTTCAGGACATATTTTTGCTTTAAATATGTCAAAGATTTCCGGAAATTTCTGTTTTGCAATTGCTTAAACAATATTGAATAATGCGTTGGTCCCAAATGCATTAACTCGCATGTAAAAATCAATAAATCCTTTTCTTCTTCACTCAGAGAATATTTCAAAGACTCGTGTTTTTTTACATTGATATCAAAATTAAAAAACACTTTTACACAACCATTACCACAAAACTTTTCATTGTGATTCAGAGTATACAAGATCGTTCTTACAATGTGTTCATGTGGGTAAGACTTAAAAAGGTTACATAAAAAGATAGAAGATTCTTTGATATATCCATACATTGCCCCTAAACTCTTTGAACGCTTGACATTTTCATCCAAAATAAGATTGCCAGTCATGAACGTTTTATTCTTCAGTGCATTAATTATGCCTGATTCTCGATTTGAAGTAGAAATTATTGTAGATGATTTGGAGGGAACAGCATAAGGTGATATACAATTCACAGATGAAATTGTAGAATTTCGTCCAATTACAAATCGTTTATTTAATTTCACAAAGCCATTTGAATCCAATGTAAATTCTTTACTTTTAGAAAAATACTTATATAGTTCAATATGAGTTGCTAAGGTAACTGGTTTTTTTCTGCCACAAAATGTATATATATCAAATATTTCTAGACTATGCAATTTATTTTCATGGCTTAGAATATACACAAGAAACAACATGTCTTCTTCATTATTGCTCAAATAAAATAGAGAAGAATAAGCATCATTTGAAGTATGATTGTTATTTACAAGAAAAGGACTTTTCTGGACAAATTTATTTTTATCCGATTCATGCAAACTCAAGAAATAATTTCTAACATCTTTTAAAGCATGAAGAAGGATACATATAATATGGGACCCAAATTCTAATTCAAAATAATTTGAAAGAAATACGACAGCACTCTTCATTTTATCATGCATCTTACTCATTTTCTCACATTCTGAAAAATTATCTTTTGCCATTTGATCCATTGCATGTTGGATTTTATGATTTTGTTTTGACAAATCAAGATTTTTCCAGTTTACATTAGATTCTTCATTCAAAGATACTCCATATGCTCTATGAAGATTAGAGCTTGGAGCTATTATTGCATTAATTGGATAGTTGTCAACAGAGTCCATTGCAATTATTTGGAAAAAGTCATGAAATTGAAATTCATTTAATTTTATATCTGGAAGATTTTTCAAGCTAACATCTCCAGTATTTTCTATGTGAAAATGGTCACTTCTTTTTTTAAAATAGTGAAACTGCTCTTTGTCAGTGAATGGAATGAGAACTTGATTTTTGAGCTCTTTGAAAATGTCATGACAATGTAATTTTGTATGCTTGCATAACATGAATATCACAACCAACAGTGTTTTTTCTTCCTTTTTTAGCTGAACACCAGGGGCATTTGAAAAGGAAGGTAAAACTACACTTTCCTTATCAATTGAAAAAATACGAAAACAATTTCTCAAAAACTTTGTTTGATCTTCGTCAGACAAATTAACATAAATTTGATTTTTATCTAAAGCATGCAACAAAACTTTCAAAAGTAGAACTTCTGCTTGCAGATGATAGTACTGTAAAATAAAGATAACTCCAGCTTGTATTTTTCTGGAAAGGTAGCCAGAATCTAGATTTTTTAAAATGGTTTTAGTACAATGAGTTACTGAACTATTATTGCTACAAGTTTGTATCTTCTTTTCTGAATCTTTCTCTGAACATAAAGGAACTACAGCAGTTGTTTTATTGGTATTTTTATCAAAGTGCTTAAACTTTGATATCTCGGGAAAGTTTTTCACATCCAATTCTGGGACCTCAAAAGGCTGAAGCTCAAGACATCCAGACTTAATCAGGAAGAGATAATCTAGGCTACCAATGTGGTTCAATGCTGAGGAAGTGGTCTTCATCCATGTAGGCATCACTTTGTTATGCCTAAAGAATTTCTTGTACAATTTTTTATAGTGTAACTTTCCCTCACTAGAAATTACATAGGCCATAAATAATAAGTTTTCTTCCTCATCACTTAACTTATCCTTTATGAAGAACAATTTATCTGGATCAGTTTTTTTAAGAGATGAAGTAAAATGTTCAAAGACTTTTTGCAAAATGCTTATTTGATTGGATTTAGGCATACACAGAAATTTAAATCTAATTTCAGTCACTACTTGAAATACTAAACGTACAAGATACCAGTCAACTATACAATCAAAATACTTTACTAAAAATGATAAACTGTTGACAATTTTTCTGACAATCTTCTTACATGAATTGCTTAACATCCTTTTTTCCCCTAGGATGTGTTCATTACTGCAATTTTGCGAGTTGTTTGATTTATTTAATGAATCATTTGGGGAAATAATCATTTCTTTGCTAGAAGTGGGTAAGACCTCCTCTGCACATTTTTCTTCCGATTCAAATGACTTATTTTTCTGAAAATTTTGGGTTTCAACATTTACAGGGTGGATAATGGAAGCATTAAGTTTATTGGAGTCCCAAGAGTATGTATCTTTAAAGTTGCACATTTTTTCAATAATCCAATCAATTTTTGGTATAAAATTTTCCTCACTTGGAATAAAACATTTTGCATCCAACTGTGTAGTTTTTTCTGTTTCTTTAATAATTACAATTTTATTCACTTTCATAGAAGGAATTAAACTTTCATTATACTGTACACTTCTGTCAAAATTTTTTGTTTTGACATTGCCAATTTTCTCACTTACTTTAATTTGTTCATTTTCAACATGTTTGTCATCCTTGATTATTTGATTTTTCTCACCGCAAATATCTTCAGTCTCATCCGTATTTGTAGAAGGAGGGACATGTTTCTCAAGCTGCACACATTCTTTGTAATGTTCCTCTTTGGCACCACTGACTTTTTGATCACAGGAGACTCTACTGATATCTGAATCTTTCTGTTTGGTTAATGGTAGCACCGTCTTTTCAGTCTCTTTATAATTGTTAAAATTATTCAAAATATAAGAAAAGTTTTCCTTTTTATCCAACTTTTTTTCAAAAGCAACGTTTTTCAAAGAAAGTTCAGATTTATATTGATCTGTATAATCTAAATTGCATTGTTTATTGTAATTCAAAGAGTATTCAGAATCACAAGAGTTCAAAACCCTTTCAACATTTTCAGTAGTAGAAAAAAAATCTGCTCTCAATTTCAACACAGGCAAAGGGCACAGTCTCACCAATCCATAATTCCCCACAGTAAACATAGATTTAGACTTTTTGAAAAACCAATATTTATCTGGATCTGACTTTACACCAATCGGGTTTTTTCCATGCCAAGTATGATATATTTCAATAGCAGTATTGTAACGTATTTTAGCATACTCAAACTGGAAGAAATAGTATGCAAAAAACAGCAATTC
Organism: Trichonephila inaurata madagascariensis; assembly: GCA_019973955.1. NCBI lineage: Eukaryota > Metazoa > Arthropoda > Arachnida > Araneae > Nephilidae > Trichonephila > Trichonephila inaurata. The sequence continues at coordinate 297,152 of BMAV01021171.1, read as the reverse complement.
CATTTCCTTTTTAGTCAAACAGTTAGCTTCCAATTGATTGAAGATGGGAGATATGACATTTTTCTCATTTAAAGAAAAAGGTAAGATAGCTTCTTTAATTAGATCAGCTTGATGAAGCGCTGATAGTTTAAGAAAATTGGTTTTTACATCCTTCAAAACATGGAGAATAATACAAAAAAGTTTAATGGAAATTTTCAATTCAAAAAATTTCAAAAGGTAAGCAATGCTGCATCTTATTTTTTTAGTTATAGCACAGTTACCTCTTAAAGGCTTACTTAGGTCTTCAAATACCAATGTTTGCTTGTTCTTTTCAGCAATGTTATTGCTGCCTTTAACTGAAGAGTTATCCTTTTTAGAATAACTTTTATCCACTTCATAATATTCACAATATGGTAAATTAAAAGATGAATTTACTTTCAAATATCCCTTTTTATTTATCTGAAAAAATTGAGCAAATTTTTTAAAGAATCTTTTCTGTTTAGAAGCAGTTAAAGCAGAAATGACAACACTTACAGGTTCAGGGGCACGCTTTATAAATTCTTTGACTAGTTTTGTATAGTGTGTTTTCCCACAATAGCCCAAATAATATATTACAAAAAGTTTAATCATGTCCTCATTTGAAATATTTGTTTTTATCTGACATTCTTTTGTTATTTCCAGAAAACCATTCTCATCCATAACAGTAAATGGAATATTCCGAAATGTTTCTTGAAGATTAGCATGATGTATTTTTCTTAAAATTTTACTAACATCTTGCATAGTAAAAAGAATACATTCTTTAATTTCTAGATAATGCATTGGATCAAAACAACTGAGAAGAAATAATACAGAGCAGTAAAGTTTTTTTTCTAAAGTTAAATTTTCATCCTTTAGAATATTCATATTATTCGTTAAAATCTTATCTGAATTTGAAATGCTATTGTAGGAAGGCATCGAGTTGTTTACATGATCATTTTCTTGGGATTGAGAGTAAAAATCATGAGCTGATAAGTATTGGTGTGAAAGTTTTTGATAGTCACATTCATAAGAAAAATACTCATCACACAGATTAATGGAGCCATCTTCAAAAATTTTAAAATAATCTCCAAATTTCCTGGGCCATTTCAAAAGTTCAGATTCTGACAGATTACAAAATGCATCAAATTCTTTTCGTTTTAATTTTTTAAGTTCTTGTACGACTTTTCTAAAATTCGTACGCCCATGAAGTTTCAAATAAAATGCAATTGTAATTAGATATTTATCTTCTGGAGATATATGTTCTGTACAAATTTTAGATGGAGTTGTTAACGTTAAAACTCCACTGTCATCAATATTTACATTGTGAATATTTTTCAAAAGCTCCTTTTCTTTTTCTGAAGACAATTTCATAATATAGTGGGCAACATCTTCAAAAAAAAATGTTATACATTTCTTAATTTCTAAGAAATGTAATGGTTGGTAACTCTGCAAAATGAAATGAGTAGCACTATAGAATTTTTTAATAGCTTCTGTAATTGATAAATCAGATTTTCTGAATTTGGATACAAAATGCCCTTGAATTACAAAAAAATTTGGCCTTTTTCTAAAAAAATCAAGCTTTTGATTGGTAGTGAGAGTTGGAAGCTGGTTTTTAATTTTATCATCTAAGACAGCTTTCAGATCATTAAACAATTTTTCAAAATGAATTTGATTTTTTGTTCTTACAATTTTCTTAAAAATGGCAAGGAATTCTTGTGCCTGCTCTGCATTATACCACTTTTCAAAATCCTGTGTTTCCATACTTGAAGAGAAAATTAAATGACAAAGGGAAATGTTTGCTTTTTCTTTTGAAGGGGCAAATGCAATTCTTGTTTATGATTTATACCTGCAAAAAAAAAAAAAAAAAGAATATATGAAATTTAAAATAAATTTATAGAACATTTAATAAAATATTAAAAGATTTAAAAGAAATGAAACATTTACTAATCTACATCAAGAGAACATTATAAAATTTAAAAAATTTCTGGTTTTTGAATTAATATAAAAAGGATATTGTGAATTGAGAACAGTAGTTGAAAATTTTTTTAACTTGATTACTAATTTTAGTACAATATATCCCGTTCTCAATTATACCTGAAATTCTGTGCTTCAGAAAAAAGTCACCAGCTCCATTGTCTAGTCCTGTTTATTTGAACCTTACATATTTTAATGTAACTAACTTTAACCTTCTTACATAGAATATTATAACGACAAGCTGGTTAATTAGAATATTCTAAAAGTTACTTCTCTCCTAAAAATTTTCCTTTTAACATTTTTAATATTGAAAAAAGGTTATTTGATAATTTTTACTTAGGTGGAAAGTAAATTACTTAAAAGTCTACTTTGAAAAATGAAGATTTTTACAATAGAAATTTATTATATATGAATTCTTTAAATTTTCAAGCAAAACAAGGTTTTTAAGAGTTCTGATTTCAAATTAGAATGGAAAATTAGGTACTTTGAAAAGTATTGACTTCCTAAATATTCAATCTATAGCAAAGATAGTTTTGATAGAAGTTTCACAGAAGGATAACATCAAACTCTATTTCCAGAATGCTAGGTATATCCAATTCACAGGCAAAATAGCACAATAAGCATGTTTTAATTATTATAATTATATATTGAAGACTTTTAACATTTTTTTAAAGATTTGCAGATAATGCATACCAGTAATAAATACTTCGAAAATTATTTTGTTACATAGTACACATAATCTTTATATACATTTCACAAAACAGGGTTGTTTTTGTTATGAGTAGGCTGAAGATTTTTTTTTATTAATGCGTTAAGATATTAAATGCTGAATACTTGAAATACTACTAAAATGTTTATGCTATATGCAAAGAGTTTACTACATTTCACAATGAAATGAGTTTATCTGTAAAGAAGGTAGAGCCATGAATTCTCTTTGTTATCTTAAATCGGTTAAAAAAATAGTAGATCACAAAGAAAGTCAATGATTTTTTCATTAAAATGAAACTTAAAACTGATGACAAGAGTACAAAAATTTTTATTAAATATTACCAAACAATTGCCAATCAAAATATTCCAAGGTCCAATGTAGATCGCAGTAAAAAATAAGGCTTAAAAAGCAGTACGCAAGTTTAAAAAGTTGTGCTTTCTTCAATTGTTAAATTAATGAAAAATGGTTTTTGTGTATTAATCTTCCTACTGAATCAAGTAAATAATGATAATGATTTCATTTAGGTGATATTATTAAAACTACATTAATGCCCCTCACCGATTTATTTCTTTATCTCTTCCTTTTTTTTGGGGGGGAGGAGGGAGAACTCTTAGCATTATAACAAATAAGAAAATCTCGCATATTAAATTATTTAAAAGCTTTTAGACACTGTACATTCAAAATATATGAGCCTGAGTATACCTGAGAACAATTAAAAATTTTTTTAATGCTTTTTGGAGCACAAGGTAAAAATACCTGCGATACAATGATGCATTGCTAAAAATTTGATAAATATTATCGAATGTTTAGTTTGCAAAAACATATGTGTTTGATTGAAAAGATTTTGAACAATCAATTTATTTGAAAATACCACAAAAGAGAAATGAATAAACATCATATTATGAGATCTATGAGAAAGAATAGTTAAAGAAATTAAATTAGGTTTGATCCAGATTTTAATGAACATGAATGTATGGGTTCGAAAAGCCACTGTGATTTAATGTTTTTTTAGATTAGTATATCAGAGAAAAGTATCACAAAAGATAAGATCCTTGTGTGAGTACAAGTAAAATTCTCTTCTAGTAACATTCACAATTTTCGAGTACTAAAGGTACAAAACTAGCAATATGAATGAAATTGCACTTTCCTAGTGATTTTTAAAAGGTTTGTTTTTCCCCCAATGAATCAGAAAATTCTAATAAAGAGCTTTTGTTTTTAAATAAGGCATAATTCCTATTTCTTTATGTTATGTTTCACTAAATTCCAATAAAATTATCTTTTAAAATGTTGAAATTTCTATTTTACATTGTTACTAGCAGGTATATTCATTCTTTGAACAGGAGAATTAAAAAAGGTAGCAATCAAGATGAAAGGATATAATTTATTAAAAGATAAACATAATATCATACTACCAGTGCTATGAAGAAACATCAACAAAAAAGAAGCTATATAAAAAAATTCATCAAAAATACACTCATGGACAAAAAAATTAGCATTAGCGCACCAAGGAGTCGTCAAAATAAAACAGAATTTTACTTACGTAATGACTACTTTGATATAAGTAAATAAAAAGAAAATCAAAGAAAAAGGTAAAAGAATGGAGGATTTAATACCCTGTTGCGCCCCCCCCCCTCTAGCGTGAATGCACGATGCAATACGATCGAGCATCGAGGCATACAAGTTCTGTATGATGTCTTGAGACATTTCGTTCCATATTTGCTGTAACCTTGCCTCTAGTTCATTCAAACTCGTGGGATGCCCAATGCGCCGTCCCAAATAATCCCAGATATATTCGATTAGAGACAAATCTGGGGATCGGGCAGACCAAGGAAGGGTAGTAACAATGCGGAGACAGTCTTGTGACACCCTTGCCGCATGCGGCTGAGCATTGTCTTGTTGAAAAATAGCTTCTGGGAGCCATTGCATGAGTGGCAACACATGTGGCTGCAGGATGTCATGGACATACCGCTGGGTTGTCATGGTGCCACAGTACAATACTAGGGGTGACCGTGTATTGTAGGCAATGGCACCCCATACCATCACACCAGCTGTGGGAGCGATGTGTCCCTGTAAAACAAAGACATGATTGAGGCGTTCACCACAGGCTCTCCACACACGAACACGATTGTCATCACTGCTGAGATTGAATTTGGATTTGTCGCTAAAGACGAACTGGCTCCCTTCCACTGTCGTCCAGTTTCTACTCCAAACGGAGGCAGCAAGGGCAGCACACATAATGGGTGCCACGATCCCAAATGTCCTTCAGCCAGGCACCTTTGTATGGTTTGAGAAGACACAGGGGCCCCTAGTGAAGGTGCTACCTGTGCCTGGATGGTGGCCGATGAATCAATTGCCTGTACATGTGCATTTCTTACGATGTGACGGTCTTCTCGACAACTGGTCTGTCGAGGGCATCCTGAGCCTGGTCTTTGTGTAAATGACATCTCTCGGAGCCACTGGTCCCAATACCTCCTCACAACCCAATCAGAGCGGCCTAATTGACGAGCTACTTGCCTAGCTGAGCACCCAGCTTCCATCGTGCCGATGATTCTCCCCTCTCAAACTGCAACAGCTGCTCCTATTGTCTTCGAAAACGGCATAATGGCGTCTACCTCAGCTCTTCCTTTGTAAACAATTCAGCACACTCAAACAAGCTTTGGTTACCTGTGTTATACTCCACGGAGAATGACATTAAACGCCCTCTACCGGCTATACATAATGGGCAATCCCGTTGCATTTCTAATCATTTGCATATCTCCCTAACATGTACCTTCATGCCTATTTCCGTCACGAGCCCGCAATTTCTTGGTGTGCTAATTCTTTTCTCCACAAGTGTAATTTTGGGGAACTAATTGGAAATCGGTATGTTACCATTTAAGTTGTTTCGTATTTTTGTCAAGTTGAGCAATAACGTTACAATATGGCACCTTGATTTTTCTTGTTTGATCAGGGCCGATCCTAGCAGGAGTGCAGCGCACACAGGCAGCAGGATAGTCTCATCAATCAAGCACAATATCTTACGAATTTCTCTAAATAAAACTTTGGTGCAACAGCTCATTAGAGCCAAGGCCTACTGTGCCCATCAAGCACTGAGCAGATATCCCAATCATGTGGTCAACCTGAAGCGAAACCACCAGTGTTTAGTCCCCAAGCAAGCTTGGTTCTCATTTATCGACCCACTGAAGGGATGAAAGGCTGAGTCGACCTAGCCCAGCCCGAGGATAGAACCCCAAACCTGTGGTATGGAAGCATGATATGCTACCACTAGGCCTTAAAGTTATAAGTTGAATTTTAAATAGTTATTGAAAAATTGAAATAAGTCCTAATATCCCGATAACATAGCATAGTTTTAGAAAAGTAAAATGTTAGAGCACAGGGTGTAAGTCCATTGTCTATTAATGTCTACTTTATACACACATCCTTTATTTGGTAGCAAAATTCATGACAGAGTTAACAATGCTGCAAGAAAAGGGGTTTTTTGCTTATCCACAGTACTAATGGCGCACTGTAGATCGATCCTTAGCAGACTTCTCAAAAATGATTTTTACAAAAGTTGCTTTATGAAAACATCTAATATGGTTATTATCTCAGACATTGGAGTGTTTAAATTTAATATGCAACTGGGAAAATTAAAAGTTTTCAATTTAATAATAGCCTTACAATCTAGAAAAACAAATACAGGAAGGAAATGATTTTTATGTCTATTTGCATTTCTACTCTTATACAGGTAGATGAGTTTATAATGTCAAAGTTAAGTATTAGGTTGTCAAAATATAAATGAATTCTCTAGAGGGGCGACACATTAGGTCTTTGCACATGGGTGGCTGATACCCAAGGATAGATCCTGTGTTAAAAACTGTATTTGCTTTAGTGTTTACATATATGATGGTTATTTCTTATTGGTTTTTTTTTACTGCAGTAACCCTATTAATTTCAAGAGAGAAATTAATTCAATTTTTTTAAAAAACTTTACCATTTTTTATATTGGACAATATCTTTGCAGTATTTGTGATCTATATTTGACATTTCTTTCTGTTGGATGATGGATATCTCGGAAACTATTGGCAAGTACCAAGGTCATTTTTAACAGAATACGAGGATTTTACATTTAAAGATGAAAGACCAACAGGTTTATTAAATTCGCCCTTTTGGCAATTCTATTTTTTAAGAGTTCAGATTTCTCTTTACCAATCTTAATTGAAATTTCACTGATTTCATCTATTATGATAGTATATGTTACACATAGTTGAGACATAATAATTGTTTCACAAAAAAGTAATAAATCCGATGACTATTTTTTTCTAATGGCACTTAGCCATAATAATAAATCTGTCTGGCAGAATTATTTTTTTAGTGGTAGAAAATTGAAATGTTTTACTTTAAAATGATTTCATAATTTTTTCACATTCCACAATAACACATTTTTCTCTTTTCTTTCTCCTTAATATTTACTTCTTTCAGCATTTAGAAATTCCTCATGTCCTAATTTTTTTTTTTATCCTGATAATCCTGCTTTTCAACCACATTTCACATAGAAAATGTAATTACATCCTGTATTATTTCACTTTTTTAAATGGTTGTGTGCGTGCATGATCGATAAATTAGAAAGTTGCTCTGTACGCAATATTGTGCCTTTTATTGATTCCAAACTGCCATTTTGCCTCTGATATACTCAAGATATAATGAAAACACACTAGTTCATTCCTGCAGAATGAAGTCAATTGAAATTGGAAAGTCTAGAAAAAGCATTGCCCTCCAGTGGATTCCCAGCCATTGTAACATTTCTGAAAATGAGAAAAAAGATAGGCTTTCTAAAGCAGGATTCTCTCATGTACCAACCTAACTCTCCTTTTCCTCTGCGTAGCATCCAAAGACTCTCACACACACATTTACAGTAAACTGCAAATTAATAGTCTCCCAGTATGGTGATGCAGCTGCAGGTAAAAGGTGGAACATCTGGCTTAACAAAAGTGATAGAATCCCCAGTTCCCTGCCTGGATGTGTTAGAGTTGCGTGCTTTCGTTTACTTACTGGACATGATTATTTGCAAAGGCATTTACATCACATTGGAGTAAAGGATTCTGCACTTTTTTGTCTGCTTTTCAGCTGTAGATTTTTTTTTATCCAAAAATATGCTTGCCTAAGCTATTTTAAAACAGCAGCAAAGCTACCGAAAATTTATGAAACCCTGCAATCAACACAAACATTTAAATTTTTATATGATTATTTTATTTGGAATTTTTATTTTGATATCTGTGAAACACTATACATATCACTACTTTGATGACTTCTGATAGCAGTCTGCAAAAAATCAATATAACAGATCCTGTTCTATACTTTAACTAAATTATTTTGTACTCAAAACTGGCTAACATTAATCGGTACTTTTCCATTTTGCAGGCGCAAATCTCGCCAAGTAGGCTTTATTGGTGAAAAAATAATATACACATTATATAATACATATTACAGTATGCATTATAACATACAGTTTATACTTCTATTTTCGATATTTTCCTTGATTGAATAAATCTAAAAAAATAATTTCAGATTGGTAAGGCACCTTGAAGAATCCAACAGATTGTTCCTCTGTTCTGGGTAAATCCCAAATTTTTACTGATTTTTCATCCATTCTTGAAGCATTACAGAAAAGACATTACTGACAACAAAAGGTCAAGACTTGTTTTGAATATGTGGCAGTAAAATGTTACCAGTAGAAATATTCCGTTTGGCGTAGGTTGTATAATTTTTTGCGACTTTATCACCTGCACCAGCAAAATTGAAAAGTACCCATCAACCAATTCATAAATATTGCCATTACTAAAGCACATTTTACACAGATAGCATCTTTGTTACATAGATAGGAAAAAGTAGTTACACAGACAGTATATATTGCGTTCTAGATTTTAATAAATATATTATTTGAATAAATTATATCTGTAATCAACAATGAAGTTAAACATTTATCCGAGTTTAATCCTTTTTTAATTACATAATAATATTTTTTATATAAATTGACTCTGGTAGCTTAGGGATAGCGTGCCACTTCGTAAGCCTAAGGTTGCAGGTTTGACCTCGGCCGGAGTAGACAGATTTTCTGGATGTGAAAATCGTAGTTACACCATCATATGATTATATGATATGTAAAAGATCCCCCCTGAAAAGTTGGAGTCTCATATTGTCCAAGGGGGATCTTTTACATATCATATAATCATACAATTTGTATTT
>BMAV01021171.1:272335-283247 GCA_019973955.1 Trichonephila inaurata madagascariensis | reverse complement strand
AACAGCAAGAGTGCGATGTGGCAGTGCATTGTCATCCATAAAGATGAAGTCTGGGCCAATGGCACCTCGGAAAAGATGCAGATGGGGAAGAAGTACCTCCTCACAATAGCGATCCCCGGTTACAGACCCTCTGTCGAAAATGGGAAGCTCAGTTCCGCCGTTCAGCATAATGCCAACCCAGACAAGAACTCCAGGACCACCGTAACGATGTCTTTCCTTGATGTTACTGGGATAAAACCGGGTCCCGATCTCTCTCCAAATCAAAACGCGTTGAGAATCGCTTCTGGTACTGAACCGACTCTCATCCGTAAAGAGAACACGACTCCATTGATCAGTTGTCCAGTTTTTGTGCTCTCTGTCCCACTGTAAACGGTGGCTTCAGTGGCCATCTTTCAACGGGAGGCAGCGTTCAGGACGGCGGGTGAACAGGCCCCCTTTGTGAAGGCGTCTGGCCACAGTAAACCGCTACACTTGTCGACCTGTTGCTGTACAGAGTTTTTTTTTTTTTTTTTTTTTTTTTTTTTTTTTTTTTTTTTTTTTTTACGAACCTTTCTAACAGCTGTACCTGTGGTTTGGAAGGCTTTCCAAGCGCGCGAAACGACACTTTTGTTGATTCCGAACTCTGCAGCTACACTGGTGACAGTACGCCCCTCCTCCAGCTTTCCGATCATTCTTCCACGTGTGAAGTCATCCAGATGATTTCTTCTAGCCATATTTCACGAACTGACTCACTGGCACTTGCAGAGAATATGGTGAATTGCGTCTCCATCTTTCATTTCATTCTACTGTTGAGCAGCGCGCGCCGACATCACGCGTTTTGCGTACGCTCACATCGCTTCTGACATTTTGTTCCTGATATTTGCATACGCATGTCGTTTCTACTGACTTACGTGTTCCCTCTACTGATCTCCAGACCTCCTTTTCTGCAATTTCATGGCTATCTGCTAAATTTTTACATTGTTGCTTAAGTTTTGCACACCAGTGTAGTAACCAAGTAAAAAAAAGCATCGGGATGTTGCCATTAAAAATAATCGTATTGCATTTCCTGTATCTGGTATTTTTCTAATGCCTGTCTTTGTCTTCTACATTATAATTATTTGTTGAATTTCGCTGTCTTCAGTGTTGTGCGATAAATTACAAATAGACTGAAGCATTTTGTCCAATAATAATGCTTTGAGTTGACATGTTTTTTCATAATAAATGACTGAAATTTTTTTCTTTCATTTTTTTTATTAGCGTTATAACTTTTATATTTACTGCAACTGTTTTAATTGCAACATGTCGAAGTCCGATATATTGAGTTCGGTGCAAATTTTAAAACGTTTAATTGGTAATTCTGATGGTGAAGGAAATGATGCTGAATTAACTGCATTATTCGATAATTGTATGCAATTACGGGATCAAATTGAAAATAGTACATTGTCCTCTAACGATAATGAATTGCAAGTAAGTCTTTCAATCGACATTAGGAAGTTTAGAAAAATTAGATCAATATTTCAAAAGTTATTTTAACGACCGTGTATGTAAAGTAAAATACTGCAATTAAGTTATTTATGAACACAAAAGGTGCTATAATTTTCTTAAAACACAAGAAGTATTTATTCTGCTGTTTTAAATGTCTTATTAGCTTAAAAATTGGTATATGCAAATAAGAGAACTATACAGCTGCTTTTTTTCATTCATTGCCTTATCATTTTCAGACTTATTCAGGGGCGTAGCTACCGCCGTATCAATGATACAGGGCCCCCAAGCTATAAGGGTCCCAATACGTATAAGCAAAAAATCGTAAATATTAAGGGATCCCAAAAAAGAGCCCCAAAGGAATTTTTGACACAGAGCCCACTCAAGACTAGTTACACCAGTGGTCTTCAAACTCTTAAAAACAAATATTTTTTTTAGTAAAATGTTCAAAAAGAATAGTACATTTAGCTTTCAAGGCAAATGTTCTGGGAAAGTTTATGAAAAACTGAAAACATAGTATAAAGAAAAGACTTAGAAATTTGTATCAAATATAATGAAATAGGCCGCATCAATATCATCAGACTTGTGACTGCACACAAAGTTAAGTCAAAATATGTAAAGGTACTTAAGTACTCTATTGCAACAATCACCAACTAATAAAATCTCGCCAAGTGGGCAACCCTGATTCTTATGTGTCATACGCACTGAATTGGCATCCATATACTTTGTTTCCTATAATGTCTCCAAAAGGTTGCAATAATACACAAGTACCCATATAAGTAAAGAAAGTTGGTATTAACATATTTGGAATGAGAAATGCATAGTAATTGGGTGACATGAGTGCATAAATTTTACAAATGGGATTTTTTTTAAATATTTTGAAACATTATACCCAAATAATCTCGAAGTCATTGCTAATCCTTTGTGATGAAATGAGTTATCTGGTTTGCAAGATTAAGCTTCAGATGTTTTGTTAATTTTTTTCTGTGCTGTCCTTCATTTGTAAAGTTAACAACATGTGCTCACTCTTTCAAAAAAATTTTTTTGTTTCTGGAGTTTTATTTTGTTACACATTTGAACTGAATACTCAATTATCACTTTATGTGGTTGAGAAAAGTGTTATTCAAATTTCTAAAATTACTACATCAGATTTTCTTAAATGAAAAGTTATTTCACATATTCTTTGAGGATTATCTGATGTGAATTTTTTAAAATTTTACTTATAGAATTTGATAGTGGATATTTTTAATGAAATAAAATTTAATGTAAACTTTATTTTTTAAAAATAAAGATCTTTGTATTTATACCATTATTTAATTATTGTTTTGATATCATGGCATGATTCACATGGTGCAAATTCTGCTGTGGTGATGTTGATACATAAATACCAAATTATTTCTAGTATTATTTGTGGTTCCTGTTCATATCGTCTTTATTCACATTATCTTGTGTATTATATTCTACAATAGGCACCCACTAAACATTTTTTTTTAATTGAAATTTTTTAAAAATATATTTATTTTAGGAAGCTATAAGTATTTGTGTTAAAGGTTTTGAAAAATGTACTTTGATGGTTAATGAACTAGAGCTATTCAGTTCCAATGAAACTGCCGAAGAGCTTCAGACATCAAGTATTAGGTATGAATTTAAGTTTTCTGGTGAATCTGCAACTGTAACTTTTATTTTAAAATAATTATGACTATGTGATTAAGAAAACATCAAAATGGATTGCCAAATAGTTGTTAATATTACAAATGTATTACTAAATAAATTTTCTTAAATCATTTTGGATTTTACCAATGCTTGTATGTGATAGTTACTTTTTATTTTATTGTAGCTTTTACTCTCAAATAATAATTAATTGATGCCATTTGCTTTCCTATAGATACCTTTTGCTACCTGCCTTGCTTGGAAGTTTGAATTTAAATATCCAGAACAAGGATATGTCTGAAAGAATAAAGAATGTAGAAATAGCTGAGGTTATTTTTGCCTCTCTTTCTCTTGATTTTTGAAATTTAAACAATTTTAATTGATTGATTTTTTAAAAATTTGTTTCTAATGGAATGTCATAAAGAAAACAGTTGAAATACTTATAATATATTGTCATCAAAGTAAAAGTGCTCTTAAAAATTTAATTTTTTTTATACTCCTTCACTTTAAATGTTTCAAGTTTCTATATAATATGTCTATCATTTTTAAAAGTGTATTTATAATATTTTTTAAAAAGTCTGTTTCTAGGAATATTTTTAACTCTTCAATCTCTGTAATAATTTTATAATTATAGTTATAATTTTTTCAAACTTTTAATAAAGGGCTTTCTTTATTAAAAGAAACCTTATCTTTTATTCAATTAAATAATTTATTGATTCGTGAAATGTGTTTTAGATCAAGTAGATTTTTCTTTATTTCCTTAAATTTATTGTATGATCTGGGAAAAATTGGAATTCTTTGTTTTTGAGTAATAACATATTAATCTCTGATTTTTTTTAATGTTATTTACCTATATCTCATGAACCAAGAAAGTTAGGGCAGTTTCTTCCTAATTGGTACTAAACATTTTAGTGGCCAAAACTCCTTAATAACAAGAATATATAAATAGTTTTAAAACCATGTATTATTTATACTTTATGAAAAATTTATAGCAATCTTTTAAAAATCTTTAAATGAATTCAATATAGTAATAGTTCACTATATTTGTGTGTGTGAATTTGACTTATTCAAATTGTTGTAAGTGCTGTCAGGCTGCTATGTAGTGTTTCTCTCTCTTTGTTTCTCAATTTGGCTGAATTTCATAATCTCACTGTTTGCAGTATTTGATTCAACAAAATCACATTCTTGATTGATTTTGTGATGTTTAAATCCTGCAGAGCCCTCTTCATTCAGTAAAATTGTATGCCTTCCATGATTTTGAAAACATTATTGTTCCATCTTTGATATTTTTATTACTTTCTTAAGAAAAACTACTGTCATATCTGGGATTTAAAAATTAAATGGCTTTTTGATCCCACTGCACAATTCTTGGAAGAACCATTATAATAAAAGTATTCTGTCTGCTTGATTTTTCTACATTGGCAGAATACTTTTATTAATTTCTTTGATTTTGTTATATTCTCCAATATTTCTTGAGACCTTATCTGGACGAGTTTTTTTTTCGTAAACTTAATTGGCAGTTGACCTTAAATTCACCATAGTGTTATGAATTTAAAGTAAAGATTACTTAAAATAGTGTAAGGGACTTATATCTGGATGTGTAATACATTTATATTATGTATTACACACCTATGTTGTATTTATTTTATGTTAAAATTGTAATATTTGCAAGCAACGTGTTCCTTATATTGTAATGGCGATTCAATGGAATCTTGGCAATAGAACCAAAAGTTGGCATCATTTTTGGCGACCATGCTGGGGACTTTGGCTGCTTGGTGAGTTTGCGACCATATGGATACTTCAGGAAATTATGGGAGAAATCTACTAATATCATGATCTGTAACACAAGCAGATTTTTCGAGAAAAATCCATGAGATCTATAAATAGGGAATTGCTTGCCAAAACTGAGTTAATTTTGTTTTGACCATTGAAAAGTAGTGTTGATTTGTCCACAAAGAGTCGACCAGCGATTAGTTATTACTTCAACTGTTGAGCAGGACATGCAAGTGCTTGTGAATAATTTTTAACATACTTGTATTTTAGACATTGATTGTTGTGTCTGACCGCCGTAGAGGGTGTGAAGACCTTCTGAGATTTATCCTACAAGCATAGCTGCTGTATTTCAAGAATTGTTTTTCGACAATAAATTTCCATTGCTCCTGAAGTATTGTCTTGCTCTTTGCGACTGATTTGCATAAAATCCTCGAACCCCAATCAACATAACTATAGGAATTTAATTAGCCATCTTCCAGTTCATAGGCATGTGCCTTTGACAGCTGGGTTGAAAAAGAAATCTCCTTTGAACCAGTTATTCAATCCTTTTACTCATATCATTGCCAATTTCAGTTTGCACATAGGGGGTTGTCACCACTCTGTACTCTACCAATTTGTACAATGTAATCAATGGTAAAATGCAATACAAACAGTATATTTTTTTATTATATTAAATTTAATTATCAAGGCTCACTCAAGTTAACTTTGTATTTGGCCCTACTTTTGCTATTGCATAACTTGAAGGGATTATTGCTATAGATAATTCTGCACATTCATAGCCATGTAGCCGAAATGGTAGCCTGTTGCTCTACATCACCAATTTCCACTTCATATATTCTAATTGTTCATTTCAATACAAAGTCATGTGTCTGTGTTATAGGTTTTTAAGTCCATTAGTAAGTGAATTGTTGGTGAGGAAAAACTTAATAACTTAGAATTGCTGGTATATATAAATAAAAGCTTGTAAATGCACTTATTATGACAAATAAACATTCATTCACCACGAAAATTAAATCATTTGAAGTTTGAAGGTAAAATCTTGAAAATAATAATAATACAAAAGTTTATATTATTATATGTTCAATGGGATTTCTAAAGTTAACCACTTCTATTAATTACTCTTATTTTCATTGTCTCAATATATATTACAAAATACACAGTGGAAAATTGATTACTTTATGTTAAACATCTCTGTAAGTGTATGTTGGTCTTTTGGATTATGTTACATAACATTAATTTACCTATTATGTCTTGTCCAGTTGAATCTACTCTGTACGAGAATCAGATAATAGAGACTTTTCTTTGTTTTATTATCATTTGCTATAAAAAATAATATTCTAAATAAGTTGGAAGTTGAGACAGCTTTTTATTTATTTATTTTTTGCTTTACATAAAATCAAGACTGATTTTTCCTTTCTTTTGAAGAGAGATTATGCAGTTAAGAAAATATTAAATGTATCAATTTAAAAAGATATGCATGTTTTGGAATGATTTTTCTTATTGAAAATTGTGCAAGGAAATTGTCTTAATGTATCTCATCTTACTTTCACTGCCTTGTAGAAAGGCTGATGTATATTAAATCTGTTAAAACTCAAAGTCCTCCTGTTGGCATGGTGCCAGCTCAGGTGTCATTCCTGTAACTTAATCCAGACTCAAAATTATGAGGACCGTTGCCAATGTGTTGTTTATAATGCAATGTTAATAAACACTCACTCATCTTACTTTCATATATGACATGTTTACTCCTATCCTTTTAGGTGATCACGTTATAAAGCTACTTCTGTTTTACTTCCATTTCTATTCATACAGATAAAATTCCTTTTTTTTTTTTTAAAAAAAAGTGTGTAGATAAATTACATCTATTTTAAAAGTTTTACAATTTTTATAGGTATATTTCAGAGACTTCTTATGCAGATGCTCTAATTATGAATTGGGTGAGACAAGTTTAAAATATTTTAAAGAAATTTTAGATAAAGAAAGTTCTAATGAAAGAAATCCTGATCCTTCTTCTGTAAGAGAAAGGAAAATTCAACAATATAAACTAAAAAAAGAACTTGAAAACAGAGAAAAATCTTTAAAGCCTGCATTACAAAGACCAGAATCAGAAGAATATATTGTGAGTTTTTTTTATTAACTAATTAAAACTAATAATTTTTAAAAAATTTGTTTCAGTGATTTTTTTAGATTATTATTTTTAATATGATCATGTTATAAAGCTACTTCTGTTTTACTACCATTTCTATTCATACAGATAAAATTCTTTTTTAAAAAAAAAAATGTGTAGATATATTACATCTATTTTTTAAAGTTTTACAATGTTTCATTATTATTAGTTTTATGTAAAAGAAGTTGCAAAAAGTTGTAATTTTTGAAAATTCTGAACAAATGTGGAAAATAATTTTAGAAATTCTTTCTGGTGTACATAAGTTATTTTAAAATTTTTTATTGAATAATTACTATTTGAAATAGTTTTATTTTAAATTATATTTTAAGAATTCTGAATTTATTACTCAATACAGATTTTCATTTTAAATCTCATTTTTGGGAAATAGCTATAAAAAATATGTCATAATAAAAATAAAATTATTTGAAAGTTTTTATTAAAGAATGAAATCTCTCTGAAATTAACATTTTTCAAATTATCTGAATTTATCATGGTGATAAAGAATTAGATTATTATTCATATATGGATGTTTTATAGTCATTGAAATTTCAGATATTTTCTTTACCTTTAATAAATAATTTGCTTTTCTTTCAGAGACAATATTATTTTGTCCTTCTGGAGAAATGGATACTTATTGCTGTTGATGAATTGGAAAATTTAAACAGTTAGTACATGTAGAAAAATAGTAGATTTTTTTAATTAGTATTTTTCATTATAGATATATATTAAACAGAGATTAATGAAATTTTTGCTGAAAATTTCAATGTGGTATATTTTGTGGATCAATTTTGAATTAAAATTCAAAAGTGTTTGTCAATTAAAAGAACCACATGCTTATAATGATTACATGAAACTTTTATTAAGTTGCACAGCAATTGCATTTATATTTATTGTTTAGTGAGAAACTTATGTAACAGTTTTAAATATGAGTTGAATTTGTTTTAATTTTTAACTTTTTAAATGTCAATTTTTTTTTTAAATTACTACATTATTGATATTTATTTACCCTCCATAGTTATAAGCTGCATTAATCCTTGAAATGTTTTAATTTTTTAAAAATATATAGAAAGAAAATATGACAAGATCTCAAATATGTGAAAATTTATAACAAATGCCATTAAGTTTGAAATTAAAATGATCAGATGTTAAAAGCTTTTAATTAGA
Organism: Trichonephila inaurata madagascariensis; assembly: GCA_019973955.1. NCBI lineage: Eukaryota > Metazoa > Arthropoda > Arachnida > Araneae > Nephilidae > Trichonephila > Trichonephila inaurata. Next base: position 275,035 of record BMAV01021171.1, on the reverse strand, counting down.
TTATGAAAAGGGATTAGGAATAAAAAAGAACTTGTTCTTTTAAAAAAATAACAGAGAGAGAGGCACACACTACCCTTTTTTTCATTTTGCCATGTAACTGTGTTCCTCATAATGTTCTCTTTGAACAAAAAAAGACTTTGAACAGTAAAAGAAGGTAGTGTATCACACTCCGCCACAGGTCTAGGTTCAGACCCCAAGCTGTGCAAGGTCAACTTGGCCTTTAATCCCTTCATGGGGTTGATAAATGAGTACCAAGCTTGCTTGGAAACTAAACACTGGGGGTTTCATATTAGACTGACCACCTGACCGTAACATCAACTCATGCATCTCAGTGCCCAAGATCATGAAAACTGAGATGGGCACGGTAGACCTTAGCTCTCATGGGTTATTGCACCACTGAGTAATGTTAAGTTTGAACAGCAAAAGCCACTTCTTTAAAACCAAACATACACATTTCTGTATGTGTGTATATCCATACATGTACATATATGTACTAACCTTCGTTAGTAAAGGTATAATCAATTTTTTGTGTCAAATATGAAAATAGATGGAACATAAAATTAAGAAATTTTGAATAATTTGTTTTTAAACAAGCAACAATTAAGCATCAAGTGCAATTTGTAAATAAAGGATTATACTTTTTGCCAGAGTACACTGTTTGATTTTAAAAAAAAAAGAAATTCTTGATTTTTGTGTGGGGGGATGATTCTAATTATAAATGTGTTCCTCCACCTACATACATTTGTAGCATTGATTTCCCATGCCATTTTAGTTGCTGGACATTGAAATGGAAAGTAATCCATATATACATATGTAACAAACCTTATTCCTGTTCAAAGATCACAGAAGTAGACTTAAAGCAGCCATCTATTTCATCAGATAATTTATTGGATAATATATAATCCAATTTCTATCCAATAGCTTGAATCCAGCTAACAATATTTGCTAGAGTTAAATACTATAAGTAGTTAATATCTTAATACCAACAATTAAAGTTTAAAAAGCCTTAAAAACTTTTTACAAATAGATATTCATGGCTTCCTCCTATATGTGTCATTTTTAAAAATTAATTTTTGGTGTAGAATTTTTTTCAAATGTTTTTAAGGAAATTATTTCCATTTATTTGTATTAACCATATTTTTTATCTTTATTTTAATTCTTTTAATGGATCTAAAAAAAATGTTTTGTACTTAAAATTTTAACTGTCAATATACTATGTTCGAATTAATAGAGGGACAAATATGTAAAAACATTTTTTTCAAGACAGCTTTTAATTATAACATACCTTAAGTTGACTGAAAAATCTCTATATTAGTATGAAGTGTGCCCTCCTTTAGCAGAAATGACATTTTCAACATGGCTTTGATTCCTCTAGTGTAGCACACATGTTCTTGATTTCATCATTAGGGAACCTCACTTGTATAACACTTAATAATTGGTTCTGTTGTCATGCAATTCATCTTAGCTAAATGACTCTTAAGAATATGCCATAAGTTCTCAGCAGGATTTAGTTCTGGTGAATTAATTACCAGACCAATCAAGTACTTTTATTTTATTTTTCCGTCTAAAAGTCAAATAATTTCGAGGAGTGACAAGGGGCCAAGTCATGTTGAAACGTTCTGTCAAATGTTTCCATGAATGGAACAATCTACTGCATAACATTTCTATGTATTTGACAGAATTCATCATAATTTTAAGAGGAACTAAACTTCCAGTGCCATTTGTTGTGAAATTTCAAAACATTGGTATAAAAAAGTGTTTTACAGTTTATTTTATATGATCTGGTAGCAGAATTTCACCATCACTTCTTCTAACTATAGTTGATTTGTTTCTCTAGACAAATTAATATGTTTCATGACTGAGAATCACCTTCTTCCAGTCGTTAACATTCCATGATCAGTATTTTTTGGCCTATGCTAAATGTTTTTTCATCATCTTTTGAGTTAGAAATTATTTTTTCCTCTGTCTTGTTGCCTTACGGCTGACTTCTATAAGCCTTTTCCCTACTGTTGTGGTACTCATTTCAATACCATAACCTAATAAATCCCTTCAATGGCCTGTTATTGTCTGTCTTTGATTTATTTTTCCACTTCTTATTAGAATTTGATTAGTTTTTGGAGTAGTTTTCCGTTTATGTCTACATTTTTTCACTTTTTTTTTTGGAGATGATGATCCTGAATTCTGAAATGTTCTTAAAATTTTTGAAACACTTAATTTGTTCACACCAACTGCAGTAGGTATATCTCTCATAGTCATAGAATTGTTAATTAATAACGATTATTTTAGAAAGCTTCCTGAGAGTAATATCCATCTTTGAACAACCAAAATGACAGGCATTACACGGAATGCAAGATTATAACGACCAGCTGCCACATTAAAAGGCTCGCAACTGAGCTTCCGAAACATTAAAATCAATCAAATAAGTAAATTTTAGTAAATATCAATCCTATACACTACTTCAAGACAAATATAATTGGTTTGAAGCAGTTTGTGTCATCAGGGTAACCACATAGCAACTTAAACAAGAAAAAGATGTTTGTCCCAATTAATTCAAACACTATAGTATATATAATGTTTATATATTTTTTTACCATTTTAGTAAAATTTTTGTGTATTTTTATTTTCTGTATAATTTATACACTGAATATATATATATATATATATTGTGTGTGTGTGTGTTCAAATTTTTATTTGGTGAAT
>BMAV01021171.1:238206-272235 GCA_019973955.1 Trichonephila inaurata madagascariensis | reverse complement strand
TGGTTTTTTTTTTTTTTTTGCTAAAAAACCTATCACCCAAAACTTTTAATTACTTTCTTTATGATTAAAATATTTTTTGTATTGTACCTGAAAATTATTTTTCGAGTCAATATAATTTTTTATTTGGAATTTTGGTTTTGAGATTTCAGTTTCACAGAAAAGTTTTCTTGATGATATTTTTTGTTGTTTAAAAATTATTTTGTTGTCCCCACAATAATATTAACATTTTGAAATACAATGTAAAAGCAGTATATTCTAATTGAGCTTCTTCATCCTAAAACATTGCTAATGCGATATAAAAGGTATTCAGCTTTTAAATATTAACAATATTAATTCTTAATATTTTTAGCTAAATTATGTCTTTATTGGTCATTCTGTACATTTAAATTCTCTTTATATTTGTATTGAATTTCTTCATAATTGATCAATTTAATTCTGTATTTGTAACTTTAATTAATAATTTTTGATGTTTTAACTTTTTTTTTTTTTTTTTTTTTTTTTTTTTTTGTGACTAAAACTCAATTTGATAACCAAAATTCAATTTCTAGGAGAAAAAGAGATTTTGAGAAGCATGCCCCCAAAAGTAGATTTATCTGCAAACAATACAAAAGAAAAGAAAACAAATGTAGAGGTATGTCTTACAGAAAGGGGTTTTTTTTTCACTTTTAATTAGGATTTGATCTTGCTGGGTATGTTTTAAATCTCATGATTAGCCCAATGTAGAAATAGGGGTATAAGAGGGAAAATAAATGACACTTTTTTTGTGTAACAGCCTGATTTTAATGAACGGCGAACTAAAATTGTGTGTCAGCTGGGAATTTGTTTTATTTATCCAATAACATTTTTATTTGGAATTAACGATTTCTGCTCATAATCTGTAAAAAAATATATTCAAATCATTCTTTTACTAATGATTATCACATAAGTAAACAAAATTGCTCATAGTTGAAACTTAGGTAGTTTCACCTATAAATAGTTTAACTAACAAAACCTGTTTAATCTAAACAATGTTTTTGAAAGTTTGTTTTCTGAGTTTGTTAAGTTGTAGTTCACTTAGAAACTTCAATCTGTCTTAATGTAAATAGATTTTTTACTTAAGAAAAGTTTATGTCTTTTTTTTAAAGTTGTATTTCAATTTATATTAATTTAATCCTCTCCCATCCCCTTAATTTAAATTTACTAGCTCTTTATTAAGCTATTGTAGCTGTTTTTACTTCTTTTTTTTTTTTTTTTTTTGCTTCTTTTCAAGTTGTTTAACTTTTTTGCTTTTTATGTTGACTTTCTTTATCTAACTTTTGTTTTAAATTCATTTATTCACAAATACTTTAACCATTTTAAGTATTAGAACTATGTATAATAAAAGGTAATTAATATAAAAATAAGCATAATAAAGTAACACAGAAATAGATTATGTTATTAAAAAATTACAAATTTGAATGTAATTATGTAAAGCTAATTAAATTCTAATGCATAGTATTTCTTTGTTTCTTCTTGTCATTTTAACTCATATTTTTTCATGATTTTATTCAATTATTCTAATTTCTTTTTTTGTGTTTGCTAACATTTACTGTATGTATACGTGTATATTTGCTTTTATATATATATGTAAATATATATACTAGTCGTTACCCACCCTCTTCACTGGGTATTTCACGATGTTGTATAAATATATACTGTTTACATATATATATATAAATTATTGATATCTAGCATTAAGGATTTGATTGTATTGAAAAATATACTTTTAGCTGTAACTCTCACCTCTTGATATAAAAAGGGCAGAACTTATAATTTATAATAATGTCTAAAATAGAAGTAGAAAAATTTTTTGAGCTCACTTAACCCAATAATCAAGTGGATTTTCGCAAAAGCAACTTTCAGTGGATCTCTACTCCATAAAATAAACATGCGTGCTAAATTTCAAGTCCAAATCTAATAGAGCAAGAACGGAATTTTCTTCAATTTCAAAATGGAATTTTCATCCCGTTTAGAACAGAAGAGACATGCTTAACAAATTTCAGGTATGTGGGCCAACTATTCAAAAACCGGAATTTTTTTCTAGAACTTCCCTTGACCCCTCGCAACCCTCCTTAGGACGTGATTTTCGCAAAACTCTTTGTTAGAAGAACTCTATCCCATGAAAAGAACATGCTTACCAATTTTCAAGCAGGTAGGACTAATATTTTAAAAATGGAAACATTTATCTATTACACTTCTAAATCCCCCGAAATGCACATTGGAGGAGGGGGGGGGGGGCGATTTTCATGAAACCTATTTTGTAGCATTTCTCTACTCTATGAAAGGAATCTGTTTGCCAAAATTCAAGACTGCATGTCTAATAGATTAAAAGTGGAAATAATTACTTATACTGCCCCTTAAGGCCCGCAATGTCACTTAGGGAGCTATTTTCACAAAACCCATCTTTTAGCGGATTTCTACTCCATGAATGGAATCTACTTACTAAATTTCAAGATTTTACGTCTAACAGCTTAAGAAAGGAGGTAATTACCTATAATGCCCCTTAATTCTCCTCGTCCATAGCGGAACTCTACTCCAAGAAAGGAATCCGTTTACCAAATTTCAAGACTGTACGTAATATAATTTAAAAACAGAAATGATTATCTATAATGCTCCTTAAGCCCTGCAACACCACTTAGAAGTTTATTTTAGTAAAAGCTAATTTGTAGTGGATCTCTACTCCAGGAAATTAATCTACTTACCAAATTTAGAGACTATACATCTAATAGTTTAAAAATGGAAATAATTATCTATGACACCACTTAAATCCCTGCAACGCCACTTGGGATTCGATTTCTGGCAGATCTCTATTCTATGAAAGAAAATTACCAAAATTACTAAATTACCAAATTTCAATTATGTACGTCTGGAAATGATTATGTAAAATGCCCCTTAGGCCCTCACAATGCCACTTGGGAATCAATTTTCTCAAAACCCCATTTTGTAGCGGATCTCTACGCCATGAAAGGTATCTGCACACCAAATTTCTTGACTGTAAGTCTAGTTTAAAAATGAAAATAATTATGTATAACGCCCCTTGGGGACCATTGGACCAAATTAAGAATCTAAACCATTCTCGAATCCACTGGAACAGACAAAAAAATTTCATCAAAATCGGTCTAGCCATTTAGGAGTTTAGTCACATACACATGCACAGAAGATTTATATATATATATATGTAGTATCATTGGATCGGTATATTTGGATTGTTGGCACATCTGGTTTATTGAAAACATCTTCAGAATTAATTTTCATCTTGTTTATTTACACGCACATAACGTAGATGTATAAACACTTTTATATTTCACAACTATTTGGTAAGAACACGAAAACAGACACATATAACAAAAGTGACAAGCAGTGACATTTCACAGGACGAACCCAAAGACAAAAAGAGCAATCACAAAAGATTTTTGCCTTATATACCGGCAATGAAGATCGTGTGACTCCTTTGTAAAAAGAGCTCTAATTGGTTAAAATGGGTGGGAATGATATTTTTGATGTAATAATATTAGTTGATTATGATTAAGATTAGAGCGTTAGTTTTGAACCTAAGAATTAAATGTTTATTTAAATATTATTAAAAAAAGAGTTAATTAAAAGGATGCTAGAGGGAATTATTACATATATATATATGTTTGTATGTATATGTATTAATGTATTTGTGTGTATGTATGATTTATGTATTTGTATTTTGAAAATATTATGATCACACATGTTTCCAAACCTTCCCCATTGTATAATTTTAATTACTGAATGTCTCCATTTGCATGTCAGCAATCTTGTATTTTGTTCTGTATTTATTGTATTTGCATCCATTCTTGTTTCTTTTCCCTTTTGATTCCCATTTGTGCCTGTATCCTTCTACTTGAAACTTGATTCAGTATTGACTTATGTTTGTATACCTTGTGTTATATTTGTCCGTACACAAGGAGTCTACCTAGAATCTAAAAAAAAATTGGCTGTATCATATATCCTTGATTATCTTTTTACTTTGGAAATAGTGTCTCATGGTAGATATCACTAGAGATCAACCTAGGGAGGAGGATATGGAAATAGTTCTGTTTCTCTTAAAATTAAGGTTAATTTGATGTATAACTACTTTTTTTTTTTTTTTTTTAAATAAAGGTTTTTTTTTTTTTTAAAAATTTTTTTTTTTTTTTTTTTGAACAAGTGATTTTTTGAATTTGACAAATTTGGTAATGAATTGTTTGGAACCTATCTATTCCTTTTAATGATTGATTTTATGTATCAAGAAAATTAATTTTTCAAAAATCAGATCTGGATGGTTGGGAAGGAGGAGGATTAATGAATTAGATAGCACAGGTTGTGCTGATTAATTTTATATTTTTGTATGTATCTTAGATATACAACTAAAAAACTATATTGATGATTAAACTATAAATTTCTATTTTTAACTGTGTTAAAAGGAAGTGACAGTTTATCTATATTTTCACATTATTGTTATTGGCATTACTGCTTTGTATATGATGCATTACACTTCAAAATTATGGAATGTTGAATAGTATTTTTAAGCTCTTATTTAAAGATTCATATTTGTTATAAATATATATATACTGTTAAAACTGAAATGACAAATATAATGTAAATCAGTGACATGATATTAAAAATAATGTTGGATTTACAGCCTCTAAAACCATTTATAATTACTAAAAATGCCATGCAAAAGCAAGTGTTTGGCTTGGGATATCCCAGTGTTCCTGTTTTGACAGTAGATGACTTTTATCGCCAGAGATTTGAAAAAATGGTGGAAGAACAAAAACAGAACAAAAAAGGGTATGTAGAACTTATTATTATTATTAGATTTGTTGATAAATACCTGTGAATAAGAGTGATTTACTTCAGGTATTTACAGTGAAATATGCTTAGCACGAAAATGCTTAAGATGAAATAATACAACAGTCCCAACAAACTACTATGTATTTTCAAACATTTTTTTCTCTTAACATGAAAAAATCGCTTAACACAAAAAGATTTCCCTTCTGGGAATGAACAAAATATGGAAAACACCAGCCAGATTGGATTGTGCTAGTGTATTATTGGAAGAATTCATTTCAGTAGATGACTGTAATGTGTATACAGCCCCAATTATGACAAAGACATTTTGGAGTTTGTTCAAAGCTAAAAAAAATAACATTGATGCAGGTTATGACAATGAAAATGAAATGAATAATGCAGCTCTTGTTCCCACATCAGTTATTTAGACACACATTCCAATGGGGAAATGAACAACAAAATGGACAATATTAAACAATTTATTGATAATTTGATGCTAAAAAAGCAATATAAAGAAAAATATCAGATTATTTTTCAAAAACTCAATAAATGTTTTGTCTTTCAAAAAATTTGAAAATTTTGTTTTAAATTTTTTTTTAAGTTTTTGTGAATGTTTTTATTTCAATGATTTTTATTAAATATATGTACATATACATGTCTATGGAAATGAAATATAACTTAAATAAATTGATTTCAACTAAGCTTCCTTTTGTTGACTTTAAACGTAATTTTGTTGATATATGGGGTTTTTTTGCATAATTCTTTAACACAAAAAAATATTTCAGTCCCTTCAGTTTTGTGTTGAGCTATTTTCACTGTATTAAGATGGTTTGCTGTCAGAAAGCAAATTTGTGTTATTATTTTTATCATATTAGTTATTCTTAAAATTTGATTTTGGGTTTTACTTTAATTTTAGAATGATACATATTCATCCCAATGATCAAGTTAGTAATTTATGACAGATAACTAAAAATTATTTTTCTTAATTTTTTAAAAGGACATTTGATATTGCTTTTTTGTCTTCTTATTCTCATTTTATCAATTATATTTTTTTTAGGAAAACCATTAGATATACATATTTAATTTTAATATTTCTACATACTTTTTTTTATCACTGTTACTAATTTTCATAGCCAAGTAACAATTTATACAAAGTTTATAAAATTATGTGCCTTAAGACATGAAATGATTAAACCTTAGTGAATATTTTAAACAACACTATTAGAGTTAACAATATGGGATAATCATGCTATCCGAATGGTCACCATCATAAACTCATGACCAGTGTTGTTTCTGTTGAATTGTGGGTTTAAATCTTGGTGCTGATAAGTGAGTGAGTGAATTGATAAGTGAGTGAGTCATATTGTTCAGCAACTCGAAGGCTTTTGGTGACGAATTTCATAATTTTGAACCATGGTCGAGTGACAAGGACAATACCTGAGCTGGCTCTCCTCTCCTATTACACCATACTAACAGGAGGAGGTTTGACAGATTTAACCTGCATCGCTCCCCTACATGATGGGTCTTCAGCGGTATTAGGCTCACTCATGACATGCCAACCATGAGTCTGTTACCTTGACCACTAGACAATTTCATGCAGAACTTTATTGAGTGTGGGGGGGGGAGTCCCAGCTCTGGTGTCATCCTTGTTGCTTGATCAACAAATGCTTGCTTTCAAGTGACAATTTTGAAAGCAAAGCTAGAAGAAAAGCATCTGGGACTGACCAATTATTGACCTATTGTCCAGCATGACCCGCAATGTGATGAATGTCAGGAAACGATTTATTGAGTATAACTGGTATGCTTTGTAACCCCATATACACCAGACCTGACACTTTCAAATTTTTACCTCTTCATGTCACTTCGAAATTCTTTGAATGAACAGGAGTTACTTCTTTGTTAAATGTCTTTGATAACTTCATCACAAATAAATCTACAGATTCTTATTCCAAAGGTATTTCTGGCTGCTGGAACAAAATGGTGTTTATGTGATGCATTAAAATTTTACTATGCTTTGTATTGCTTTATTGTTTTTTATCATTTAATAATTCAAATATAAGTATTGAAACTTTATAAATATTTTAAAGAGTCTTCCATTGGAATTATTCAAAGGCTGTAAAATATATAATCTAATTCTTTTGTGTGAAAAATACATTATGTGAAAGAAAATCAGTTTTTTTTTAAGTCTAGTGCCTGTAAAGGTCTTATCACACATACATGTTTGGAGCAATTTTCGAACCATTTCCGAACAATTTTTACCTAGTTGCCATAGCAACGGCCCTGAACAACTTTTCCCCAGTGAGCTGAAAAAGTTGTTCCAAATAAAAGTTGCTTTCAATTCCAGCCAATGGGGTTCTTCGGCGCCGTACGTCATAAACAAGATGGCAGCTTCGGTTTCATCAAATGCGTCAGATATGGTGCGTAATATTTTAAACAGAATGGTGCTTCATTTCTGTTTATGCCCATCAACAAAAGTACAAGCAAAATAAATGAAATAATATTGAATGTTCGTTTTCAGAAGCCGAAAAATCAGGGAATAATTTTTCATTGTGGAGGTAGAGTGTGGGTGACGTTAGAGCATGTCGTTGTGCTTATGGTTACCCTTCACCCTCAGCTATATGAAAATATTTGTCCTAAAAGGTTGCTCCAAATATGCGTGTGTGATATGCCCTTAACTCTTCTCTTGGCAACATGAGATTCTGAGAATTTTTTTCCATAAAACTCCTTTATTAAATTATATTGGTAAAAGTATCAAGTAATTATTCTCTGTAGTCATTACTTTTGTTCTTTAAATCATATTTTGTTTATACAAAAATGTTAAATTTATTTAAATTGTTAAACTAATATAAACACTTACTACTGTCATTTATAGTGGAACTTTTGTACACATTTGATTATTGTCTGGTTTTTGCTGTTGTTGAATGTTCTTTTTTAAAAAAAGAATGTTTTTAATGGAGCTTTAGATAAAACAGTGCATATACCCATTTTTTCAGAAGACAAATCATATTCTTTTGTTCTGTTTTGGAAACTAGAAAATTTTACTTATTTTATTAATTCAGAACTTGGGTTTTTCATGCTAAAATTTGTAAAAGATTGGTGTTACATTTCTTTATATGAAGTTAATGTATTCTGTATACCTGTAGCGTGGAATATATACATTTTTTACTTTGATTCATTCTTAATATTAGAATTAAATCAGAAAATTAGAGAAAGTATTAGTAGAAAGTTGGTTTTCAATGTATAAATTAAAGTAAACTGTAAAGAGTAGGTTTAATTTTTAAAAATGCTTTGTTGCCCTTGTTCTTTCTTTGTACTTTGAATTTAAAATTATATGGCAAATATACCTTATAGTAAGCTCTTCAATTTGATCAGACTAGACCTTTATTTTGCCCCTTTGTTCAAACACATTTCTTTTTCTTTTGCAGGCAATCTTTACAAGATACAGCCTTTGCTGGAACTGGTTTAAATAAAGAAGAGGAAGATATTCAAAAGGAAGTGCTAATTGAAAATGATGATCCAATTACTTTAATGAAAGCAAGACAATGGGATGATTGGAAAGATGGTAAGAAACTCTGTTCTCTTTAACTATATATGCACAGTCCGAATATTATATGAATTGCTTATAATACTTAATCATGTCCGTTTTATTTGGTTTGGAACATTTATACTCCTGGAATTTTTCACTTAGATGATAAGTATAATTATAAGCTAATAACTTAATAAAAAGTATATTTTTTTATGAAATAATTGTTGAGGAAATATTGAATTCCATTGCTATTTGAATATCCACATTTTATTTAACACACACAAATCAAACAGCCATGAAACAAAACACAGACACATGACACTATAGCAAAACACCAAAGATCTTTGTTTGCTGACGCTGACATCTCTGGGAAATGGAATGCGAAGCGTTCCTCCATCCCATATCGAAAGTGTAGATGTGGCCTGATGTGGAAGGGCCTGGCTGGGAGAGAGTGTCCTGATTGGATGTGGGATCGTGGCAAGGAGGCGTGGCTAAAGGAAACAGTGAGAGTTGTAACTTGGGTTTCGGCGGGAATGTCCTGATGTGTGATGATTGGAATGCTTTTGATTGGTCCATGGTACTGGGAGAGTAGGCACCTTATTGGCTGCACTGATGCTTTGGAACTGAACAAGTAGGAGGGGTCTAGAATGCTAACCTGTGTGGGATCTTATGAAGGAATTTAAGTTAAAAGAAATAAAAATAACGAGTAATTTAGAAAAAGTACTCGGTCACTCGCCACACGGAGAGTGACTAAATTAATTGTTAGGGGGGATAATAGGAGTCTAGGAGTATTCTCCTAGGCCTTTTTACATCTGGCTCTGGATAGTAGTTATTGAGTTTTTGAACATTTTCGTTGTCGATATTTGGAAGATTATTGAAAAAGGAAATAGCCAGCTTTTGTATATAAGCTTTAAAAGGGGGAATTTTAATATCATTATAAATTAGAGTTTCTAGTATATCTATCTGCTTTTACAATATTTCTAATTAACAAGTTCTGAGCAATCTCGAGAATTTTTAAGTTTGAATCTGCAGCATAGCCCCACCATAGGTGATAATTGGTCGCAAAAAAGCAGTGTAGAGAAGTAACATATTGTACATATTTAAATCAGAATTCCGGCCAATTAAGGGGAAGAGTGCTCTTAGAGCCCTCCGGAATTTATCGCGCTTGTGTGTCAAATGTTGTTTCCATCTTTGTTTGCTCTGGAGATCTTTGCTTTTATAGATTTCATCATCCAATAGCTTTTAGAATCGTATGATTTCTGGTAAAGACTTTTGTGATTGGTCAGAATACAGAAATGATGAAAGATTGCATCATCTTGTTTTAAAAACATGGCAGTTTTTTAGGAGATAAAGTCATCGTTATTTCCCATCAAGAAGGTATTTTTCACATGAAGTCTTGAAGGGTTCCAGAGCATTACGAAATAAAATTCCTTGAGAGAAAATTTAAGTGATTACGTTTATGTATGTAAAGCTCTAAAATTTAAAAACAAGATAAAAAAATTTATTTATTCTTAGTTTTAAAAATTAAGGTTCTTATCTATATTGCTTCCTTTTTTAAAAATATTTTTTGAAGTGGCACCTGTGACTTGCAGTAGAAAATTGCTGTTAATTTTTTTTTTGTAAAAATATTTATTAAAATAAAAAAAAAAAAAAAAATCATGCACCAAACTGGATCAAATCTGGAAATGTCATTTTTTTCAAATTTAAATGTGTTTAGTTGTAATACAAGAGATTCATATTCAACTTATTTTTAAAAGAATAGTTTAGAAGCTGTCTTGTGTTTGGTGTATCAGAGTGTCTCAAACTCATAAAACATTTTGAGTTAGAAAACAATCTTATCATTAAATTAAGTTTATGTAATTATATCATGCATTTCAATATAACATACTGTGAATTTAAAATTTTGAAATATTTAACAAAAATGTAGTTTTTTGTTTTTACAAATTAAATTTCAGTTTAGCATTATGATATGTTAGATTAAGTACTGAACTAAGCTTATACCTTAAAAATTGATTGCTTTTTGCAGAAAAGACAAGTAATAAAAATGTACTTCTCGCTATGGCAGCAATCTCCGAATTTTTCAAATTGCATACTCTCTGTTGTTCCCTCTTAATGGCCTATGATACCGGCAAAATGAATGGTGATGATTAGTTCAGGTTTAGAATGTGATTATTAGTGCAAACATATGTACAATCTTGATTGATGAGAAATGGGACTTGTAACAGTTACAATACACAGAAATAGCTATATTTATGATTGTGAGCACATTGGTTAGTTTTGCCATCCAATTACTTTTTTTCAAACACTTTTGATGTATAACATCATTTTTAATCCATTTATAATAAATGAAAATCGATCTAGAAATACCTGATAATGATTAGGGTAGATTTATTTAATGTAGTACTTTAGAGAAAAAAATTAACATTGCTAAGTGAAGTATTCTTCTGCCTATGTATGTGTGTTGTCAAAAATCAACTATGCAATATTCATTTTGAACTATATAAATATATGTAAGTGGTAGTGTACTGTGTTTCGATACCACAGATCTGGGAAAGATTGATTTAGGCTTTCATCCCTTCAGTGGGTTGATAGATGTGGACCAAGCTTATCTTGGAACTGAATACTGAGGGTTTCGCATCAGACTGACAGGAATATCTGCTCATGTTGAGATGGGCACAGTAGGCCATGGCCCTCACAGACTCTTGTGTCACTGAGTTTAGTATATATAGATATATGTAAATAAATTCACATTTAATATGAGTAATGTGCAGCTGTTTCATTTTGAACATTCAAGGTATCTTCCCATCAAAATCTTATCTTTTTATGTCTTCATATGCATGTGCTTTAAAACCAGTGAATTCATGATATTAAGCTCCCTAGACACTAGTGAAACCACACATGTCAGACTTGTGTGATACACGATTAAACGTTAACATTTGAACTTAGTTTTTAGACATACCCTCAGATATCACTTTATGGATCTCTTTTTGGAAATCAGAATATAACATTAATATTGGATCTTCTTTAACATTTGGTAAAAACACAGCTATTTTTTAATTGTATTAAAAAAATGTAGCTTTAAAAATTCAGTATCATATATTTAAGTAATTTTTCATGTCAGGATTGTAAATGGATTTGCACAAAAAATGTTAAGTTTTAGTATTCTCAATTTTAAAGATTTACTAAAGTGGCATATCAGAAAATAATAGTGTGTGGCATTGAATTAATATTTGTATTGGGACGATTGATGCTCCATCATATCAAACAGTGGTTTTACAAAAGATTGAAGCAAAATGCAATATTTTATTAATATGAAAGCCACAATATTTTACTAATTTGATAGTCAACAGATCTTCGAGAAGTATAAAAATATATCCTTTATATATATGTATACCTTCAATAAATTAAAAATAAATGCATAAAAGTGCGTAAACTTTTTTTATACATATTAACTAAATTTTTCTCTAAATAGCAAAAAAAAAATTTTTTTTTAATCATATTTGTTTTTTATAGCAATATTTTATGTAATTTAGTCATGCTCATAAATGTAATAAACCTTCTTTTGCAGAAAATCCAAGAGGAAGTGGTAATAGGTATAATAAAGGTTGACTTCCTACTTACATTGTGAAATTGTACATATTTTTTTGTTTTTGTGTAACTTTCAAAGGAATAAAATGTATTTCCAAGTTTCATATTTGAGTAAGTGTTCTTTTATTGAAACTGAAATTTTTTTTAAGCTGATAAATCTTGTGGAACAATATCTGCTACAAAGAGACTATTTTTTATTTAATGAACAATCAAAGCAAAATTATTATGAATTAATTTTTAGGATATTGATAAGATTAACAATACTGTTATTACACATTTTATTGCAAAGTAATTAAATCAACACTTATTATTAAATTAAAATGAGTATAGTAATTTAAATTTTTATTAATTATTTTAATTTACAAACATTGCTTCTAATTTTATTTGAAATCACTTGTACTTGCATATTCAAACTCTTAAGCATTGCATGTGAACAACAATCTGAATCGCATGTTCTACAATATTCAGATATGTATATAAATTTGTAAAGAAAAAATCTCAGTGTATTCTTTAATGGAACTTGTTTGGGAAAATTGATTTCTCATGGCAAAGTCAAATTTTATTAATGTATTTTTTGCCTGAAGAAAAACATGGGAACTAGTGTGTGCTCAATTTTGAAAGATGCAGAAAAGTAAGAAATTCTTGATGTATAAGTAGTTGTAAAACATTTTGTATCATCTATAGAACCATGTCTTCCAAAATATCTGAAGAAACGCATAAAAAAGAAAATAATTAGAAATAATATATATTTTATTATACATAATAATTTTATCCATAATTTTCCAAAATTTACATATCTCACATATGCACATTATATATAATAGTAGTAGAAGGCCACATGCAAAAGTTCTTGATTTATAGAAATCACATAAATAGCTTCCTACAAAATCAATAATGGCAAATTTCATATAGAGAAATAAATCAGCACTATTAAAAACCTAACTAAAAAGAAAACGATTAAATTGTGCAAAAATTAATTTGTCATAACGGAAAGTCTTTTACAGAAACAATAACAAATTCCTCAAGGCCATGGTCTATATTGTTGCTGAGGATAAGGATAAGCTCCAGTTGGAGGCTGCTGCTGTTGCTGTTGTTGAGGATATGGATAACCTCCAGGATAAGTAGGTTGCCCTTGGTAACCAGGAGCTATGACAAAACAATAATTGTTAATTTATGTAACACTTATATTCTAAAAAATTGATAAAGGATTATCTTTGAAAAGGTTAATTCAAAAGATAAACTGAATATATAAATATGTATGCAACATTTGAAAGAAAACAAGTATCAAGGTTGTTTTTCAAAAAATATGACAATTTTATGTACATACTTTTATTGACATTTCTTAAGGGTTTTTTTTTCAAAGCATACAAGCTTATAGAGGGTGTATGTACATAGCTCGTTTGTAAACCAATTGCCAAATACACATAATTAGGTATTTTTAGCTTATTTTTTTCTATGAATAAATTAAACTTAAGAAAAATAAATGGATGGAAATAATTTTTCTACCATAATTCCAAAAGTGTCATTCCTCGTTTTCGATTCCATAATTTTTCCTTTTTCAACTATGTAGGATAATTTATTATATATAAAAAAAGAGAAACATAATTCATATTTTTCATTTTATGAAATTCATATTGATCAAGTTGGAATTGAAGGTTTCATAGATAACTTGATAAAAGCTGAAATAAAATTAAAAATAATGATGACAACATTGTATGATTTTATTGATGTGTAATCAACAGTTGAAAAGGATCAGTTAGTAGTACGGGCAACACAAAAGGAAGATATTGTTAAAGTAGTTCTAGGTGAAAAGTGTCAGAAAATGAAGATATGCCCTAACCAGACTCCAATCACAATTTTAAGTATCTTGAAGCAAATAAGCTATTAAATTATTTTAAGCTTACAGGGCAGTAATAAATCTATCATGAAAGAGGAAACTAAATCACAGTAAAAAAATCATTCAAAAAGGATTGGTTAGTAAAATAAACATTTTTTTTTTTTAAATATATTAAAGCAAAGATATTACATGATTTTACTTTTCTTTCATGAAAAATCACAACCACACAAGAAATTCATATCCAAGTTGTAATTTTTACTACCATTCAATTTAAATTAATGCTGCAAATTGCAGTTTACTTAACCTGCAGTTTAGTATCACAAAAACCAATTATAGTATATTAAAGGGATCAGACAGTATTTTTTTTTATCTACATAAAGAGTTTGATTTGTTTTGTTAGATTCATTACAGAAATTAATTAATATACCTAAACAATAATCAAATTATGAATCACTGAAATGATACTATTCCATGTAAGATAGTAGTCAGAATTAATTTAGAATTCAATGCAAGCTCCCATTTTCTCATAACAAAACCTTACATCTATGAATCACCAAACTACAGCAACCTGTATTATAACATTGCACAACATACCAGGTGGGAATGGTGGCATCATAATTTGTCCATATGGATTATAGGCATTAGGTACTGGAGGATATGGATAGGGATATGCAGGATATGGTGGGTATGCAGTTTGTTGTTGTGGCAACTGTTGGGAATCTGTAGATGTTGGAGGATAGCTCCAATTGTGAGGTGGAGGAGCAGTTGCATTGTCTCCCATTTTGGGTGGTGGTGGCCTGGCTGGTTTTTGATTGGCTGAAAATAAGAAATTTTTTTTAATATTAGTTTGCACTTGTTCATGAAAACTTGTGTCAATATCTATTATTCTCTATTTAAAAAACATTATTTCCCTCTAATGACTTTGAAATTAAAGACAATTACAATTCTGATAAAAACTGCACATTAAATGATATAGTCATTCAATTTAATGTAATTAAATGGATTAACTTAAATCCATTAAGATGACTTTACAAAAGTAAAATTATGTTTTAAAAATTAATTTGTTAATTACATTTAAACTAGGTAAACATTTAATAAGTTTCCAACATAGTTAAAAACTAAAAGTGGCCAGAAAACAATCTACATATTTGTTATTAAAAGTTATTGGAATAATTCTCAAAAAAGCAGAGATTTTCATACCTAATATAGGGGAATCTTTTTTCTGGTATACTAAAATCCCGTACAATAGAATGGACTTTTGAAATTACCTACCTTGGATTAATCCTCAATGACAACCTAACATACAGACCTCATTTCGAGGAAATTGCAAAAAAGTTCTGGAAAAAATTTTACTCACTAAAAGACATCATAGGCAGGAAATCCAAACTATCTCTCAAAAATAGACTCTTTGTTTACAAACAATATCTCCGCCCCCTACTCCTCTACGCCTGCCTGATCTGGGGAACAGCAGGAAATATCCACATCGATAATCTTCAACGGCTCCAAAATAGAGCACTTAGAACAATAGCAAGAGCTCCTTGGTTCCTACCAAGATATATTCTTCATGAGGAACTGAGAGTTGAACCGATCCACACCCTGATAGCGAAATTAGCTTCCAGATTCCACTCATCCATCCCCTACCATCACAACATGACAATCAACACGCAAAACCACTTCAGAAATCTTCCCCCATCCACCCACCGTATGCCGCACAGAACAACAACTCTCCAAGCGAACTTCTGAGTTTGCTTTGCAAACGATGAAACGTACAATAACAACGGCTACATCACCAAACGTCATTTGAAGAACTCTTTCTTCGTCCCTTGCCTGTTTCGCCCCGTGAGCGGAAATTCTCCCTCCCCCTCTCCTTCCATTCTGACAATCAGCTGATGCGTCAGCCGATGACACTTCAACCAGTTCCCCGAACAGGTTCCCCTCTTCTCTGACGTCATAACAGTAGAAGCCTAGAGCATATAGGCTGGTTCTTAGGCGAAAGATTCATGCCAGGCGGTACACTAAAATCAATTGGCTTTTTGTATATTAAATTATTCATTTACTATAATACAAGGGTGGATCATAAATAAACAGAAATTTTCCAACTACCTGCTTGGTAAGACCCAGAGGGTTTCTGTTTTCTAACTGCTTTTGCAGTTAATAGTTTGAAGAAATAATTCAACAGTGAAGCAAAGCATAATTATAAATTTTTTGACACATTTAAGTGTAAAACCAAGTGAAAATTTATGTTAATTGTCATAATAGTTTGAAGACAAGAGCAAGTGGAAAACTTTAAGCATGATTACTGCCCATCTACCAGTAACAATATATCAAAGAACAGATACACAACACAGACTGATTGCCAAATTTTAATCAGAGTGAAACTTGCTCATCGATGGAAAAGGGGAAAATACTTCACACCAGAAATTTGATTTTGCTATATGAGAGCACTCTACCTTATAAGGTTATTTTAATAACAAAAATTTGAGTAAATTTTAAAAATTGGTTGGGGTATCCTCCTTACAGTTGTGATTTGTCTCAATGCAGTTTTCATCTCTTTACACTGTTGAAAGAGTTTTTATAAAAAAGTGATTTGAAGACAATGTGCAAGTGCATTGTGCATTTGTGTTCTAATGGCTTAAAGACCAGCCATTACCTTGTAAAAGTGTTATAAAAAAGCTGCCTAAATTCTCAGAAAAATGCAAAACAGATTATGTAGAAAAAAAATCATTTAAAAGTTCTTTTTTTTTCCCTATCTTGCTAAATGTTTTGAATAATTCCTGTTTATTTTTGATCCACTCGCATAAATTTATTATAACTAAAAAAAATTTCAGATGGTTAAATATATGATCAACTTATTATTTTACTACAAGGGTGTCAAACTCAAAGTCTGAAATGGGCCAAATAAACAAGGTTTAACTTAGAGCTGCAAAGAAAATCAAAACCTTGGAAAAGTAGGTTTATTTCGAATAACACATTATATATAATAAACATATATAAAAGAACAAGAAAAATTCAATATGTACATCCTGACACTTGACGTTCCTTCTCTGCAACTACCTTTCCTATTGTGGGAGAAATTTTGATATTTTATTATATATTATTGTGTGCTAATACATTGACCAGGCCGCAAAAATTATTGCTGTAGGCCATGAGCATGACACCATTGTTTTATAAGAACTTGGTAATCAACACATTATTAAAAGGTGGACAATGATAAACACAAGAAACTAATAAAAAAGGTCATATTTTTAATGGTAAAATTTTAAAATAAAAATCTATAATTAAATAGTATTAAAACAAATGTTTATAATTAAAACAATATTTTAACAACATACATATAATTAATGTAATACATAGGATGTAATTAATCATAACAAATTTGATGAGTATTGAAAATAAAATATTATTAGTAGTTGGATTTTGAAAATATTATCCATGATTTTGGAAATTTATAACAAAAAAGAATTTTGTGAAGTCATTTTATCATGGATTTCTTCAGTTGAATTTAACTCGTATAAACAATGTGATAAAAAGATGGCAGGTGAAGTCTACTTTTGCATAGAGCTCAGAGCTGCAAGAAGTCTTTAAGACATCACTGAATTTGCCTTAAAGCTACAAAATATGATATAGTCTGAGCATTCCCCATTATTCAGCATTTAATTGTAATGAAATAGATTTTATTTAAAAAGAAAAATTACTCTATTAGTTCGTTTTTGCCTTAGATTACTGAATGTAGAGAAAATAGGCATACAGAAATATCTTGTGATCAAAATATGAAGATCTATTAAAAGTTTCTTCAATGTGAATTGAAAAATAATATATTATTTTTGCAATACATAAATTCTGCATATGTTAATACCTTTATAATTTAAAAAATAAAAAAACAAAGGAGAGATGAAGAAAAGAACAATTTAAGTATTCCTGAAATGAAACACCACCAAAAAGAATTTGGAAACTTAACAACATTTTCAAAATTGTTTATGTTGGTTATATTAAGAAGAATAATCCTTACCATTGTGATGAGGAGGAGCTAGAGGTGTTGGCTGGTTAGTGGCAGCCACAATATCCTTCTGTAAATCCTTAACAACCTCCTCTTTCTCCGTTTTACGGGCAAAACAGAAATCATTAATCTTGTTTTGGAAATTCACCAATATTTCAGTCAAATTGTTGTAAAACTAAACAAGAAAAAGAAAATGTGAGTATATATATAGAAAACTGAAAAGACTACACATGTAAATAGATTAAAAGAGAAGCCATACTTTTGATCCTTCTTGCAAATTTCCAAGTAGTTCCATATAATCATCATGAGCAGCAGCAAGTTCACACAGTAGTGCTTCCCTTCTACTGGCAGATGAACTGTTATTCTTCTCCTTTGAAAATTCATTATTTGCAAGCTAAATAATTAAAATGTTTAAAGTCCATTATTAGTTTCTTCCTCAAAAAAAAAAGTTGATTTTTTTATAAATATTGTTAAAAGGTACATTCCTTGCCATAGAATATTTATACTATTTAATAAAAAGTAAGACATTTTTTTTTTTACATTTTGAAACATGTTTAAGCATGTTTTTTATTCTCTTTAATAAAAATTTTAAGCATTGCAACTTATAACTTTCCTGATTTTGGAATTTTGTTAGAAAAATGTATTTTTCAAAACACATATCAATTCAAATAACAGTAAAACCAAATAAGCACCCACTAATTAAACAGGCTAGAAACAAAGCCCAATTACAGAAAACCCTCAAATGAAGAATTGAATTTCCAGTAATTTTGCTTATAATTCTTAATTACAACAGTAAATTGTATTTTCCCTCTTTACACTTTATTGAAAACAAGAAACATCACATGTGATGCATTGAATAATAGTCCAAAGGTGGGGAAAAAAGAGAGAAAGATTCAGAATTGCTTTGAAAAAAATTAACCTACTACAAAATCAAAAAGAGGTGATTTTTTTTCCTTAAATGATTTTGCAATAGTTCATTTTAATATAATTTTTAGCTCAATCTAAGAATTTAAAGAGAGATAGAGAGAGACAAAGGGAACCAATACTATGCTTCTTATTGCTACATTTTAACAAGAAAGTTATTATTTTGCTTTGAACAGTATTTCCTATATAAGTATATTTTATACTAATTTCGATCTTTAGTTTACTAGTATTTCTATCAAAAAGCATTTTATAAGTTATTTAATATGTATTTGTGAGGTACAAAAATCTATAAGTTACTCAATATTCTATTTTAAAAGTCTTCAGAAGCAAATACTAAATTTTTAATACCTGAATATCATGGACCAACTGTTCTTGTCTTGAAATATTGTCCTGGATCCTTTTCTGCAGTGGGCCATATACTTCACCTAGAGTTTCCACAGAGAGAGCCTGTTCATTGACATTTCCTTCGCTGGACAAAGCAGAAAGAAATTTTGCCTCTAGGGAAAAAAATTCAATTGTGAAATTTTGCTCCCTGAACATTCCAACTCTATTAGATGAATAAGAATCATTTAATAATATTATTTTCACATCTATTCATTTTAACAGCACAATATATTTGTTAAATTAAACAATATTCAGCAGTATTTGTAGCAACTTTGTTACAATGTCTTAAAATAACAATAAATTGCAACTATAATGTTTTATCCTAGTTATTAATGAAACAATCATTTTAAGGTTTCAATTTATAAATACTGTATTTGTTTGAATCTAAGTCCCACTTTTATCCTTATATCAATGGTACTGAAAATCAGGTGCGGTTTAGAATTGAAGGTGAAAACATTTGTTGGATGGGAGAAATTAAACATGATAATGATGGGGTTGGAGCAATTACAAGTTCATGTGTGTTTGAAAAGTTTTTAATGCTGGTAAAATAATTTAATGAATCACTTCCATTTGTTCCCATTTGAAATTTCAGAAAAATTAGATATCTATAAACCATTTTACACTATTTTTTATTTTTTTTACAAAAGTGTGTTTAGAATTTAAGGGGTAACTTAGAAATCAATAATGGCTTTGATTTAAATAAATATGATATATATTTTTCCATTCTAGAACATTTTATCACAGAAACAAATCTTGATCTTCCACTTTCCTTCAAAAAACTGTTAATGAAATAATTTTACAATATTACATTTTTTTTTTTAAAGCAAACTTAAAGAAAATAAGAAAAAGTGATGAAAAATTCTGAACAAAAATGAATATAATACTTACATAACTTTCTGAATAAATAAATATTCAGAATATTCAATTTTATCAGGTAAAAAAATAAAACCCAAAAGTTAAATTAATTTTAGTACACGCTGTTTATTTTAGTCCAAAGTTGGGGAAAAAACAGCAACCTACATATCAGAAAATAAAATTATAATTTAGAATTTATTTAAATAACTAGAAATCAAATAATCAATGAACTTACTCATGTCTATAGCATTACTTTCCAATTCACCCATTAACATTTCCCTTTCTGATTTCAAAGCATCTACATCCCGCATCAAAGCTCTTAATCGATCCACAGAAGGACAAGAAGCCACAGGACTACCAGCAGGCAGATCTGCTGTCAATTGTTCCTGTAGTCAAAAATAAAATAAATGAATTTTTAATTTATTTTACAAGGAATTAAATGAATACTGATTCATAAACAAAGTAAAAAATCATCATTTATACAATAAAAATTATGTACTGCTTGTAATATTGTTTCTTAATTAAATTACATGAATGAATAATAAAATTATACACACATAAAATTTAAGACAAAATTGGAAAAAATTTATGCTATTTAAATTCTACTCAAAATATATCAAAAATAGGAACAGAAATTTTAAAACAGCTTTTGTTTTATGTAAAATAAGATGTGTCTAGATATATGCCAAAATAGCTCATTCAGAGACTCCTTTGATCAAATATCTATAACATAATTAAATATATTAATTATATACATAAGATATTAAAATGCAGATCTTCAAAATTAAATTTTAAGGATTTTTTTTTATAATACCTTTTTTTAAATGGTAAGTAAGTTTTTCAAAAAAGTAAAGAGGGGAATGCATTCCATGTTATCTCAAAACTATGCAAGATGAAAGAAACAATATTTACTTTGAAAAAAGTGATCAAAAATCAACGGCATAAGTATCATATGTATATTCAAACACTAGCTGGACAAGTCATTCTTCACAATGCTGAATTTTTAAAATTAAACTCACCATTCTCCAGCTACTTCGAAAGGAATTTTTGTAGTGAGGACTCGCATGTCCAACACAAGATGGAAGATAACATATCTAAAAATTTAAAACATTTTATTTATTTATTTATTTTAAATGTGTGTGTATGCTCACTAAGATGTTTGTAAGCGCTCCTTAAAAAGTGCTAAAATAATTGGGGGAGGGGAGAATTAGGCAATACACCTAATGACAATGTTTCTTCCACTCCCCCCCCCCTCCTTTTTTAGTACAGTTATGTCTTAACCATGACAAATCCCAAGTACTGGTGTGTTCGAGATCAGGATCTCTGTTGTTGAAAGATAATTCTCATTTTTGAACTTTTATATTTTAAAAAAAATTTTCTATTCAATACATATTTTAAATTAATAACTTTTGCTTCTCTAATTTAAGCTTATTTTAGATTTAATTCATTTTCACTTTGGATACTTCACCTCAATACTCAGTTTTTCCTTAAATGCTTTTTTAATGCCCACAGTATATTATCAATGAAGATACTTTAATACTTTGATATAAGTTAATTATATTCATTCCTTAAATAAACATACATAACACTTGAATTGTTTTTAATAAAACCTTGGCTTGTGCCCCTGCAAATATTTTTTACAATCTCAAATATGCTCATGCTACTATACCTTGTCCCTCATGAAGATTTTTCATTAAAAAGTAATTTTCATTCTGAGAAGATAAACTGCTATTAAAAATGTTTTAAGAAATATGGTCTTTTGAAATCAGAAAAATTCGTTATTTGTCCTTTTCTTTATTTTATAAGTCTACATTTAATTCTTGGCAACCAGCAGTTAAATAGATATTCATATCTATTGGAATATTAAGGTGTGTTTTTGGATTAATACTTAAAAAAATTACTTCCATGATTTTCCAGACTTGCATTAGCTAATGGATGGAATTCCAGAAGTTAATTATTGAATTTCACCCTCATCTTTTTATTATATAATCCCTGATTCTAAATTGGCTTAAAGTAAATTAGGCACATAATTTTTTTTTAAAAGCAAAAGAGCAGCATTTTTTGGATAACATTATTTAGAAAAGAAGTCAAAAAAAGAGTTACGGTGTACATCTTTTTTTTTTATACTGGGATATAATGTATAGCCCATTTAAATCCTCTACCTTCAAAAAATGTTCATTGAAAGATTTTTAATGGTTTATTCCTGATAAAATATTTAAAAATCAAAGATTTACCTCAGGCAAACATAAAAGAGCAATTTTGTCCTTATGTTTTTCATATTTCTCCTTCACAATGCCATCAGCAGAATGAGCAGTGCTGACCATTTGAGCATATTTTGAAAGATTGTTCTTAAGTGGTGCATTAAGTTTTGCAGATGGTGTACGAATCCACTGACTTCCGAATTTTGATCTTAGTTCAGTATCGGATTCTTCTTCATCTTTCAACATCCTTTCACACTAAAATCAGAAAATATATAATTTGAGGATAATGAAAATAAAGCATGAAAATTTTCCTATTTACTATTAATGCTTATGCATTTTCAGTTTGCTAATTTTAAAATATTTTCATTCTCTCTTCCTTTTTTTGGAATTAAATAATACTAAATAGAAATTAATTCTAGGTAAATAACAAATAATTTGATTTCTGAGTGAGTGAGCGAATATTAATGTCACACTGTTCAGCTACAAGAGGGCTTTTTGGCAACAGACCACGTAATTTTGAACCATGGTCAAATGAAAAGGACAACACCTGAGCTGGCACCCTCTCCTAACAACCACACCCCACCAACAGGAGGACATTTGAGCTCTCAACAGGTTTAATGTGCATCACTCCCCTACACGGTGGATCTTTAGTGGTACTAGGCTCAAACTCATGACATGCCAGACACGATCCGAGACCACTAGGCTCCGTGGCCACATAATTTGATTTCTATTCATTTGACAAAGAATATACAGTTGAAATTCGATGAAAATTTAAAAGCTCATCTACAGTTGGATCTAATCATTTTCAGTTTTAAATCTTTCTTTTGGCTTAAAAAATACAAGAACTTATGAATTTTTATACTACAGTGTGTCCAAAAAGTATGACAATACTTTAAAAAATGAATTCAAAATGAGCAAACAAAGATTTTTGCTTAAGTTTTTTTATGTTCTGTAAAGAAAAGTTTAAACTTCCTGCTTAATGAAATGCAAAATAGATGGTGCAACATGTACATTTTGCAACACTCTCATTTTTAAAACGGCTTCACTTGAAGAACAAGCATAAGTTGTGGCATGGTTTATCATATTTAAATCTGCTACACATGCACAGCATAAATTTCTGACTACCTACAAATGAAGTCCACTTTCAAGATCCTGAATTTATAAGTGTCATGAAAGGATGACAGGTAGGTAGCATATTCCCGAAACAAAACCTCACCACCCAAGCATAAACTGAGATGACTTTACTCATATAGACTTCAACGTGTTGTATACAACTAATGGTGTAGGCATTGAAATTGTGGAATAAAACATTGTAAAAAAAAAAACTTGATACATTTTCTTTATGAAACATAAAAACCGTAAGTGAATTACTTTGTTTATTTGTAATTAAATGTTGAAAAAGCAACCATACTTTTCGAACACCCAGTATATTTATGCACAAAAATGTAAAAAATTGGCAATGGAAATTAAAAAGAGTAAAAAAGGAGAAATGTGAATAATTTATATGCAGGAAAAGGAAAACTTTAGAATATCAACAAACTGTAACATTAAAAATCCAAGCTTCATTTTAATATGCATTTTTCATGAACAGTTACCCAATTCCACCCCCCCCCTCCCCCAAAAAGGCATAAATATAATGCATGCCATGGAATTATTTCAAGAAACAAGTTGTAATCTTCACTTAACAAAAGAAAGGAAACATGAAAAAAATATAACAGCAGCAATCTTTACCTCTGCTAATATTTCATTATTGCGCTGATGTAAGCCAGGTAATTCATTCAAAAGTTGTTCAACTACTTCCATACCACCCTTCTCTTTGACTGCTTGAGCTTTCTCCCTTATAGACTGTGGCAGACTATTACCAGATGTATCTTCGAGCGCTGCAGGTAAGTTGAGAGATGCTAAAATGCTGAAAGAAAGAACACTTTATTAATAAATCAAAATGGATGAAAAATCTAAAATTATGAAAATTTATACAAGAATTTCTATGTTGAGTATATCATATAAAACATACACAAATTTATTTTTAAATTTACTCTAAATTATTTTTTAAAAAAGCCCTATTCAACATAACAAATGTTTTTAACAGAATGAAAGAAATACTTAATTGAACACATTAATACTTTTTTGGAATGAAATATATTAATTGCACCAAAATTAGTATCTGCTCAAAAATATTTTTTTTTAAATAAATAATTAATACTATAAACAAGAACATGCATTTGTAAAAATGAATTAATATACATTTTTTTAAAAAGATGATTTATGCTACAGACATCTTTGTTTTATTTATACAGTAATTTACTCTTCTACATTTGGGAATTTAATATTTTAATATTATATAGGCATATTATATTTTAAAATTTAAATTGTATAAAACACATTTTTCAGTAACTGTAAATATAAATAGATAATGCATGAATATTTGGATAAAATGGAATGAAATATTTGGTTCAAAGACAAATAAGTTTATTACAGATATATTAATTTTAAATATTTTTTGTAAAATGAAGCAAAAAGGCCTATTTTATTGGAGTAGATTACTAAAATTCTACAATAACAATTATATTCAGGAAGCTACATTAAATGTATAAATCTATATATCTATATATATAAAGAGCAATATAATCAGTGTTTGTGAAAAGAAGGATGAGTGTTTTGAGAATTATTTTTCTTTAATAGTAAATAAGTAATTTTAAATAAAATAGTAAAGGACTATTTTGATGTTAATTATCATTTTGACAAAAAAAAAAAGAGTTGTATTAACATCACACTATAAAGCAAAACGATAATTATTGGGGATGAAGCTCACAATTTTGAACCTCGGTCAAATGATGAGGATAACACCTAAGCTGCCCCTCTCGTAACTACCACATCCCACCAATGGAAGGACATTGAGTCTTCACATAATTAACGTGTATAGGCCTCCTTGACACTGTGGGGCTTCAGTGGCACAAGGACTCAAAATTGCAACACTTCGTCCATGTGTTTGTGACCACAATCACTAGGCTACTGCAGACACATTTATCATTCTGAATATCTCCTGAAGAATGTTTTGGTTGCTTTACAAATCCAAAGAAAATTATTCAAAAATTTCTACAAAATATACATTCTTATTTGAAAATTTTAATTATTAACATTTATTCATAAGAAACAAAATAATTACAATAAAATAGATTCTTAAAAAGAATAAAATAAGTGTTTTGTTTGAATTAACATTACATAAAAGACAAACCAAGGTTATTAGTGAGGACCTAGTAATTTTAAGTCAGGAGACAAACATGATGCTCAAGCTGTTATTGTACTTGTTACCTTCACAAAACAAAATGAAATAAGTATCTTTACACTTACCCATTAAGCATTTGAGTTTCACTCTGCATTCTCTCTTTTTCTCTATTTACAATTTCCGTCTTTCTCAAATCAAAAGCAGAGACAGCTTGTTGAACAGCTAATGGAAGCAAAGCACCAAACATATCTAAATTTTTGAAAAAAATTATTATTTTAAATGGTGTAAAGCAAAAACGACTGTAAAAATGCAGCATTATTTATTTAGATTTCAAGCATTTAAAAACTGCACTATAATATTTTAATTTATCACATTCTTTTTACAAAAGATATTATATATTCTTATAGATTTTTTTTTAATGTACATAAAAGGTTTGTTCCATTTCAGATCTAATATTTTTATTAGTTTTGAAAAAAATTTTTATTTCAAATTTTATTATATAAAAGAATCATTAGACCCAGTGCTGGTATATCCATTAGATGCTTAGCACTAATGCCCAGGGGCCCGGATAAACTGGACTTAACCAGGTTATAAATCTTGATCCACCAGTGCCAAGGGAGCCAGTAGATCTTCAGCGCCCAGGGCTCAAAATGAGCTTAAATTGGCATTGAATAGACTCATTCACATATAAATCTTTATACTTCCTAAGAAAATATCGAATAAGTTTGTTTTTAATACCTCTATGCATTTTGTTATGCTAACATGTTTCGTACAAAAATACAGAACTATGCAACACAACTCTCTGTAATGTAAGAGCTAAATTAAAGATTTTTAAAAAATTCTATAAATTCTTATCATGAAAATATTTAGAAAATTTTAAGGACTTGTTTGATGTCATTTTCCTATACGAACAAAATTAATATGCAAGGCTTTAAAAACAATTTTGAAAGCTAAAAAAATGCAAATAGAAATTTAAAAATTACAAGTTTTTTTGTATTTAGATAGAAGTATCAATAATTTGTAACTTGTACACATTTTATTTTTAAAAAATAATTTTAAAATTTTTAACAGAAAATAAAATTTTAGTCGTAATATTCGAAATAACACATAATTTAAAATTTCGATTTTAAATTTTTGCTCTCTCTCACAAAATATATTCCGCATTATTAAGGATCAATCACATTAACATATATTAATGCAAAAAAAAATGACCTTGAGAATTGGGATTCATTTTGTCACCGGGTATAATTGGCTTTGCCAAAGCAGCTTTTCCAATTGGTTCTAAAGACTTTGCATCAGGAATACGAGCATGGTAAATGAAATCATTATCCTTTTTGACTTCTTCAAAATTATGTGTGATTTTAGGAAGATAATCCTTAAATTCAGAAGTCAAGATGCCCTTTGACTCAGCAGTTTTCATTGCCTCTGTGGCTTTCTGAAAAATTAAAACATAAATTAAAACTTTTTATTAAAAACAAGACAGAAAGTGAAAGAGTTGCATAACATATATACTTATACAGTTATATAGAAAACTATTTAACATTCAAACCTAGTTCATTTAAAAATAATCCAATCAAATGTGGATTTTAAACTGCATATACAATAATTTCTGTTAGGAATTGTGAGAAACTGCATCAGATGTAACTGTTTCTAGTTAATAAAAAAGCTTTATTGTATGTAAAAGTAAAATACACATATTGTAACTAAAAACTAATATTAAGTGATTTTATTTATTATTTATTACTTAAAGAATTATTAAATTATATTACCATATTAAATTTCAGTTGATCAAACAAGCTTTATTACACTGAAGAGTGAGAAAAGACCGGAAAATTATTGATATTTACATACCTAATATAATGTATGGGATATATATAGAAATATATTATAATACTTCTGTTAAATAATTTAACAGCTTTTGTATATTTTTAGTAGTTTTAATTACAGAATCTGAATTTTTAAATGTATGAAAATGTATTTGAAAATGCAATTTTTCTTCATCACAACAAATATTTTGTATGTAACAATTTAAAAGTATAAAAAAAAAAAAAATCAATCATTCAAGACACCAAGAATAAAAAAAAATTTAAAATGCCCCTTCCCCCTCAATTTATAAGTTTTCAAAGCAAAAATATTGAAAATTACATATAAATTTAAATCTCTTTTTATAATGAAAACTTTCTAATCCTATCAAAATATTTTTTCAATCTCCATCACACAAATTGTAGTTATTTTAATCATTGTTTGCTTAAGTTGAAATTAATAAAAAAAAAGCCCATACTGTCCAATCAATAAACACATGAAATTAAATAAATGCCATTAATTTATATAGAATAAACACCAATCCACAATTCATTAGAAATAAAAAATTTATATAGAATATGAATAGGTGTTTGAGATTTTAAAAAATCTCACACACATAAACTTATTTCATTCATTTTCTCCTTTTTTCCCCCACCAGTATTTATTTATTTACCTCTACCTCTTACGTTTAAATTATTGAATTTCATTTTTTAGTAGCAGCAGTAACTTAAAATTTTAAAAGCCCCAACTTTTTCTTTATATTAATTACACTTTCAATTTATTTATTAAACCAAATTTCAGGATACTTAAACCACACTAAAAATATAGCAAATATGCCAAAATAAATAAAACAAAAACCAATATTTTTATGAGAACCTACCTGAAGTCTGGCTATTTCTTCCCCGACTTCTTTCTTAGCTTTGCAAACCAGTGATTGATAATATTCTGCTAGTGCTAAAAACCCAGCTTGCTTACTTGCTACAGTAGACACCCAGTCCTAAAAAAACAACTTTTGTTTGAAACAAATACTGTTACTATGAAAATGATCTTAAAACTGAATTTATTCTTTAATTGATAATTTCCCTGTGTAACGGGTCTATTTGGGAGCCTCCTACGAATCCTCTTGGGGAAAATCTATTTCTTTAAATATTGCTCTCTTGAAAACTTTTCCCCGAAGAAGATATGTAGTTTTTGTAAATCAAGGCTTATATTTAAGCATTAAATTTTAGGTTCAAGAGAGGAAGATTAGGAGTTAGATGATAGAAGTTAGTGTTTAATGTAAAGTAGTAGAAAGCTAGTCGAGAGTGACTCGTCGATTAATCACTTAATACTTAAGATTGATAATTGATGATTTAGTCAATAAGATATATTTGAATTAGAATATAGACTAGAACTCAAATAGCTCAGAATGGAATTATGATTATTTGGAACGTATATCACCAAAACGTTCCAAAAGTAGGTGATTCAATTTATAATTAAATATTAAATCTCATCTACCTCGCTTTTGCTCCAATACTTAATTATAGGTGTATTTCCTAGCCTGGGTTGTTGAGACTTATTAAGGGATTAATAAATTATATTTGTTTTGATTATGGCTGGTCTTTATTCTAACTCCCGAACACTGATGGATGTGAGAGGAAATCCATCACACCTGCTTGTTAAAAAAAATCTAATAATGATGTGGGTTTTAAACTTGTTGGTATAAAGATACATGCAAACTCTTAGGGAAATAAATATATTTTAAATAAATTTATATATTTAAAAAGAAACTCATTTCTGTTCAAATGATTTTTTTTTTCATATTTACTTGTAAATATGTCACTTATTAATAATTAAAACTTGATAAAAATTAATAGCATTTATTTAAATTTAAGGCCTTCTTTAGTTAATATTTCAGCACATTTCACTATTACAAAATTAGAAAAATAAGAATTTTACAAATAATGGGTATTGCTATAATTTAAGCTCCCAAAAAATAGAACAATAATATTATTGGGAAATTTTTTAATAGATTTTTGATATATCAATGCAACCTTATTAATGATTTAAAACTGGTTGCTCATTCCACTTAATGAGATTTAAGTCTCAGGCTACATGTCATGTAGCATATATAACGGTAATTATCACAATTTGTAGATTTCTAACAAATAGTATTACATGTTATGATAGAAAAAAATTTGATATTTATACATTAATTTAATTTAACTTTAATAAAAAAACAACAGAACTAAAATAAAATCAGAGGCTTTGGTCACTGGGGAAATAAAAAAAAAAGGAAATTTAATTCTAAAAATCATAAGAACAAAATAGTAAGACACATTTTTTTGACAAATTCTTATTCAGTTAAATATAAAGAACAAACTTGAGAAGAGGTTGATTAAAAGATGACTATTACATGGGTTTTCTAACAGGGTAAGTTTGAAGGGAGATAAACATCAATGATATATTATATAGATGAATTCTGATATTACTCATGGTTATGTATTACAATTATAATATCAAAATGAATTTAAACTTGCAACACAAAATGATGAAATTAAGTAAAAATATCCAGCTTTGCAAGATTATAAAATCACTTTATTTGACAACTGGACATAATTTTCCTTATTCAAGTCATATATGGCAATTTAAGAATCATAAAATTGTATAAGGCCAGAACTTATACAAGTTCTTTAATTTACAATTTCCAAGTAAGAACTTTAATCAGTCTCAATAAAGCTTCAGTTTTTTACTATAAAAATTGTTAACTTTTGGATTTGAAATTTTTTAGTCCATTAAAAAAATTTGTTACCAACATGCACACAGTAAAAACAGCCAACTTATTTATTCTGAGAAGATTATTCTTTTTATACAATAATATAAAGTTTAAATTAAAGAATTTTTGCATTAATCATATAGAGGAATGCAAGACCAAACATGGTGCTCGAATACTTTGATACAAAAAACTTCCAAAGATACCTTACCCGTTCCCACAGGTGCATAACCGATTCCTTTTGCATTAATTTCAAAGTATCTGCATACAGTTCCTCAGTACGAGATGCAACCTTGGCTATAACAGCATCTTTCATATTGTCTGCAAAGGAAAGACATTAAAAACATTTTAATAACAAAAAAAAATAAATGTGTTTTTTTTTTTTTTTTACATTTAATTAATATGCTTCTTAAAAATCAAAATTTTTGGTGTAATATTAAGGAATACTTCATCATGAAACACTGATCAATATAGTTAGGAAACTTAAAAAATGTTTTTAATTTTACAAGTTTCAAGATTAATTTTTTTTATATCACTATATTTATACACAATTTTTAATGTGCATTTCATAAAAAAATATTATTTAGTTATTTACAGTTTTTTAAGCAATAATGATACTTGATGGAAGTAATTTCCTATTTCCAACTTTAAGATAAAAAAAAAAGAAAACAGCAGAAATTTCACAACTTGAAATATTTGTCTTATTCATAGCAGTTTTATTTACTTCGCATCCAATCTTGTTTTTTGTTTCAAAAATATCAGAAATTATAAAAAGAACAATTATACCGTATTTTCCTGTATACAACCTGCAGTGGTGTATTATCCACAAAGCCTTTTTTTAGAGTAAAAAAATAAGCATTGCATAATCCACGGCAGTTTTTACGGTCAATAATTCAAAATATGTACTGCTGACGACATAGTGTCAGATAAAAAATTTTAAGAATACACAACATGATTAAAATTATAAATAATAAAAGCATAAGTTTGACATAAAGACTTTTTTTTGTAAAATTATTTTCTACATTGGACATTCATTGTTCCCATAATTTCTGAACTCTCGATTTAAATATCTGTTAATTCTGAAGTCTAAAGGCTGTAATTTCTTTGTCAGTCCTGCAGGTATTAGTTGCAGATGTGGACCAGGGCATTTTTAACATTCTCACTGAGATGTGCTTCATCGAGTCCATAATTAAAAAGCTTTGGGTTGCATTTTTTTTCAAAATTAGCCTTTTTCCCCCCTCCACAGTTGAATATTTGATTTGTCAACTTTAAACAATCTTGAAGTTTCCCAATTTCCTACTTCAGTAGCTTTCTCTATTTTGTTTAGTTCAATATCAGCTGTATAATTTACATGTTTCCACTTCAACATGAGGATATATGAACTTTAATATTTTTAGGACAAAGCTTAGATCAAAACAGAATGCAAAATGACACTAGCAACTGTAATATCTTTCTGAGGAACCAAATTTGTTCTTGAACAAAACGGATTGTAACTGAAATACATCAGTCGAGCCTCAAAAACTTTCAGCGCTATCTGTTATTTATTTTATAAAACATAAATGGTATTTCTTTTTAAACTTTATTGTAAGCTTTTTTTTATGGAGAATGTTTTTTATCACATTTTTCACGGCAGCATTATAATACACACAATGAAATTTGAAACTTTTTTAACACATAATTTGCTGATTATATACAGGAAAATATGGTAAATAATGTAATGAAACAAATTATTTATCTCAAACTTTATGAAATTCATTCATGTACCAAACAAATTTTAGAACAAATACAGCTTTAAGAAACTTGTTAAAACATCAAGATTTAAATTGAAAATCATGCTACACTTTAACTAATAAATACATATACTCTACAAAATAATCTGCACTGATTAACCATCAGAGTAAAAGGATGAAAGGTTCTTTTAATCTTTGTCTTATAAAAACAGAATAACAAATAAATATATTTATCTAATATTCTTAAATCCATCATATCTTTATATACTTATTATGTTTGTATTTTCTTCATGTTTTAACATATTTCTTCAAATTTCATTTTTCATTAATATTTTTAGAAAATTACAGGAAACTGTCAAATTTTTATCAAAGAATTTTACAAGGTTAAAAAACTTGAATTTTTTAAACTACTTTGTTTTTATTGGTTTTTGAAAATAATTTATCTTATACAATGCAATAATATCTTACCAGCAATTACTTTGAAGAAAAAGCTCTCCTGGGCTTGTGCCAACATTAATGACTGCAAAGCAGAAATGGTGTCTGGGCGAAGGTCAGGAGTGGGCTCATCCACAATAGGAGAGCATGCTAAAGATTTCAAGTGTTGAAAAGTGCCACTGGCCATCTATGGATAAACAAAGTATCTTTAGTATTACAAAAGTATTTCTTTTTGCATAAAAATCTGGTGATTTTTGAATTTCTATTTATTTCACTAAACATTCAGATGAGTTTGCAAGAAAGTCCCCAAATAAAAAGTACAACTTTATAATTTTCCTATCTTAAATAATCCTAAAGGAATTTTCACAGAAATACTATACTCTCTCTCTAACAAGTTAACTCTAATTAAAGTGAAAGTGCAACATTACTGAAAAATAAAAGCTTTAAGATGCATTAAAATTATAGAATTATTACCATATTTTATATACATTTCATTGTTGAATTTAAAAGAAGGTAAGGTCATTAAATAAGGTTTTAACTTCAGTATAAATAAATTTAAGAAAATAAATCCTAAAATTTTGAAAAAATTGGTACATGAATTAAATGATTTCAGTCAAATTACATTAGATAATTGGAAAGGGCTATAATATAATTAAAATTTAAGAATTCTTAATAATGAATTGAAATATTCTATAGAAACACACATCCTTGGCAAAATATTAATAGTAAAAGTGCTACATCTACATAAAAATATATTATGTGAATAATTGATTTTCCATCTTCAATAAAATGGTATGTTACATGAACTTTTTGGCTATGTGCCAAGTAAGAAATTGGAAGAGTTCCCAGATATTAATAGAAATAATTTCTTTGAGAAATCAGAATTTGACAAAGAAAGATTTTTGAAATAAATGTTTTAGAAGTTTAAAAATACTACAACAAATACATTCTTTTATAAGGCCAAAGAATACTACAAGTACAAACAGATCAGAATGTATTGACATATTAAAAATATCTGCATTAATTTTTAAAAATTGCAGATACTAACATATTTTATACCTAGTAAATTATATTGCAGAACTTCTTGCAAGAACTATTAAACATCATTGGCACTTATAATTAAAATTTGGCTAAAATAAAAAGGTAGATATAAAATTTGAAGATTTTTTTTTTTATCAATAATAATTTTACTGTGGCACAATTTTTTATTTATTTTTTTGGTTAATCAATAAATTTTCAAGGTAACTCTTTAAATAGTTTAACCAATTTTAAAAATTGCCAAAAGAAAAAAAATTATCAACTTGTATGCTAAAAGCTCATTTTAACCAAAACTTCTTACATCAAGTGTATTTTAAATGTATGAACAATTAAATGCACAAATTATATTCAACAGAAATTTAGATCAATGACTAAAAATAAATTTTCTGATATGCAATGAATATATTTTAAGTACTTAACAAAAGCATTCATAAAAACCTTTCCGGAGAAATCAATTTTATTGATCAAAATATATTACTGGTACTTTTTAAAGAATTAAGTACTTCATACAGTACATTGATAAGATTTCATTTCTAGCTCATAAAGGTTGAATTACATGTAAAATATGACAAAATTAAAAAAAACAATATTAAAATAGATTCATTACCTGGAAATATTTGGCAGCTAATTTCAGTCCTTCATCATTTTTTATGTCACTAATATGGCTACAGGCTACTTGACTTTGCATAGCACCAATGTTGAACAGAATACAGATCTTTTCAAAACTGAGTGTTTGAAGTGCTATAAAAATAAATCAAATCACTGCATATTCACAGTATATAAAAAAAAAGAAATTTTTTTTGTGAAAACTTTCAAATATAAAACACTTTTTAAACTGAACATTTATTGTATCCTTTAAAAATATCTAATATTAAAGTTAAAGAGCATGCAAACAAAACAAGATTTAAAAGGTATCAT
>BMAV01021171.1:211219-233206 GCA_019973955.1 Trichonephila inaurata madagascariensis | reverse complement strand
TTTTGTTTTGTTTAATTTACATAAGTTTAACTCATTAAAAACTTCTTTATCCTTCAATCTGTATTGTTTAATTTTTCAATTTACCCGTGCGAAGAACAGGTATACCAGCTAGTACTGTAATAAATTAGAACCTAATCAGTGGTGTAATGTACACCTCAACATTGCTGGGGGCCCAGGGTTGTAGAAGGCCCAAAGCCTGACTGCCGCCAAGTACCTACCATTTGTAAAATCCAACTTGGGGGCCCAGAACCTGACTTTGCAGGGGGACCCAAATGTTCTTCGTTACACCGCTGAACCTAATGCTGGCCTACTTTTTTTCTTTTGTGTGTTCCATTTTTACTTTATACTTTGTCTTTTCCAGATAATTTGTTGTAAAGTAATGCTCTTATTAAGTTTACAGGTGCTAATTTGATATCAGAGGTAGTAGCGCCAAGCTGTTGTTTATGTTCGCCAAGATGGGCGATAATATTACAATATGGTTACCTTAATATTTTTATCGTCTGTCGATGTGGTTGCCATGGGAATAACGTATATTAGAAATAACTTTTATTCGTTTTTTTCCGCTGTAACCCTTTAATTTCAGACAATTTCCTTAAGAAAACCATTTTCTGTGTTATTTTTATATTGTTTGCGTCTTCTATTTAATTCTGGGCTATTTTCGAATATGGATATTTCTAAAATGAGTGAGTACTAGAATATTTATATCTTAAAAGAAAAATTGTTGTGCTTTTAATTATTGCTATAAATCATTTATTTTCGTTTTAAAAATGTTTCTTTTTACGTTCTTTGTTCAATGAAATTCGTTGAAGGAACTTGCAGTGCAAGTTTCATATTGCAAGCTTTCACTACTTTGTAATTGATATTCTAAGTTAATTTTAACATACATTATGTAATTATTTTATTCATAATGAAACAAAAATGCAATTATTACTATGTGTAATAATCATATATAATATTCGTTATTTATAATTGTTTCTTTTAGCGTTTATTTATAAATATTATTACATATTTTGTTATTTATAATTATTATTAAATTATTATTTTATTTATTTATAGCTTTTCTTATGTTGTTTATTTATAGTTATGTATTACGAGTTCTCTTATGCATTATTTTTATTTTTTTACAATTCGACGATTATTCTTTTTAATAATTACTATTTAATTATATGATTATTATTTCTAATAACCGTTATAAAATCGTACTATATGAATATTATATATAATTACGATAAAATAATATTTTCAGTTTATTATATGCTGCTTATAATACTATTAGTACATGTTACTTTTTATTACATAATATTATTATTCATTATTTATTGATTGATCTAGGTTATTATCAATCTCTTCCTATATCCTTTATTTGAAATACATTGAAATGTATTTCAAAACAATTCTTTTAAATTATTGTGTATCATTAAATTACCGCTAGGCCGCCACATTTGATTTCATTCCAGCAACAAGTAGCACTTGGCGTCATTACCCCCGTTATCAAATTAGTTCCAAATTTCGAAATAATAAGATAGAAATTAAAACATTAAAATGCATGATTTGTCTACTCTTGTATGCCATCTCTCGTTTAGAAGCTCCGAAGGATGGCAGAGGTAAAGATTACTTATATTTTCGTCGTTTTTAAAACTCCTGTCCTCTCTTCAGTATCAAAATCCAACAAAAAAAAAATTCTGGAATCAGACAAACCATTTATTTGGCCAGAACATGGTACAATTTTTTTTCCTTCAAAATAATGTTTTGAATATTTTAATGATTTTTTTTTCTGAAATGAGTCAATTTTGACGCGTGTTCACAGACAGAATGTTCCAATCGCTCTGTATCACTTTCTCATACTTGTGATCAATTGAGCTCACGTCCTGGAAAATGCGTTTTGCTCTTTTAGGTGCGGTGATACAAAAAATCTGATTCCCAAAACTTTTTTTTTTTACGATTTTTGCAAAATTACTCGAAATTTGACTTAAACATTTAACAAATTCATAATTTATACAAATAACCGCTTGAAACTTTATCCGTGTTTTGAGTGAAGATTAAAAAATATATTTTAAAATTTTGGATTTTTCCTTTAATGGTATTTTTTTTTCTAGGATTTGTTTATGCAATTTTTTCTTTAAATTTTTTTGTGTAATAATTATCGTTGCTATTATCGATGTATGAAAATTGGAAGCCTTAACTAAAAACTAAGTTTCATAAAAAATTTTAAATTTCAAAACTTTTCCGCAAATTACGTATTTACTTTCCTATAGTGCCATCGAAGTATCCCTTCCTCTTTAGGTTTAAAAATAGAACCATTTGATGAGTGAAAGAATTCAAAACTAGCTTTTCAAATCCAACACATCATTGAATGGGAGTTCGAATTCGAATGCGTTTGGAAGAGTCTACTAGAATGCTGAATAATGGGTTCCTAAACAACATGTTAGATTTGAGAAGTTAGTTACTTTGTCGGATTTATAAGCCTAACTTAGCTTTCTGTCTTAGTGTTTATGTGTCTGGGATGTCTTCAAAAAATTCAATTGGAAGGCCCTTTTCAGGGCCACATAAACCCACATTTGCTTGCAAGAAAATTTGCATAACATTTGGAACAAAAGTTAATATGTACATGTAAGAAAATTTCATCTTGAAGATGTGGAACTCCCAATCAAGTTTGTGGAAAGTGCAGTGAAACTTTCCTTGTGATTTTTCATTTGCATGAACATTGGCAGAATGAATACAATCTAGAACTAAAGTTTTCAAATGAAACTTTTTATTCTGAAGGTTACTTTTTTAAACAGAGAGAAATTATCGAGGAAAGCTAATCGTCATTTATGTTAAAAAATACCTCAGAAAAAAATAGAATTAAAATTCTCATGTTTGTCATCGCAGTGGATTTTCAAATCCTAAGCTCGACATATTAAAGCTTCTGGTTCTATCTAATGTGGTTGTACCTGCCCAGCTGTTATTAATGTTTCTTTTTACTCTACAGAAGAGGCAAAGAAAATTAATCTATAGTGTCAATCTATTCATGTTGGGCATGGTCTGAAAGTTGGAAAACTTCCATCTAGCTAATGCAGAAAAATCGAATATTGCATTGTCACTCTGTCTTGGTGTTCTAGTGGCTAAGATACTAGACAAAATAAGAATATTCACCTACAAAACGATTAGGATCGACTACTCTGAAAGATATCCATAAAATATGAAAATACTAATAAATTGGAGAAAAGTTATTTGGCATATAGATGATACAATTTCTCTTGATACAAGGGTAAAAAAATGCAAGTTGGTCCGAGGAATCCTGTGTTACTGTATAAGCTAATTAGTGACAAAATAAATAAGTTGTGAGAACTATACGGAACACATAATTTTGTCTGTCTCTAAACTAGCAGGAATTTGATAATGACTGTACTTACGATTTATCGCAACTATATTGGCAACATTGAATAAAACTGCACCAATTCTAAAAACGGAATATGCTGACGGAAATGTGGAGTGCAGAGTTGAGAAATAAGTAATTATAAATAATAAAGGAAAAATAACTATTTTTTTATTTAATTTTACTTTTGGATTTTGTTTTTATTTATAATGTATAATTATATTATTAATTTTTGATTAAAGTATAGAATAGAGGGGATTTCTTGGCTAAGTGAGTTTTTTGGCGACCAGAATCAGTCACCAATCAACTTAGTATAGCAATAGGTGTTCCGAGAATTTATGAATTTCTCATTAATATTTCTTTATTTTCATTGCGAAATTCCACTTTGTAAGTTCTCTTAACTGCTATTGCTAAATCAAGTCGCTTGGCGACCGATTCTTTTCACCAAATCCAAGAGGAACCCCTATTCTACACTTTAATATGGTTGGGCTTAGAATGACAATAGGAGAAATATGAAACGAAGTACGTAGTTGCCAATTCAATGCTTATGACACATACCAAACCGGGGTTGCCAATTAGATGACTCAACTTGAAAGTTGACACGGTGGCGATAGTACGTAAGTACTCTTTTTAAAAACTACGAAAAATAGTAGAAACAGATCAGTATAATGGGCGGTGCGAAACTTAGCCATTCCAATTGCAGCTAAAGTCTGATGTTCTGATTGACAAAATAAATCATTATTCAATGACTGAAGAAAGAGATTTCTTATTTAACTAAATTCGAAAGAATTTCAAGAAATGTCAGTAGAGAAAGGGAAAACCTCCCTGGGATAAAATTTACATTTTTGCTCACACACAGAAACACAGTGTTTATTTGCTATCTCAACTCTAAGATTTTGTTCCATCCATAATTTAACAGCAATTTATTTGAATTAATATTTTTCTCACAAACTAACTATTAATATCTTACATTGTGTGTTTTCTTCTATTTGAAACTAGATTTTTGTTTCTGGTACCATTTTCTTAAGCAAATGGTATGCAATGATTAATTAATAAATAATTTAAATTCATTTTATTATTTTACACTCTGAGGAAGTATTTGTTAAAATAATGAACATGTGTAGTTTTTTCTTTTATAGTCGATTATATCAGATACGTTTTCATGATTCTTGCTTCCTTTTATCAAAAGTTCTCTAATTTGAGATACCAAAATAAACCGTTGAATGAAAAATCTTCAAACAAAAAGAACAAAATTATGAAACATAATTTTTCTGAAGAAAAAACAGAG
Source organism: Trichonephila inaurata madagascariensis (assembly GCA_019973955.1). NCBI lineage: Eukaryota > Metazoa > Arthropoda > Arachnida > Araneae > Nephilidae > Trichonephila > Trichonephila inaurata. The sequence goes on along the minus strand of BMAV01021171.1, from coordinate 228,560 downwards.
AAAAAGTTATGCATTCAAAAAACCTCGTGCAACTCCAGGCTGTGCTGCTAATTTTAATTTAAAAGTTATTGAAATTCAACAGCCTATCCAATTAAGGGTACAGATATATATTCCCGGCCTCCTCCAATTTGGATTTCTTTCTTCTTTTTTTTTTGACCTGTTATTTTGTGCCAAATATCATGTTTACTGGCTGCCATGCTAAGCCAAGTGTTTAACCCATAAGGACGATCTCTTAATAAACAAAAAGCCAAAGAATCAGAAATTAAGATGAAAAAAAAGTCAAAAGATCTTAGTTCTTGAAAAATAAGAGCATATTAAGTATGAAAAAGCAAGAAAAAAATAATAGGATTTTTTAAAACTTTTTAAGAAAAGTTAGATTTTTGGATATGTGTAGTATCGCAATCATGTGTGTTAGCGAAAGTCAATAAAACAGCACGAACACTAAAAACGGAACACACTGACGGGAATCTGGAGTGCGTAGTCGAAAAATACATGATTAATAAATAATTAATAATCAATAAAAGAGGTAGAATATCTAATTTTATATAATAATTATATATAATATTTACTAGCCGTTACCCATCTGTTTCTTTGTTGATTTCATGTTTTATCAGTAGCGCACGCAAAAATTTTTCAGGGGGGGGGGGGGGGGGCCAGGGGTGAAAGTCCACCATTTTGGTATCATGCTCAAATACCCTGCCCAACATACTCTTTTGATTGTGTCGATTTTCGGGAACAAAAACAATACAAAATTAATTATTGAATAAATAATTAGCATTAATTAATAGAATTAACTATTAATAACAAATACATAGTTAAATTTTATGTTATACACATAGGATCATAGCCAATCGAGAAAAAAATTAAGGGTATGGGGGGTGTCTGGGCCCCTGGGACACTCCCCCTTGTGTGCGCCACTGTGTTGTATGGATATATAATGTTTATATATATAAATTATTGATATCCAAGTCCTGCCATTAAACGTTCGATTGAATAAAAAACATTCTTATAGCTATCATTTCTTGATTTTGCAGAACTTCTAATAAATAATTTCTAAAATTGAAATAATCTTTTACACTTCGTAACCCCCTCCTGCAAACCCATTTTTAGAGAGGATCTTTACTCAACAAAATAAACATGTTTACCAAACTTCAAGTTTAAATTTAATGGTTTAAAAACGGAATTTTTATTATCAATAAGCTCCTTAACCGCCTTTGAGAGTCGATTAACCTTCGACCCATTTGTTGTAGATTTCAATTCAGCAATAGAAGCATGCATGCTAAATTGAATTACTGTTGATCCTATAGTTCGGAAACAGGAATTTTTTATCGATATGCCCTAGTAACTCCCCACTTCATCCATAAAAGTCTATTTCCATGAAATCTGTTCTTAGTGAATTTCTACTCTATGAAAGGAACATGCGTACCAAATTTCAAGTCTGTAGGTCTAATAGATCCGCAAATATTGTGATGAGTGGGTCGCTTTTCTCCTTTGTATATGTAGACATTAGATTTTATTATTTAAGAATTTGGTAATCCCAGGTTCGCGTATTTTAGTATTCGAGCTTGCCACATCAATGAACAATTGAGTTTAGAATGATGGCAAGTGAAGAAATGTGAAACATAGCACATGGTTGCCTATTCAGCTCCTACAATACGTGCGAAATCCAGGTTGCCAATTTGGAGAGTTATCTTGAAAGTTGGCATGGGTGCGATAGTACTTAAGTACCAATTTTTGTTTTATGTCAATTAGAACATTGACAATCATTACCACAAAAACTTAAGAATTATGTATTTACTAAGAATTTAATATTAATTGCTTAGAATAGTTAATTAGCATAATTAATTAGTTTTGTTGTAACAATTAAAATAATTTTCCTAGTAAAATCTAGAATCTGGGTGTAGGGTTGCCAGAAATTAAGATATCAGTGACGGAAAAAAATCCCAGGTTACCATAATGGAACAATAAACGCTTTTTTTTTTTGGCGAGAGGTTGATGGTCGAGCATCTGCAATATTTAGATATTTTTTTCTACTCTGATTTTAAATGGGAACAAATATGTAGCCTTACACCTAATGGTACTGTTTTCCCTTAAGTTAATGAGCTTTTTATTTTCACAACAATGTATTAAAATATGAAACACTTTTAAAAAGAGGTAAAAAAATTGCAATCCTATCCGGATCAGCTTTTTCTCTTTTTTTTTTTGGGCAACAGTTGACCTGGAAGGTTTGTTTTTTAGAGAGATTTTCCTGTAGAGAAAGGGATGGAGAGAGCTAAAATCACTGGTCTAAGATCAGTGAACACAGAGGCTACGTGAATTTATTTAGTGTAGAAATTAAATTTCTGTGTCATGTTTAGGAGGTTTTAATGGCAGTGACCATTTTGTCAATTTGTATGCATAATTTAGTTTAGAATGTGGGCATGTAAATAATGTTTGTACTTTTGGAATTTGATTGTCAAGTTTTTGTTGGAATTAAAAACATTTCTCAGGAGTTTTGTGGTGTAATTAGCAATTATCTATGTATGCAGATTATTGTGTATAACATTATTTCTAACATTACCAAGATGAATTAGTAATAATTCTGGATATTTTGAATTCTTTCAAACTATGCAGAACAAAAGTTTTGGTGCCAAAAAAATCAAGGGCTGTTCTAGGATTAAAATACTGTCATGTTTCATTGCTGTTCATGTTATGTGTAACAATTTTGTGTAAGTTGATTGAATCTCTTGATTTTAATAACATTTATTGCAAAATTTAATTATATTGGTTCGCTATTATTTCACTGTTATAATTGCTGTTTTATTACTTCAAAATTAAGATTTATAATGCAAGAATGAATATATGTTTTATTTATATATTTATTTATTTTTCAGAATGCAATGAGTACTGATAGTGAAGTCATTCTGGAAACAGTTGGGAGTAAAGGAGTAATTACTCTGAATAGACCAAAAGCTCTTAATTCCTTGAATCTGAACATGATTCGTACAATATACCCTCAATTAAAGGTACATCTAAGAAAGTATTTAAGCTATAGTTTTTTGTTTTTTTTTCCTTCAAAGTTTTTGTGATACATGAAATTTATTTCTTAAAATGTCTTTAAGTGAAATCTTAGAGTATACTAAATTTTAAAATGTACTATTTTGTTTTCAAGTTCATTAACATGAATGCAGGAAATTATATTACTAGTACTGATAATAAATGTTTAGTTGATTTCTTTTCAAATTTGACCGTAAAATAAATAATTTTATAGATGAAGTTATTAATAAATATGCAAAACTGAAAATAGCAATAATATAATTAGATAAAATCTTTTACTAATATGTTATAAATGTATTTATAAATTTAAATACATAACATAATACATGGACATTAACTTACTATTGTAAGATTTCTTTTTTTCCTTATGGAAAATGGATTTTTAAATACATTACTAAATATATATTTGTTACCGTTAAAATGTATAATTCAGTTATTTCATAGAATAACTAGACAAGTCAGTTAAAGTATATAATGAAAGAAAATTTCATACTTTACCTAGTTATTAATTGAAACAACTAATGCTAGACCGTTAAAGTGAAAATTAAACAATTTCAAAGTTATTTTATAAATTAATTAATCACAAATAGGTAAAATCTCTCAAAAATACATTTTATCCCTATTGCGGATGATTAATTGACAGATAATATGGAAAAGCAGATTAGATAATTTATTATTGTTCATATTGCTAACATTAAACAGAAGAGGGGGAGAATACGTTGCAAAAATAGTTATATTTAAATAATATTTTTTAAAAAATATGTGCTGGAAAGAAACCTTGTTGCTTCATAAAAACATTGTGTAAATTTTTTCAAACAAAAATGTTAAGAGACTATTATTTTAAATTTTATGTAATGCATACCTTTACTTTTCATTATTTATGAAAGCAAGGGTTGCTGTGATGATACTTTGGATTGCATTACGTATTACTTTTGAAACAAGTTCACATTTTACTATTGTACATTTCTTTTACACAAGCACTTTTGAAATTCTTCTCCAGTACCACAACCTAGAGCTGTTGCAACATATCAAAGCATTGTGTCATTATTCAGAACTTCTTCTATGGAAATTAATCCTTGCTCACATATACTGAACTGAGATTTTGAGTGCAATTGTTTTGTTTGGCCATCACTTGTTCCTAATTGGAAAGATCCTTCCCCAGTAGGCTAGAATAACCACTATAGTCATGTAGTATTTTTTGTGTGCTGTTTTAGCACTTTGTACTTCTGCTATCAAAGTTAATAATTTTTCACAAGTAAGTGCAGCACTGTTTTGCCTTTGTCCCATTCTTATTTAATAAAGATTCAAATCTCTCTTGCATTAAGTCTTTCTTATTTACAGGTTGATCTCCCATTCCTGCTGAAGGCATTGCTGTAAAACAGGTTGCAAAAATAGTCAACACAATCCAAAATGTACAATGCTAACATAAATATGCCTGTCTAAATTCCATGTCTAAAAGCAACAGAATGAAGGGTGTACACACACACACATCATTGCAAAGCAGCTAAAAGTGGTTTAAAACTAACTAAAAGCAGCTAAAATTGGTTCAAAGAACTTTTAATTGCTGTATTTTATACTTTAACAATCAAGTAATCATTATTCTATAGAATAATACCAAATTAAATCCTAGAATTCAGTTATTTTATATACTTAACTGACTTGTCTAGTTATTTTATGAAATGCCTAGTTATTCTATGAAATAAGGGATTTCACACACACTTAAATGGTAACATATATAATTTTGTTTAATTTAAGTTTAAAGAGAAAGCTATAATTACCATAGAGCTTTATGATTCTAAACTTTTAATACTATTGAATTATTTTTTTGGAATGTTAGATTATTATAATTGAAATTTTTTCTAATTTTAAATATTTTATAAAATTTTTACTTTTAGGCTTGGCAATCAGACCCAGCTGTAAAATTAGTGATTGTAAAATCATCTGGAGATCGTGCATTTTGTGCAGGAGGAGATGTGAGAGGTGAAATATGCTTTGTGTTATGTCATTTTAACAATGTATTCTATATTTGCTTGGTTATAAATTTTAATTTACTTTAGCTGTATAAAAACCTTGCCTTCCCTCCCACCCACCCACAGTTTTACTTTTTTAAAAAAATGCTTTTAGAAAATTGTAAAATTTAAAAATGTTGTCTTGAGCTTAATATTTCAGTATGAATCCATGTTTGATATGTGTTTAAAGTGAAAAAATCTTTCCAATTATTACTTTTTTAAATTTACTATGTGTGGCATGTTTCTATATATAAAAATTCTGATTTATATTGAACTTTAATGTATATTTGACGTTTTCTATTTCTGTATTAAAAATATTTCTTATGATATTTGTAAATCATTAAATTAGTTTCTACTTATTACTTTTATTATAAAATTCAAATCAATGTGAGGTTAGTTTTAAAATTTTACAAAAATTTTAACTATTCAAAAATTATTGCATATGGGGAAGGTTATGAAATAGTAATACAATTTTTAAAATTGCCTTAATAATGCCTCTGGCATTAAAATTTTACTAAATTCTTATTTTTTTTATGAGATTATATTATATGAACTATGTATAATTGACATTCGTTTGACTGTAACTGGAAAACATAAGTAATTGATTTAAATAATATATGTTAGAATAAAAAACTGCCAGTTAGTTGTGTACGTTTTAAAATAGTTTCTTATTGTACCAAAAATTACCATTTATTAAATCATTTAATACTTGTGTATGTATGTAGCTTTTCTTACTAAAATTGATATTCAGGTAAACGTAAACAATTTACGTATTTAGTAACTTCTCCCTAAATTCTTTTAATAACCTGTAAAAATACTTTCCTATGACCATTCCATAAAAACTTAAACTGCTTGCCTAACATGTAATAAATATAATTGAAAAGCATAATGAACTGTGTAAAACAGTTTCTGCTTCAGCCCGTGTGTTTCTTCCTTGTGTCGTAGGTTAACATGTTCTGTCTCCTGTTGGCAGCCCTTGTGGAAGCACACAAAGCTGGAAATCCTACCGTGGCAGAAGAGTTCTTTAGAGAAGAGTACCAGCTCAACAATTTAATAGGCAAGCTCATTTTTTAAGCTTTCAATGTTTTAGCATGAAATATCCATGGTGAAAGTCATTATTATTTTTTCCCTCTTATATCTCCTATTGCCATATTTAATGTGAATTGAATTTTTTTTTCAACATATATTGAATAAAGCAATTTAAAAAGAATTTAAAAAAAAAAAATCTTTTAAGAAAAATTGTGTGTATTTTTAAAAAAAAAACTTGCTTTTGTTTATATAGCATGAAATGCTTATGTTAATTAGTTCTTTGCAATGGGAGTCAATTTATTTATTAATTTCATTACTTATTAAACATTTAAAATGTGTGTGTTGGGGTTTTTCTTCTTTAATTTCCTGTTTCATGGATCTTATATACATAAGTCCAAATATATCCCTCTAAATTATTTTTAACTCAAAAATCTTTTGCATTGTTCGATGTCCTTTGACAGCAATGTGTTTGGAAATAATATTCTTACATTCTGTCACTTTGGTAGATTATGTACAATTTCAAATTCTAGTAAGGGAAATTTACTAAGAAATTGCATTTGTCATATAATTTGAGATAAACTTGTTATCTGTGATTTTTCATTGCTTTTTCTTTACATTAATTTCATTTGGCCTTGCTATTGGAACATCGAACAATTTCTAAAGAGTTAGAAAAACAAGCTAATTTACATAATTAGAATGTTAGCTAAAAAAGCTTAAAAATTTCAAACTTTTGATACTTTTTAAATTATTGTAGTTGTTGAATTATATTAAAATTTTCAAAGCTCAAATAACTTTTTATTAATATTAGAATAAATCAAGCTTTAAAATTAACATTTTTTTTTATGTGTATTTCAAAAGAATATTTTCTATCAAAGTAGTTATTCAAGTTATTTGGAGAAAATTAATAGCTAAATGTAATAGGTCACACTCTCTATATATTTATTTATTTGTTTATTCAGTTGAACTGAAATTTTATATACATGATTGTTTTCGATGACAATACGATACTTTAATGATAATTAATAAAAAATTAATAACCTCTTAATGTTGTGATTCTGTCATATGTATATACATATTTATATTAATTGTAACTATTTAATAAGAAGTAGCTAAAATAAAAAAAAATTTTGTTGATCAAAGTAGGAATTGACTTAAAATTTTTTTTTATATATTACTTGTTAAATTGATAATGCTACAAATAGGAAAACTAATATAAGAAGACAATTAAATTTTGTGTAGTTTGTGCATTAATTCTTTATACAAAACAATTAAAAATTGGTTGAGCAGAATAAAATAAATTAGTTGCAAAGTGTTATTGGACTTGAAAAAAATAATGCAATACTGTGTTTTATCAGCAATGATTTTTCCAAAAATTGCACAATAGCATATTGTGTTTTGAATTATATGTCTATTATGTTTTATTCAACAAGTGTTTATATAAAAGGAGTTGTAAATGGAAGAGATGTTGCATAAAATACTTATTTCGCAATAGAACATATTATGTTTCTCCTTAGCAGTATCTTAGAAGAAATTTTAAAAAAATGGGATGGAAACGAGCTATTTAATTCTATAATCCATTAAAATAAATGAATTTAGAAGTACACTCTTAAAGTTTGTTTTGAAGACAGCTTTGAATTGTAATTCCATTATATATACATTTTAAGAACTTATATTATCATGAAGCCTTCAAATGTGTAACTGTACATTATATGTAAAAATGTTTTTAATTTGAAAATATTTATTAGTACTACATAATCGATTAAAATACTTTATAATTGAGAAGAATGTAAATATTTTATGAAGTTTATGAATATATATATATTGTTTTTACCTCTTTGTCAAAATTCTGTGATAAATTTATTTTTAGTTATTTTTATTATTTCGAATTTTATAGGAACTCTTCAAATTCCGTATATTGCTCTTATTGATGGTATAACCATGGGTGGTGTAAGTTATCTTACATTATTAGAATGTAACATTCTGTAGGGCTTGTTGCATTGTTATGATTTTTTGTTATTTTTACCTAATTTTATTAGTTGTATTATTCAATTAATTAAAAGAAAATGAACTAATATATATATATATATATATATTAATTCAAAGCTATGATTTCTTCTTTAAAAAAAATTATGTTATGAAATTTAATGCAGGGTTTAAAATTAAATTTTAAAAAAATTCTCAATTATATAGATATAATTTTGTCTTATTGTGTTAAATATTCAAAAATTTCATGTATAAAAATTTTCAATGAATCACCGTGATCATTAGCATAGATAAAATTAATCTTTTCCTAAGGCAAACAAATTCATGTATTTCAATAATATATAATATGCTTAAAAGTGACTTAATGTATTAATATATTCACAGATTTTTGTTTTTGTCCCTTTTTTATTAATTTTAAAAAATTTTGCATCTGCTTAAAGATTGTTTGATAAATATAATTTATGTAAATTGTGTATAGAAGGTTACTTATAAAACAAACTAATTTATTGTAGAAAAGGGGATGAAGCAGTTGGCTTTAAAAGGCAAATATGGTTAATTGTATTCCAAGAGTAGGTATTTAAAAGCATCCTATGATTTCTTTCTCACTGAACTCTAATGATTAAAATATTATTCAGGAAGAAAGGGGGAAGCTCAATTTTATTATTAAAACAAAATATATTTTTTAATAAGTCGTCAGTAACAACAATGTAATTGAAACTGAGAAAAGATGAACAATATCTTTTGAATAGTTAATTATACAAATCTATCCTATGTCAAATGTATCTTTATCAATATCTTGTAGTTATTTGCATTAACATGTGCTTTAAAACAATGAAAAATATTAAATGAATTAATTATTTTGTTAAATGTTTTTATATTTTTCATAATGTTGTTGTTGATAATTTTGAATAAACTTTCTTTCTACTTTTCATTTATGTATGAGATGTGCATAAGTTGTCTTTTTTGAAAATCTACAAAAACAGTTACTGTAAAATCTGGCGTATTCTGCACACTTTTAACACAAAAAGTAAGATCAAGTGCATTTGCACCCAGGTTTAAAAAGTAAGAGCTTTAAAAATAAAAAAAGATGAATATAATCAGACATCTATATATATATATATGGAAATACTGCTTATTTAAAAGAAGTGACATTCTTTATAAACATAAAGGGTTGTAGTTCCAAAAGTATACTATTTTTTTCTAAAATTTGAAATAATATCTCAAATAAATGACTTCAAAACGTAAGAGCATTGTGCACGTACGTTTCAGGTTTTCTTTGTAAAAAGAGGGTGTGTGTTACATGGCGAATATACCTGAATATTAAAAATTCCAGCTTGAAAGTATAGGTGTGCATTATACATTAGATTTTACAGTAACTAAAATATGTAAAGTGTCTGTCTTCAGTATTCTGTGAAGAATGTCTCTATAAATCAATCTTCACTTATCTGTTATTATTGTTTTAGAAGCAGGTATTTAGTCTTTTCTTTTTTTTACAATTACTAGTTCAATCATTTCACTATTTTATAGGGTATTGGAATCTCTGTACATGGTGCTTATAGAGTTTGTACTGAGCGTACTGTATGTGCTATGCCAGAAGCAGCTATAGGTAATTATTTTTCAGTTATTATAATCTTCAAATACTGGGTGACCCAAAAGTCTGTTAACATTTGAAAACTCAGTAATTCATGTAATAATGTTGGTAGAGAGGTAAAAATTGACACACATGCTTTAAATGACATATGTTTTATTGAGACCAAAAAAGTGCAAAGAATGCCCAACAGATGACATTGGATGGCAAAACATCAGTAACGTCACAGGAAAGTTGTATATAAAATGAGCTGTAGTCAGAGGGGAAACAGATGCACTAGCAATTGCAGCATGTTGATTTTACCGGAAAAGGTATTGTTTGTAAAGCTGTACTATCAGATGGAGAATCTGTTGCTGCAGCTTAACAATACTATTTTAATGTGTGAAAAATCTCTTGCACACATCACTTGGTGAAGATCGTGGGTCGAGTTACCCTTCTGCCATGCTTGGTCTCCCAAACCTCAATCTGTGTGATTGCTGATTATGGGGTTGCCTCTCGTCACAAGTCTACCGCAATCACCCAACATCCAAGGACAATTTCTCGTAATATTGTGTGATGTCCTGTACACAGCGCTGTTCTCAACATTATCCTTTAATTACAAATATCGTTGATGAGTAACAGCTGACATGTTGAACATTTATTTCTAAAAATCAATTGTTAGTCTAATTATTGCTTTTGTTATATAAAGTGCTATCTGCGAGCCATATTTTGCATTTTTTTTATGTTTCAATTAAACCCCATGTCATTTTAAATATGTGTGTCAATTTTTATCTCTCTGCCTACATAATTCTGTGAATTATTGAATTTTCAAATGTTAATGGACTTTTTGGTCACCCAGTATATTAGATGTTATTGCTGTGTATGTATGTTTTTTTTTTTTTTTTGCTTCTGTAATAAATAAGAAACCTGTTATATATATTAGTAAGATTATCATGGGGCAGAGTTTTATTACTCCTGCTTTTATTGTAGGTTTTTTTCCGGATGTGGGTGGCAGCTACTTTCTTCCCAAACTTCCTGGTAAAATTGGTTTGTTCCTTGCTTTAACAGCCTATCGCCTTCAAGGACGAGATGTTCTCAAAGCAGGCATTGCCACACATTTTGTGGATAGCAATAACGTGAGAAAATTTGCTGTTAAATATTTTGTCAAAAATATAAATGTTTTATTATTCTCTGTATTTAGTTATAACAGTACAAAAGTTTTGTTGTCTGGGTTCTATAATTGACTCTGATAATAATATTGATGTTGATGTATAGCAGCGAATACTGTCAACAAATAGATGTTTTAATGGTCTTCAAACCTTCGTTAGGTCAAAATACATAAAGATAGATACAAAATTACTTCTATACAAATGTATTATATGTCCAGTTCTGGCCTATGCTTCTGAGACTTGAACTCTCTCAAAGAAAGAAGACAGTACTGCCATTTTTGTCAGAGAAAGATTTTGAGAACCATCTTTGATGGAATTAAAGAGGGTGATTTTTATAGAATAAATGCTGAAATTTACAAAAATTATAAAAACACTGATGTAATAAAATTCATCAAATAAGTAGAATTAGATTTGCAGGGTAAATTTGCTGCTTGGATACTACTAGCCTAACATATAAGATCTTCAAACATAAATCTATGGGTAGTAGAACTAAAGAATGACCAAGAGTTTGATAGCCTGACTCTTTTAACACTGATTTCAAGACCATAAAGGTATGGTACTGGTGACAGGGAAAACTGTTTGGAAAAATGTTCTGGAGAAGGCCAATGCCCACCTGAGGCTATTGAGGCAACGATGACGATGTATTTAGTTATATCTGCATAGTTTACTTAATTTAAAAAATTGTTTTCATTAAATAAGATTTTTTTTCATTAATTAAAAGTCGCATACTAAAAAAGTTTTAAAAAAATCATTGAAAAAACAAAACTTCTTATTTCATCAAGTCTGTTTAAATTTACCTTCATTATAATTCTTTAACCCCTTCTGGCCAATTGTCACATGTATATGCCAGCAAGAAACAGGCTTAGCCCCCTTCCATCATGAAACTTTTATCCGTTCACCTCTTAACATCATGCATACATGCAGGTGGATCAGAATGTTTGAACTGTCAATATTTTTCAGCCATAAATTACATTATTATATATGCATAAAAATTTGAGGTACATATAGATACATTTTCGTGATCTCCTCGACGAGACCTTTCCGAATCTGTAAAGATTTCGAGTCTGGCCCTTTCCATTCTTTAATTGATCTTCTACTCAAAATGAGAACTTTTACTCACATGCACATTGATTTTGATTTATAAACATAAGGTGAAAGGAATGTTTCAGAATTGCAAACTTTATGTTAGCTATTTAAAAGAGCCTGCAGTATCTTTTTACAGTAAGGTTAAATGGTTAAGGTTTTAAATTTTTATTTTTGCTTCGGTTTGCAGTCTAGTTTTTAATGGATAATTAGGTCTTGTAGACAAATTTTTATTTTTTTTTCTGTTGTAATATCGAAGCATCAAATATTTAACTGAACTAGAATTAGCAAAAATGATACAAAATTGACTCTGAAACAAATTCTGAGAGTAGTGTGATAGTGACAAATAATATATTCTGGTTGTTCTGTTCATTACAAATTTAATGATTATGGCATTTTTTATCTCTATATGCCGAGTATATTGAAAGAAAATACCTTTTTATTGTTGTTCACAGTAGAAAATTTAGTTTTCATTTGTTCTAATTTCTGCAAAAGTCCTCCAAAATAGCAAAAGATTTATTATGAGAGCAAGGATTGTAATGTAGGGCTGTGCGTAGATTCCTATTTTCAAAATTTTCATTCTAAAAAAAAATGTTAAGTGACATTCAGTTTTCAAATGTATGTTAAGTCATTAAATTGTAAGCAAAAATCTGTAAAGAATGTATTTAACCCAGAAATAGTATGAGTAATTAAAGTACGTAAATACAAAATATATAAAGCACATACCATTTATGTATGCTGCAGAGAATTATTAAGCAATGTGTTTATATTTTGGTATTTTCATGGATTTAGGCTTAGCTGCAAAAAAAACTATCTGGCCATAAGTGACACTCGGGAAAGGAACCTCCTGTCTTAGTGGTAGACATGTTTGTGCCTTCTGTTCCCTAAAGAAATAAATATTTTCAATCTAGGGGAAATAAAGTAAAAAATAATAAATAATGAGGGAAGGTTATATCTTTATCTCTTGATTTTACTGTTTGCATTTATAAAGAACTATCCAATCATGCAAGAGTGTGGAATAACATAGCTTTTATTTATATTTCTTTCAACCAACTTTATCATTATTGCTGAAATATATTAGTTTTGACCTATTAAGTCTAATTTAATAACTTGCCTTCAATGTTAAATAGATTTGATATTTTGAGATTAAATAAATTCACAAATGAAAAGGAACATTGACTCAAATGTTTTGTTGTGTTGTGAAATTAGTGTTCTCTCAGTTAGTGGTCCAAATTAAATAGTTTTATGTATTTTCATTTTATAAGTTTTTTGAAAAATTTATGTTAACAAAAGTTTTGTATATTTAATTTACAAAAAGGATTTTTTTTTATCTCCTTTTTCTTGTCTAAAATATTAATTACTGTTCTTCTTATGCTTTAAAAGAAACTACCTTTCTATATGCCTTTAAAAAGGCTACAATTTCTTAATTACAAATCAAACACTATTTTTGGTTTATTATATTCTTACACTCACGAGTTCTAAGATAAATGCACAATTTATTTTGTGGAAATTTTTTGAAAGTCACAAAATGTTGTTCCATAAAAGTTAAAAATGGAGTTTTTATTTTAGTCAATTTCTTTTTTGCATAGTGATACCACTAACCACTTAAGTTGAGCTTTTTATAAGTGAAAATATCTGTTAATGTGGTGCAGAAAAATAACAGTTGGAAGATCGGCACATGCCAAATTTTTTATTAATCTGTTGCATGAGACCTAAGTTTAAATTTTTTCATTTACGAATAACTCTTTTATTTAAACATTTTCTGCACAAGTTTTGTGTTTTATTTTTTCTTTTCTTCATTTCAACGGATAAATATTTTTTGTGTTAGATAACATTGTTTTATTTAATATCTTACTTCTAGCTCTTGATATGTTGTTCATTTTTCTTTCCTTAGCAAATTAATACATTTCTTGATTATTTGCATTCTTATAATTATAAAGAATGTTTTTCTTCAATTTTCTGTTATTCCAATCTTTTTATAAAACTTACGAAATTGAAGTGATATTTTTGTTGAATTTCTCTAAATATATTTTCAACTATTAATTTAAGATCTAGGCATTATTTAGTATTAATTTTTAATATCAAGTCAGGTTATAAATAATTTTTAATAATGATTTGTTGTAAATCTATGCATAAATCCAAAAATATTCTGAAACTGCAGATGAAGATGGTTACATGGTATTAAAATTTGAATTTCTAATTCATTTGCTAAAATATTTTGTTTTTATATCTAATTCCATATTTCTTTCATCCTTCAGCTGAAAAATTTAGAGAATGATTTGATGAGATTAGAAAATCCTTCCTTGTCAGATATAGACAGAATTCTGTTAAAGTTTCAAGAACAGGTATGTTGACTGTTCCTTTTGTCCATTTATAAATTTTGTAGATTTGATTTCATAAATTAAAATATTAAATATAAAAAAAAATTTCAAATTCCTAATCAAAGCTTTTTTTTTTTATAGTGTGAAGCTGATTACAAAAAAGAATTTGTCTTAAAACCTGTAATGGGTAAAATGAACACTGTCTTTGAAGCTGATAGTATAGAAAAAATAATGGAAGCTCTTCAAACAGAAGGCTCTGAATGGTCACGCAAACAGTATAACCTGATGAAATTGATGGTAGGTAGTTTAAGTAGGGAAGACGTACAGCTTTCTATGTTTCTCTCATGTATTTTATAATATTTTGATTGTGTGTTAAAATTCTTTTTGTAGTTATATTATTTGTTTTAGAACATTTTTTTTTTCCTTAAAATTTACACTCTGTATTCATTTAAATCAAAATAATACAAAGCATTTTTTTTTTTCGAAAAAGAAATTTACTTACAGCATTGAATAAAGCTTACACAGACATTAGAGGGTCTTAGAAATCATGTGTAGTACTTCCAATATAGAATTATAGTTTTTCTTTGCCTCTTTAATTTTAAGCTAATCAATATTTTTAAAAAACGTTCAGTTGTGATTAAGAATTATTTTATACTATATGCCATTAAATTTATGTATTCAAATTTTCCTCTTTACTTTGATTGGGTTATTTAAATTCTAGAAATACTTCTGTATTCTCTTTTTAAACATTTGTATTGTTTTCATTCTGATTAAAAAATGTTTGTTTTTGAGGAAGAATTTTATTTAAAAGAATAAACTAATAATACTTAAAGTTCTTTGATATTGAAAAGAATCATATATATATTATAAAGTTTTGAAAGTTCACCTAATTTTTGCTATGCATACTGAATGGTGTTTTTTAATATTTTATAGAAGACATACTTATACTTTAATCATATCTAAATTACATGTTGATCATTGAGAACTTTGACACATTCTTTTATTATGTTTACACTAAATAATTGTTTAATCTATTACTTAAACCAGCTAAGTCCAAGTGACCGGGTGGAAGATCTATGGTTCTTAGTTATATTTTATTTGTTATAAGTTCTTACTCATGTTTCATTGTTATTTATATTCAATACAACATTCTGGTATTAAACATGATGAGATAAATTCATTTTAACTTAAAGGACTGGTTTGAATGGTACTAATATTCTACTGAGGGAAAATGGGCAGTTATTGAAATTCACAGCAAGATTAGTGGATATATAAGCTGGATATTATAACTAAAATACATGGTTACTTGATATTATACTAATATACTACTTGATCTTGCTGAGCCACCCCCTTGCCAGCATCTAATCCACCAATCAGGAAGCTTGCTCTTCTACCAAAGACTAGCCACACAATCTAGTCACTCAAAAAACTACCTCAATATGGGACAGAAGATTGCTTCGCAGTCTTTATTCCCAATGATGATCACCATATAAAATACTTTGTTTTTGGTATTTTGAGTGATGTAATCAAAGAAATTAAATATGTGTAAAAATTATGGATAAATGTCATGTGGAAACAACTTCATTACATATTTTTTAATGTATTTTTTTTAAAAAAAACTTTATTACCAATGTTATACTACTAATGTATTTTTCAGTTTAAAATCATGCTTACATTTCATTTAACAAAAAAGATATATTTGCTTGGCTTTTCATTTTTGAATTTATTTGACTTTCTGAAAATTACATTTTGTATGAATTACTTTTTTTAAAAAAAATGTATTCATGAACATTAAAATTGTTTTATAATACTATTGTAAAATTGCATTTTTCTGCAGTCTCCAACTTCTCTAAAAGTTGCCTTCCAGCAATTAAAAAGAGGTGCCAATATGACTCTTCAAGATAATCTCAAAATGGAGTACAGATTGTGCCAAAGATTCATGGCAGATCATGATTTCCATGATGGAGTTAGAGCTGGTAAGTTTTTTTAAGAGTTTTTTCTTTCCAAATTTATTTTGCATTAAAATTCTTTTTCAGAATTTTAATGTAAAATAAATTGTATCGAGAATCTTTAAAAAATATCTGTATTATCTGTGTATGTTTATTATTTTCACGTGTGTTATAAGTGAAATATTCTTAAAAGAGATAAAAAGAACAAATATATATTTGTATTTTTTTACAATAACCTATTCATATACTGTTACGAAATACATTTCATGATATAATATGAGTGAGATATTTGTAAAAAAATGCTTATATATTTGCAAAGATTCATGCAGAAAACTATGTTTAAACTTTTATTTCTTCATGATATATAAACATTTATGTTAAATCATAATAGTTCTTTTGATTGAGATTGTTAGCAACTTTTTCTGTCGAACATTCATATAAAGATTAGATAAATCAGAAATATTACATTGATTATTTCTGGAGATTGCTTAATAAATTATCTTATTTATTTATCTGCACTACTTGTATAATTTATAAAATAAAATTTTCAAACAGTAGTGAAGAAGGTAAAAGAAAACATCAAATTGATTATCACTTGAGGAAATGGTTCTGATATTTATATTTATTTTAGCTCATATTAACCACTTTTAAAAATAATTTACTGTCTGAGTTATAACATGTATGTGTTTGTTACACATATAAATAAAATTCTTCAAAAGTGTGTATATCTGCGGTTTTTCCCTTTAAAAAAAATTTGTGTTTTAGTACTATTATATGTCAACTGTTTTTTCATTAGTAATCTAGTTAGATCTATAAGATAAATTTTTAATTATGAAACTTTTCTGTTTATTTTCAAATAATTTAACTTTTTTTTATCTGTAAAATTAAAACTATTTCACAAATTTATTAGTAATAAAAAAAAATTCAAAACATGTTGAAAAGTGTGAAAAAAATGCATAGAAATATGAACTGTTCGTGTATTTAACTTAGAAGATTTCTTTGTGTGTGCATTTCAGACTTTTGTAATTAATTGATTTGTTATATATTACAAATATTCAACTTTAAAGGGAAACCTGGAGAAATTTTTATTATTGAACATGTTTAAAAGCATTCATTACAAACATTTAAAAGATGTGAAGGTTTATAGATTTTTTAAACACCTATCGCCTCTCAAATTATTTCCATTAAAAAAAAA
>BMAV01021171.1:195329-210819 GCA_019973955.1 Trichonephila inaurata madagascariensis | reverse complement strand
AAAAAATATCAACATTTCAAGCCTACTCTACTGCAACTGTAGGAAGTGTAGTTATTCTAAATATCATTCATTCATTTTTATTCATGGATGTGATGTTAATTTAAAAATGAGGGAAATCATTCCTATGCATATCATGACCTCTAGAAATGCTTTCTTTGATGCACTTATGAAAATTTGGAAGAATACCATGACTGGAATTACTAAAGGAGTTGTTGCAAGATTAAAAGAAATATGTAAACAGCATGGTAATAGTAATTTTGAGCCTTTTCATTGTATCATTTATCAGCAAATACTGTGCTCCAATGTTTTAAAAATAGTCTCCAAAACTTAAATTATATCCCAGTGCGTAGACTTAACCATTGTCAATTTGCTTCATTTCTAGAAGATATAAAATATTAATACACTGATTATAATATTATATAAAAGTTGAATAGCTTTTGAGTCATAATGTGTTAAAATGATTCTTCAAACTGCTGGCTGAAATCATAGTTTCTTTGGAAACAAAAAATTTCAATGGCTGAATTAAGAGATGGACAATGGATAAGAGACCTGTGACTTTCTCAGTTGACATTACAGGTCATCTTAATCAACTTAATCTTAAGCTTCAAGGCAAAAATCATGTTGTTACAACGCTATTTGATAATATTAATTCTTTCAAACAAACATTATTACTTTGTCGAAAACAAATAAGAAAAGAAAATTAGCCTCACTTTGAAAGCTTTCAATACTCAATATCTATTGATTAAATAATTTGAATTTAAGTTTACAGAATAAGCTCACAAAATCAAATTGTTAGAAATGGAATTTAATGGAAGATTTTCTAATTTTAAGAACTGGGAATTACAATTTTGTTTTTTTACTTCATCTCTATCAATCAATGTTTAAATTCTTGTTGAAAACTTCTAAATGGAATTCATTGATTTCCAATTTGATTTCCTTGACAAAGCAAAAATGTATTGAAGGGGAAATTCCAGATTTTCATATGTATTTATCTGTAGACTGGTTTCCTAAAATGTTATCGTTTGTTACGCATATAACAGCTGTGTTCAGAAACACTTTTTCATACGAAAAACAAAAATTTAGTAAGGCCAAGATTAACCCTGATGAACATTTATCATCAGTTTTAAAAATTACATCAGCTTAATATGTTCAACCAAATTTTGATGTCTTCCTATGGAAAAAACGATGTCAAATATATTCTAAAAAGTAATATTAAACTGTATTTATTGTAATTTTTTTAAACTATATGTATGAAATATTTATGGTTTAAGTTAAGAAAAATAACTTTAAAAATAAAACGACTATATATGTTTTATATACGAAACATTGAGTTAAATAAATACATAATACAACTATTCTAAAAATCTTATTTTATTAATATTTTGTACATTGAAAATATGCGGCCCCTAACATCATATGAGTTTGACATGCCTGATATAGTGCACGTTTTTTTTTTTTTAAAGTGTACCTTAAAGCAAAAATTTTTACTTTGTAGAAAAAGTAAAAAAAACTAAACATTTGTAAATGTCCGTTTACATTTTTGTCAATTGCTTTTTTCATATTTTAACGTTATTTTATCAACAAATGTATAGATGTTATACATTTTTAGATTCAGAAAAATATCCTCTATTTTTTAATATTAAAATTGAAAAATCGATTATTTAAATGTGTATGATGTCCTGGTTCCCTTAAAATGAACTTTTATTGTTTTGTGTTATATATTTATATTATTATGAGTGTTGTGTGTATCATATATTCTCTTTACAGTTCTCATTGATAAAGATAATAAACCCAATTGGAAACCAGCAACCCTTGAAGAAGTCTCTGATGAAAGAATTGATTCTTATTTTAAAGCTTTGCCATCTGACAAGGAATTAAAGCTGTAGTATAATATTTTTAATTCTCAAATGGTCCAATGATTATAAAATTTTCCTTTGGATTCATTTATTATGAATATCATACCGATTTTGTTGTTGTGTGGTTCATATCCTCTTCAAAAGCTACTAAGAATTTTAGGAAATGGGGCAGGTTGTAAAATTAATATTTTGAATAACCTTCTGTTTTTGTTGTTTCATGTGTGGTGTGAAATAGTATTTATAGTTTATCAAAGTAATAGTGATTGAGGATTAAAATCAACAATTATAACTGTAAGGATTTCTCTTTTATTATGTAATTTTAGTCAATTTTATTTTTTAGTGAAATATTATTTAACAGCTTATTTTGTTTCACAAATAACTACAAAATTATCTTTATTGTAGAGAAATTATTTCACTGTTTATGCTTTGAAACTCTAGATGAGAGAGACACTAAATAAATTTGGATACTAAAAATTTACAATTTTGATATTAAAGACATCTGCAAATATAGGGGGGGGGGGGTATAACTACCCCAAACTTATGACTGCTTTGTGGATATATGCACATGTTTTTACATATATACACACACACATCCAAGGAAAATTAGTTATCAAATCGTTTTTTAGGTATAGTCACTTAAAGTTGCTGCTGATTTACTGAATGAATTAACAAGAGCATTCAATCTCTTTTTGATGATGGGGAATAACTTTGATTAATACTGACTCTGAGAAATTACTTATCATAATTTAGCAGTGGTATTTATTTTTATCTGAAACTGTGCCAAAAATTTTATTCTTCAGGTTTAACTTGAAGGTATTACCGCTGTGGTAAAATAAAAATTTAAGAATTGTCTGAATGCAAATATTCAAAAGCTGTAAAAATAGAGATATAGCTGCATTTTGTCCTAGTCATCTCAACAAATTCCCATCAAGGTAAATCTCGCTCCTAGATGACCAATCAATTTTGTGATGCAGTATTTTTGTGAGCAATATTAATTTTTTGGTAAACATCATTTTTATACATTAAAATTGAAGAATCTTGTAAATTGTTTATAAATTTCTGTTTCATTATTATTGCCAAGAGCTTTAGAGAATCTAAATCATGTTAGGACTATTTTAAATAATAATTGCGCATTAATATATAAACCCAGTAAAAAATACCATAAAAATTAAATAATAAGAAATAAGTTACGAGAATTTCAAAAAATTCTCTTGTGTGTGCATGAACTATTTTATGGTTGTTAAGATCTCAAATGGATATGAACCATTATGCCATGTATGCTTTTCTTTCCTGTACACTGTTTTATGTATGTTATAGTCATGTAGATTCCAAAGATATTAACCCAGAAAAGTTCTTTAAACATTTATATTTTAAGAATTTTTTTAAAAGAAATCCTTCCTTTTACTGTTTAATTTTTTTTATGTAAATGAATCTAAAGGTAATGGTTGACAGAAATATGGATTACTGATCTGCTGAACATATTGTGTTAAGCTAAGCATCCAAAGCTCAAGTACAAACTAGTAACCTGTTTTTATAGTCAGTATATTTTGAATTTTTTACAGCTTTGATCTTGTTATAATCGAATTTTGGTGTTCAAACTCATTTGTAATGTTTTGTATGAAATAAATCGCATAAAAAATGATTGTATTTCTTTTATTTAATCCTATACCAAAAGGGAAACTTGTTATTTACAATTGTAACATTCTACTTATCCTCTTAGGTACGTAAACAATATTCAATTTAACATTTTTTTTAATCCTGAGCACGTAAAAGATTTTTAAAATAAACTTGGATGAGAGATATTTTAAGAGGAAATTTTATGTGTGCCATTGTAATAATAGTACAATTACTTGAATTTGCATGCACAGACTTTTATAGGAGAGATTATATCTTTAAATAACATAGACAAAAGCACCAAGACATTATCTTTATGCTAAAAATTAAATCTTTTGTTTTATGGGAGGGATTTAAACCCCTAAACCTCACCCTTGTGTGTGCCCTGATAGCATGTATCAATCAAATATTCAAATGCCAGATAAAAAAAATTATTACCCTGGCTTTCTCAAATTTAAATTAAAACATTACATGCATCACATTTTCCTGAAAAACATGCAAATCTGTTTTTGATTTAAAATTGGTTATATATGATTCAGTGCAGAATTACAATGAGCAAGTGCGAAAATGTTTGCAATTAAAGTGAGAAAAAAATTACTCATTTTATACTTTTAAAGGCAAAAGAAGCAATGATGCTTTCCACCAGTATCATTGATCTTCCAATCTACTTAAGATTTTATTTTGAACCTGATTAATACATTTAAATGTTCTCAATTTTTCTTTTGAAGGTTTAAAATTTTAAATTAAATATATATAACATTGCAAACATTTATTAGGGCTTTTGGTTACACAGTAAAGTGTATATTTTTTTTTACCGGCCTTTTTTTTAAAAAAAATATTACTATTTTAAAATTAATGAAAAAATATAAATTATTTATGAAGTCAAGTATAAATTATTTTTCCCAAACTTTCTTGCTTAGATTTAAAATGATGGTTAGATATGTTTAAGTAAAATTAGAACCATGTAATTTTTATTGCATTTCATTTTACTCTTAAATCAAATTGCAGGTATTTAACAAAGGCTAACATTTAGCAGTTGTATTATTTTATAATGCAATTCTTTTTTTGGCACAATTATATTCATTGTTTTGTCCTTTGTTACAAATTGGGATTCAAGAGTTTCTCTTAGAAAACCATATACAAAAAATACATAAAGTTATATTAAAATTAATTTATTTTTTTATTTTTGAATTGACATTTTTGTAAAGGCATTTGAGGATTATGGAACTTAACTGTTTTGAACTTCAGTCAGAGTGAAAAGGAAGGCATTTTTACAGAAATCTTATTCTCATCATTTCAAAACAAGGATTTGTTGAAACCATTTTAATTTAATATGCAACAATTTATCATTATATAAATGGTATTAAGAGGAATCTAAACTCAAAGATATCTTTCAAATTCACTCTAATAAAAGTTCATACACACACACATATATATTATGTATGTACAATTCACATAACATAAATTTTTTTTATTGTAACTTCAAAGAAGTAAAAAAAGTACTTTTATGAATGCTGTAAAGATTAAAATCATTGTAACAATTTTTTTTATTTCAAAGGTGTATCACTTTATTTGTAAATAAATTATCGAAAGCTGTGTCTTTAAAGTTTAATTACTGGAATTAAGTTGATTTGTGAACAGAAATTTGATTTTTATTAAAATAGTATTTATTTTATAAACTATTTTGTGATAAAATGAAATTTCACACTTAAAACTGTTTTTACTGACCAGTATTAATTCAATGTTTAATTTCTATGGGTGAACATTTTTACTTGTTAACCCCTTAACTGGCAAGAAAAAATTATGTGATTCATCCCCAATATCAGTTTTTTAGACAGGCATGAATAAGTAAATCTTTGCGAACATCCAAAGTCATTTCATTGCACTCAAAAGCTGCAGTCTTACAGATAGCAAAGCAATGCAAACTTTTGTACTTTAGAAAGGCATGTATATACACCAGAAGCAGTTAAGGGGTTAATATTTCCCACTTATAGATAGAAACCCAATATGTTAAGTTGGAAGTCATTAATTTAGAGGGAAATTTCTTTTTTCCTTAGTACAGTGCTTCTCAAACTTTCAATACTGGCACCCCCTTTTCAATCACAATTTTTATCGCGCCCCCCTTATACATTAATAATGTACTGAATGCAATAATGATGCACTTTGACGCTAAAGCTACAACCTTTTTATTATAAACCGTACAAATTAATAACATAAGTATTAAATTTTGTATATGTTACTTTTAAGCAAAAAAAAAAATTAAGTAATAGGATAATTATTGTTATTTTTCCTTTCTCTAATTTTTAAATGGAAACATATTGCAAAATGTGGTGGCTGCTTAGAAGACTAAATATAGATATCAGCTAAGTATAGAAAAAGAACTCAGAGGGTCAATTTCTAATCATAAGCATTTCTTTGAAAAACTTTGCTCTGCAAGACAAGCCCATGGAAGTCGCTAATACTTATTAAAGTTGTTCTTAATTTAGTATTAATTAATTAGTTATAAAATACTCTGTGCAGCACACACACTGATACATTAAAAATATACCGGCTGAAGTACTCGCTCTTTGCACGAGTTCATTTATAAGAAAATAAAACATTATTGATATAATCGCTGAATTGTAAGGAGAGTAAAGCCAAGTGCATGACAATGTTTACAAAAATGTAAAATGATTTTTTTTAAATGATTGCTCAAATTATAATTAGTTTAAAGCGAACCGTAATTTTAAGTCTCGCAGAATTAGCATTTAGAATTGATGTTGAATAATGAACAATAACTTAAAATTCCGATGAAGAATAATTGTATTATTTTTAATATTTAAAGCGAAAAGACTTCAACATGTTTTAACCCTGGAGCAGGCGCGCACTCGATACTAATGGTGGAACGGGGTTATTGAGTCATCTCAATCCTTTTTTTATAATTATTTTTATAGTACACAATAAAAATCGTGATTCCAGTGAATAACTTAAGAGAAAATATACTTACCTACTTTAAAGGACTTTTCAAATTTGCGTGACCTTAAAAAAAGACAAATCACAGACAATTTTCGCTAACTTTACAGGAATGTTATTTGCACGCAATACTGTCATATTTTGTTCAAGTTATTGTAATTTTACAGTCCTTTGATGTTCGACAAATAGCATGTGTTGAACTTTCGCTTGCTTGTGTGTTTTTGACAAAGCAAAGTGTGTCTTCTGATACTTATGGCTTCATATTTTAGCTGATGGAGTTCTTTTGGTAGCATTTGAAAATTTTTCTTTCCTTTCATGTTCATCGCTTTTCTCAAATTTACTTTAATATGCATTATTTCAGCAGGTTCATCCCTTTTTTTTCAGTTTTAACATCTTTCAATAGAGATCAAAGATGCGCATTTCTTTTTTTATATATATATTCTGATCATTTACCAAACCACAATAAATCGTACAACAGGGCAATCAAAGTCACTAAGTTATTCATGGGGGGAGGAATGTAGCATGAACACAAAAAATATTTTGGAAAAAAAGTGATCGCACCGGGAACTTAGTTAAAACAAGTACCTTAAGATTGTAAAAAAAACGTTTGTCACTCCCAAAAAAGAGGGAGATACGTGACAAATATATTTTAGTTCACGTTAAGACTGTCAAACAGGAGGATAGTGTCAGGGCCATTGGTAACAATTAAACAGTTTTGCCAGAATTACCGATTTTGTGCACTCTGTGCTTGGCGTGACCGCTCCCGGATTAAAAGTGTATTTAATACAATATGGATGTTCTAAAAAAAATTGTGTAAAACGTGTTTCATTATGCTTTATATGTTTGGGAATACTCATAAAAATAAATCTTGGCCAAGTAATCCTTCAAAGTGCTCTCTGTGCTTTTCCAAAAATCATAAAAATATTTTACAAGGATAAAAGCGCAACAGAAATAGTTTATTTACAACTTCCCTAAATGAAAAAACAAATACATATGAGCAGGGACGTAACTAACCGTACAAGTAAGTTCAAAGGTCAAACCGCAGCAAATATATTCTGCTGCCTACAGCTAATGTACAATATTTCAATAATGTAACAGTGATGAATTTTTTATCTCCCTAAAATGTTTTTGATTATGGGTCTGGGTTTTGTTTTTTCTCTGAAAGAGTAGTATTTTAAATTTAAAAAGAAAAAGTAATAAAAAAAAGCTCTCATCATGGGATTACAGCAAATCAAATAAAATTTTTTTATTTGGTTATAGTATCAAAGATAACTAATGAGATTTTGAAGTAGAAGCTTTTATTTTTTGACATAATATCGCAGATGATATATATAAATTATAGAGTAAATGTGTAATTTTTTATAATGTTGGAAAGTATTTTGTTTCACTTCATTCCAGTAAATAAATTTTTTTTTTAATCTTTTATTTTTGATATGCTCGCACCTCCCCCCCAGGGGGGCGGGCCCCACAGTTTGAGAAACACTGCCTTAGTAAGATAGTTTTTACTAACCATAATCCATGTGTTATGAATCATGAGATCAATTTCAGCAAGAAGCATATCAATCTCTCTGTTAATGTACTGTTTTTACCCTATTATAAAATTTGAATGGAAATGTTTCATTTGTAATAACCAATATTTTACTTTAATCCATTCTGCAAACTAATAAAAAGATCATCTAACTGATTATCATCAAATTCAAAAATTAATCTTGTGATCAATCTCATTATTAATCATACTGAAACAATTCTTTTAGGCATAAATTTCATACTAATGTAATTTTAATAGGAGAAAAAAATTTCTTTAAATAGAGTTATGCCATTTTAAAAATACAGGCCCATTATGAATGAAAACTATATGTAAATATTTGAATCTCTCTTTGATCTGGGAGAGAGACTTAATTTTTTTTTTACCATTGAATAGAAAAAACATTGAGCTTATAAACTTTATATAAATTTCCTGAAGTATTCATTTGTCACATTGTATATATCTATATGGAAAATTCTGAAACATTCAATACACACTATCATTTGGATGTAATATATTTGCAACTGATTTAATCAACACAGAAAAAAAAACATTTTCAAATATAAAATAAAATTTTTAATTCAAATGCATAAATAAAAGTAAACAAAAACTTTTTTAAATCTTTCATAAATTAAATAATTTTAAATTTAGCATTTTGTTACACATTTTAATTGTAATACATCAAAGTTTGTTAAAATTTATCTGTTAATAAATACATTGCGGTAATTGATGCCACCAATAATAATTCAAATACATTTTATGTATATTTATAAAAATTAATAGTTTTGAAATGTTGAAACATTTTAAAATATAATATATTTTTCCTAATGGAATACATAACTGCAAATATACTTTTATAGAAAAATAATAAGCTTTTCAAGCATTCTTTTTATGATTCACTCTTAAATGCTGTTTTCATTTATAAAGTATATTGTTTATACAAACATTTAACATATTTTATAAAAAGTCTTAATTGATAAATTTTTTATAAAGATTTTAACTGTGACATTAAATCTTCTAAACTTTGTTCATTTACATCAACACAGTTGCTGTCATCATCTTCTATAACAGCAGGCTTTACATAAGCATGTTTTATTCCCTTGGCTACTTCTGAAGATTCCTCAGCTTTATCATTTTCTTCTGTCTCGGATACAAGGCAAATACCCCATTCATTATCTTCATGAACCACTTTCTTCTCAACAACTTTCTCAGGTACAATTTCATCTTTTTTCCTTAAGGAATATTCTACTTGACGTTTGCGACACATTGATTCATCACAATCAGGATTTGGTTGCAAGGTCATTGTTGGAAAATAATCATCAAGAGCATTATAACCCAAATAATGAGAGACTTTCCCAAATTTAAGCAAATACTTCAGAACATTTTGAACCAAAAAGCCAGCTACAACTCCCATAGTTGTAGGTAAACTTGCAGCACACACACCTTCCTTTTTTAAAGTTTTTTCATCAATATTTGAAGCAACTATCAATGGAGGAGCACAAGCAAAACATGCAGTTTCACCAGGAACAATAAATTGTATGTGACCTGAAACAGCATTTTCACTTACTCCAGATTCAAACCAAGGCAAGTTCAGTTCATTACAAGCTGTATTTACAGCCATCCTTGCTTCAAAATTGTCCACACAACTTAATACTAAATCTACAGGCCCAGTATGATTTTT
The DNA here is from genome assembly GCA_019973955.1 of Trichonephila inaurata madagascariensis. Lineage (NCBI taxonomy): Eukaryota > Metazoa > Arthropoda > Arachnida > Araneae > Nephilidae > Trichonephila > Trichonephila inaurata. The sequence continues at coordinate 201,191 of BMAV01021171.1, read as the reverse complement.
ATTACCATTTATAAGGACATTTAAAAAATGCGAAAAATTTTCAACTGTAGTAATGTTATAGTTATGAGTATCAAATTCCACATCTGGATTGATGAAAGTGAGCGTTTTAGCAGCAGCATCAACTTTACTGAGCCCAGCTTGATGTGGTTGGAAAAACAATCTGTTCATGTTAGCCAATTCAACTTTGTCATAATCAAATAGTATCAGCTTACCAATTCCACACCTTGTCAACATTTCGGCAGTAACACTTCCAACACCACCTACACCGACAACAGCCACAGAATAATTACGAATTGTTTCATAGTTATCCACAATACCCATCCTTTTCAAAGCCATGAGTCTGCTGTATGGATTGGAATCAACCACTTCAGAACTAATTTGTTCAATCTTCTGCCTTCCTTTACCTTCATTTTTCTCTTTTTCCAATAGTAATTCTTCTTCTAACTCTTTTATACGCAACTTAAGTTTGTTTTCACCAGAAGACATTTTAAAATTAAGTAGTTATAATACAGAAACAACTGACGTTTGCTGTCTTGCTGGCGAATTGAAGTGTTGCCAATTTATCCTGGAAAAAATATACCACTTTCGGTTTCTGTTTAGAATAATTGATTTGAAAAAAAATTGAATGAAATACGTCTCTTTTAACATAACCAATTTTGTTCTTAAGCTATCCATAAAGTTATGATAAGGAATTTTACTTTAGAAATGATATTTTTTTATGTATTAAATAAATTTGAACGTTTTGTCCTTGAAGAAGAAAAGAGTAAACCAGAAAATAAAAACAAAAGTCGCCATATTGTTTGTGTACTTCGCTGTTACGACAGAGTTGGACTTTAGTCTATGAAGTTTTAGCGTCTTATTCATTAAAATTGTATATATTGTTTCAAAAACAATGAATGCACTGCTTAAAGTGTCATAATATTTCATTAAGAAAAAAAATGCCTCCAAAACAGCGAAAAATTGCTGTCATGGGTTACCGTTCTGTTGGTTAGTAATATATTAGTTTAGAAATTAATGAAAAGAGAATCTTGTTCGCATTATTTATATGAATTGGAAAGTATTATATAAACATGATTTTCAGTAAATGTTAAGCTCAAGATTTGGAGCATTGTAAGCTTAAATTATTCCATGCACAGAATAATACGAATGAATTCGTCAACTAGTTCACATTTTTTAATGCTTATATTTGCTAAATATTTTGATAAGAACATGTAGTTTTAAAATAAATTTTTGTTGTGTACGTTAATGTTTTGATATGAAGATGCTGAGTAAAAAGAATTGGGCGTTTCTTAATTCATCTTTTTTATTTATTACTTTTGAATTATTTGTATAAAATGTTTGAAACTCGTACATTCCTTAAAATATATAAAGAGCTAAAATGAATATAATTTTGATGCATACAGTGGACAACAAAAGTGTTCGTACATTTGCAATTTCCAATAAAATTTAATGTTTTCGACTAATAAAAATTAATATATTGGAATTTTTTTATGATATCTGAAACTTGTTCTTAATGGAGTGACATAATCAATTTTTTAAAAATAGTATAACTATTTTTTTAAAAAGTTAATCAAAAAGCTACTTAAAAATTATGCCACAAAAGTCTTCGTACACTTAACAAAAATATCAACATAGCTTTAAATATTGTATTTCTTTCTTAATTTAGTACTTAGTAGGATATCTTTTAGTGTCCACAACAACTTTTAAAAGTCTTGGTATAATTTTAATCAGGTTTTTGTAATTTCTGCATAGATTTTCCTCCATTCTTCTGTGATTGTTTTTACTTCACATTATATGTTTATGTCATGTTTTCTTTTTTTTTTTTTAAATCAAAATCTCACCAGATATGTTCTATTGGGCTAAATAAAGTGATTGAGGAAGTTTTTTAAGAATTTGGGGACAGTTATAGAGACACTAGCGGCGTACATTGAGAGCAGTGCGCTTGGCCTCATTATTCTGTTAAAAAATGAAGTCGTCTCCAATATCCAAATTTTGAGCGGATAATTTAAATTTTCTCTTTAAAATATTTAAATAGAGATCATGATTTATAATACCATCAAAAAATGCCTAATTCTGATGCCGATTTACACCACCACGTAAGAACACCTCTATCTCCATGCTTCAGCATAGAGGTGGAAGAGCTCTTGTTCCACTTAAATTCATGGGATTAAATTCCTCATTTTTTCATTTACAATCTATTATATGGCCATTGGAACCAAAAATGTTGAATTTTCTGTCATCCCAATAAATTTGCTGTCAATTTTGAATTTTCTGAAACTTAATCCCAAGATTCTAGTTGGATCAATGAACCATGGAGGTGGAAGTGTTCTTGCGTAGGGGTGTAAATGGGCCTCAGAATTAGGTAATTTGGTAATTTTTGATGGAATTCTGAATCATGAGCTCTATTTAAAAATTTTAAAGAATAATTTTAAATTAACCACCCAAAATTTGGATATTGGAGACAACTTCATTTTTTAACAGGATAATGATGCCAGGCGCACTGCTCTCAATGTATGCCGCTAGTATCTCTATAACTGTCCCCAAATTCTTAAAAAACTTACTCAATCACTTTATTTAGCCCAATAGAACATATTTGGTGAGATTTTGATTTAAAAAAGAAAACATGACATAAACATATAATGTGAAGTAAAAACAATAATCACAGAAGAATGGTGGAAAATCTATGCAGAAATTACAAAAACCTGATTAAAACTATACCAAGACTTTTAAGAGTTGTTGTCAACACAAAAGATATCCTACTAAGTACTAAATTATGAAAGAAATACTATATTTATAGCTATGTTGAGATTTTTGTTAAGTGTACGAAGACTTTTATTGCATAATTTTTTAATAGTTTATTAATATTAATAATTAATTATGTCATTCCAATATATTAACTCTTATTAGTCGAAAACATTAAATTTTATAGGAAATTGCAAGTGTTTGAATACACTTGTGATATATTTTGTTAATTATATTAAAAAGATACAGTTTTATTTATATCTCTGAGATTAAATTCTGTTGGGTTTAAAATATAATATAATGAAATATTGGAGGAAATAATTATTAGTTTTTAAGAATTGAATCTGAAATTTGGTGATCTAGTTTTTTTTTATATTTCAGTTCAAAAAAGATGTTATATGTAACAGCTTTTGAAAACTATGCATTTCTCCATTATTAATTAAAACTAAATTTAACTTCTTTCTTATACATTTCTTTATTAATTTGATAGTTTTTATAATACATAAATATTGAATGTATGTTAGTAAATTATTCTTGGAGTGTCTCATGTAAATGTATGAGTTGTTATAGGTGTAAGCAGAAAATGAACTTTTAAAAAAAGTTTTTGGTTAGTGCAAGCAGATTTACTATAATTTTTCAAAGTACAGTATAATCTTACAAAAGTGTGTAAGTTCCATATGTGTCTAATTATAAATATTTTCTTGCAAATAGGGAAGTCTTCACTGACTATACAATACGTGGAGGCTCGATTTGTCGATTCTTATGAACCAACCATTGAGAACAGTAAGATTGGATACTTCTGACATTAGTTGATATGTATATTTTTTCCATGTGTTTTATATGCTAACAATTTTTTAAAAATTATTTTCAGCATTCACAAAAACAACTAAAGTTAATGGTCAGGAGTATTTTATAAAATTAGTGGATACTGCTGGACAAGTAAGTATATTTAATTTCTCTTATTGGATTTGATACATGTATGTATATATTGAATGTACACAAATAAGTTTTAAAGGAGTTATTTTTCTGAATATTAGATTTTATTGTGCTAAAATGTGTTTGGTAACAAATTGATTATCTAAAGTATGTCCACTCTTATTATTACTTTTTGCCATCATTCTGGTTGCATACAAATTCCATGTTGAACAAATGACTGGTCTTTAAAGGCAATTCTTAAATCAACCTATTTTCTTGCATTTTTCATATAAACAGAAGTGCTGCTCAGACAGGCTAAGAGTCATTGAATGAAATAAGTAAATAGTCTAAAAGAGCAATGTCTGGAGAATACTGTAAATGGGTTTGGATATCCCATTTGAGCAGTGGCATAATTGATAGTATATGGGCCGTCCCTGCAAAGTCAGGTTTTGGGCCCCAAGCCCAGCCTTACAAAGGATATATACTTGGCGTCAATCAAACTTTGGGCCCCATGGCAATGGGGGAGTGTACATTACACCACTGCATTTTGAGTGCTCCAAGTTGTTTCAGACTAGCACCATAACATGTGATCGAGTATTAACATGCTGCAAAATTACTTTGTCATGTCTCTACTATTATTCAGGTCATTTCTCCTTTAATGTTCAGCTCAAATGCATCAGTTGTCATTGGTAGGGATTCCTCTGTGATGATATATTTGATTTTAGTAAATGATATACTACGCCTTGCTACACTAAATACAGACTTTAATCCATGAATATTTGATTTTGACATTTATGTTAATGCAAGTCCAGGGTTACTCAGGGCCGATCCTAGCAGGTGTGCAGTGTATGCACCACATGTGTGGGCGACCAAAGCAAGGGATGGCCACAGGCTGTATATGGTTTTGTTGATGAAACAAAAAAATTTCCGAATTTCTCAAAATTAAACTTATGATAAATTGAATAAATATGCTGTGTGGAATTTTGAGTAGTTCTTGAGAAATCGCCCCGATTTTCCATTAACACAGCATAGTTTATTAAGAAAAATAGAATGTTAGTCCACATTGTGTTGGCTGATTGTCCATAAATGTCTACTCTTTACAAACATCTTTCATTTGATTGCAAAATTTGCATTGAAGCCGACAATACTGCATTAAAAAGGGTTTTTTTTTTTTTGCTTTAAAAGCAGCGCACTGTGGATTGATGCTTAATAAAGGCATCTCAAAAAGGATTTTTGCGAAAGTTGCTTTATGAAAATGTCGAATATGGTTTATCTAATAATGTTTAAATTCAATACGAATATGGGGATATTAAAAGTTTTCAATTTAATAATAACCTTACAATTTAGAAAAACAAAATAGGGGAAAGAAGTGATTTTTGCATATGATTTTACAACACTTATAAACAATGCTTATTTTCCTTTTTAGTGAGTTATACCTTTATCAAAAGGTAGTTTCTTGTAGGTTTTTTTTTTTTTTTTTGGTGATAAGAAAAAAATAGAAAAAATCTTGCTGCTTCTTTTGACTTTTAAATAAATGATTTTCATTACAAAGCATGTTTGAAAACATTTCAATATTCGCATAGTATTATTAATGCTAGTGAAATTCTAAATTTAATTTTATGTTGTAGTAACTTAATGGTACTATAGTATTATGTTAAGAAAATGTTAGTTGTATGCGTTTTTTTTTTTAAGTCCTAATTGTAAGCAGAAGTCATATAATTAAACAGGTGAATCAAGCCATTCACAACATAGCACTAAAAAACAGAAATAAAAAAAAACAAATATTAAAAACTAATCCTGATCTATTTATATCTGCCCTTTTACATATATACTCCTAGTTGGAGAGTAATTTCATATGATCTAATCCACTTAGCCCTCTACCATGTTTACTGCTGTCTCTATGTTAGCTGCAGGGGCGGCTCTAGGGCTGGGGAAACTGGACCCATGTCTGAGGCAGCAGATTTTAGGGACAGCATTTGGACCGAATTGGAAAAATACTTTTTTTTTTTTTATGAAAAAATTGGTTTGAAAATATTTTTTGTATTATTATTTTTGCTTTGGAAACCTTGTACCTTATTTAAATACCTGGAATTTTATTTTATACTGAATAGAAATGCTGATTACTGCAAGTAAAATTTGTGTGTGTATATATATATATATACTAGCTGCATGGTCCGGCGTTGCACGGACTTTCTCTACTTTTAT
>BMAV01021171.1:165350-192474 GCA_019973955.1 Trichonephila inaurata madagascariensis | reverse complement strand
CTCCCCTCTCTTGCAGAGGGTTTTTTTTATTATAATTATAATACTATTGTATTTTATTTTCTTGTTCATGCATATTTTTTGTAATTTCCTGTTTATCAGTGGACCATTTTATTGCTCTAAGCCCTCTGGTGGGTGAGTTCGATCCTCCCAAATAAATAGCCAGGGATTTCCCAAGTTTTGTAGCATAGCAGCATTGTATAAATTATAAAACCTAAATTAGGGATCAATAAAAGAAACCCAGTGGTGCTTTTAAACATAAACAATGCCATGAAAGAGAAAATAGTAAAAAATTGTAGCTCTGTATATTTAAAATATTCATATATTTTTACTTGATAAAATACAACCAAGATAAGGCCCTCATTTTTTTTTTAGCGAAAGAACTTTTGGTTACCTGGCGGCCGCCGCACTGTCTCGGAGTATGGGCCCGAGGTACAAAGAATTATCTTTTGTATACGGTATTACTACGTTAAGGGTGACAAAAGTGCACAAAACAATATTTTGTTTAGAGTAGCATTCGGCAAATTGCAGTTCTGCAAAATTCTGCTTTTATGTAGAATTAAAAATTATGTTTGTTAAAAAGCTATAGTTCACTTTTCTGATTTATAAATATTTCTATAAAAAAAATTACTTGAATTTACATGCCCATTTAAATATTTGACTGGCTTTCTGACAGAATTTATTTTTAAATATATATTTGATTTATCTTTTTTTTCAATTTCCAGTTATATATTTATATCTAGCAATGTGAATCTGGTATTTCATTTCATGTATTTTATTTTCTTATTCTGAACTGTGTACGTTTCAATTCAGTTTTCTTATGTGTTGAGGGTTTGAGGCTGTTGTGTACATTAAATCATGAAATTTGATGTTTTTCTTATTTTTTTCTGTAACTTTCCTCCCCATACTGAGTGGTTCGCAAAGGACATTATTTCCACCTACAGAATGTCCAGTGTCAGTTAACTTAAAGGGGACAGAGGCAATAAGAATTTTTGGAAGATAGCAAGCTACGGGAGATGTTTCATTTTAGTCTTAATCTTAACAAAGGTCTTAATCATAACATTACAGTCATTCAAAATCCTAATGATGAGAGTTTAAAACTCGACAGCTAGGCACTGTGGTAATCCACCCAATAATATTTTAGTCTTGAATGTTGTTATTTTGTTACAATAAATGCTTTTAACCATCAACAGACTCGTTCTCAAAAAAAAATGGCCTGTTGAAATAGGCACAATTAATCTCTTATATTTAGCTTGTTTTAAATAGCAACTGGTAATTATGTTTTTAATTTCAAATTAATTTTTTTTTTAAGACTTAAAATAATATACAAATTCCTCTTGTAAGGTATACCTCCGAATAAAGCAAAATTAATGTTGCTACCGGTCTTTTTGAATATGAATCTTATGTATTTACCTGTTATTAAGGGACATTCTATATAAGTGACACTGAAAAAAGTTTATTTCTTTTAAGATTTTAAAGACAAATTTGTTTTCTTTAAATAAATTAAATATAGTGCTTTCCTAATAAATCAATGTAATTTAAAAGTGGAAAGGAAAGAGAATTAAAAAATTACTACATTATCTGCTCTGTGCTTCGATTTAAAGGCAAAACAGAATATGTAATAAAACCATTGCAACTCGTGGGTGTGCGTTTTCTTTGGGTTTACATAAAAAATAAAAATGCTAGCTTAACTGGACACAATACATAGGCTTTTGAAAAAGTTCATACAACGAAATATTTTCAATAAATTTCTGTAAGTAAATGATTTTATTTCTCATTTCAAATATTTTTACAGCAATTAAACTTTTTCTATTAAGAATTTTCATTTTTCATGAACTTCAAATTTTAAAAAACCTGTGATTAAGGTATTTATTTGTATATCATTTATTTAAAGATTAACACGACTTGAATTTCTAATTAAACTAATTTGTTTAGCATTAAATGACAAAATACCCAATGTCTGGTCTGGTCTGGTGGGTTTAAATTTCTGGCTCTAGGACATGTTGTGTTAAACACAAGGTTCCTTATTAGAAGGTAGTTCTATATTTTTACCCTATTAAGATAAAGCATTAAGGAATATTTTCTTGTATTTACCTTCATGAAAAAGCAGACTGTAAAAATAGTATATTTAGTTTTAAAAAATCTCTTTTGTTAGTATATGTGTATGCATTTATGTCATGAATAAATTTTCAAAAATGCTTATGATTTTAACTTAAAAGATTACTGAGTTAAAAGAAAACTAACTAATTTTAATGTCAACTAAATTATTTTGTGTATACATATCCATAGTTATAGTTACAAGTACATGGTTTGTAAAATTTCATCTTTGGATTAAATCGAAATAATATTAATTGATTCTAAATTATATTTTTTTCATAAGGCAGCTTCCAGAACAAGGCATGCATATACTTCATTACTGTTCATTTGACTTGTTTATTGTAAATTTTATTTTTTTTCTGAATCACACATCATATTAAATCTATATAACACATGCATTTGTATGTGATTTTTTTTTTCTCTCTCTCTTTTTTATACATCAAGAGAAATTTAGTAATATTATGTTGCTATTATAAATATATTCTTATAAGTAATTGTGTTATTGCTGATCGAAGTATCAAAAAGGCATTTCTTAAACATTCTTTCAGAATATGTAAAGTTTGTGAATTAGGTCAATAGAGAGATAAATTTAGCAGAATTATTACAAATTTATTTTCAAATAAGATACCTGTGTTAATATTTAAATGTTATTAAAAAATATCCTGAAATGATATTTTTTAAGAAAGCTAAAAGACAGAGTTTTATTGGAATGAGAAATAAAATGTGTTTTTTTAATTATTATAATAGCTATAAAAATACTGTAAAACACCAAAAAATTGTATAAGATTGTGGTGCAAATTTAAGGCAAGGCTGGAAAAAATTGTACTATTGATGCTGAACAACAAAATGTATACATTTGGGGGGAAAAGTAATGAACCATCATTGAAAGAAGGATTGCTGAAATACAATTTTGAGCAGGTCAAAATTTGGTATTCAGAGAAACTGGTACGAAATTGAGATAATGGTAATTTTTTAAAAGCAGTTTAGATATTGGCCAAATTTGATCCAGTTATTTCAGAACATCGTAATAATGTCAATAAATGCAAAAATAACAAAACACATATTTCACACTATTTAGGGTAGCATTTTCAAAATGAAATACTTACTATTTTAGCCGAATCTTTTCGTAATGAGATAACAAGCATTGTCAAAAAAGTAAAAATTACACTATAATTCTTAATTTTACTCCAGATATTAGTCACAAAGAGCAAATAAAGCTTATTAGATGTGTGAGCACTACTGATGGTAAAGTATACATTTTAAAAATCTCCAGAAGTGGGAGAGAAATCTCCAATTCAGAATTTGTAAAAGCGGGAAAGATACTTATAAAGACCTTTCAAAGAGAATGTTTCTCTCAACTAAGGAATGTACCTATAATCAATGTAGTTAAAGATAATCAGGGATTATTGCGTGTTAAGGCTAAAATTACCGAATGTAAAGATGATCCTTGCTTTTTAATACCCATCCTCCTTCCAGCAAATTGTGCGTTAACCACACGACCAGTTGAGTTCTTGCACAAATCCAATTGTCATGTGGGTACTCAAATACTGCTTTCATTAATTGGAGAAAAATATTGGATTTTAAAATCGAGGAGAGAATTGTCAGACAGATTATTAGAAAGTGTGTCATGTGCAGACAATACAGTGCAAGACCAGCTGCCAGTGCTCTTGTTGCCTTGCTTGAAGACCCAGTTAGGGATGTAAAGGTATTCAATGTCACAGGTATTGATCTAACTGGCCTCCTCTTGCTCCTAAATGGTGATAAAGTGGTGATGTAAGATTAAACCACCTCAAAAACTGGACATTGAACTTGATGGTCTTCTTTGAGTCATAATTGACACAAAGGGGAGGGGGTTCAATCAAGATTAAATGTAAACCATTATCGCGTTTGGCTAAGTAGTTCATGTACTACTCACCAAGATTAAATGTAAAACCATAATCGTTTGGCAAAGTAGTATATGAACTACTCAACAAGATAAAATGTAAATAATGTTCTTAATTGCTGTTCTGTAAATAATTTTTTTTTTATTTATTTATTTTTATTTATTTATTTTTTTAATAAAATGATGGTTTAGTTTGTTTTTTGGTACCGTAAATTGATTTAAAAGTAACTTTAAATACGATCAGATATGGACACATTCCGAAATTTTTGAAAAAATTGATTTCTCCAAAATTATTAACAAATTTGCTTCTCAGAAAGCCAGAAAAGTTATTTTTATAAAATATTGATTTCCCCAAAATTATTGACAAATTTGCTTCTCAGAATGCTAGAAAATTTATTTTATAATTATTAAGTAGTCTTTGTAGAAGGCTGATTTATATACTTTTTGTTTCACGAGATTTATGCTTTAGTACTTTGTTATTAGATTATATTTTCTGAATAAATACTGTTGTTTTACTTTTCTAATTATAAAATGTCTATTTTTATTTCAAAAATAATATTTTTGCTTGTTTATTATTTTGTTAAAGTATTTTGTCGCAATCAGAACCCATTAGCTGACTAAAAAATAAAGTTTTACATTTCAAATTTTATGTGCCTTTTTACTAATTTTTTACTTTTATACAGGTAGATGAATTTTTATAAACTCAATATATAAGTATTAAATAAATAATTTAAATATATATGTGTTGTAATAAAAGTAATTAAATATATATTATAATAAGTAATTAAACATATAAATATTATAATACATAATTAAATATATAAGTATTAAATATAAATATTAGTCAAAATATATAAAATTTTCTAGAGAAGCAGCACATTAGATCTTCGCACAAGGGGGGCCGACACCCTAGGATCGGTCCTGGGGTTACTCCATGATTTCTTACAACTTGAATTGTAATGAATTCACTTTTTGTAACCAGTTAAATTGGATGCAAAAGCTCCTTCCATTTTTGCCTTTAGAATGGCTTTTGACAAGTATAAAATCTTATTGCCTTTTTTTCATGTTTTTGCACTTTTCTCATGGTTTAATGTTACTTAAGTCAGTCCCAAATATTCTGTTAATTATTGTTGTATTTAACATCAGTCTTTGTACAGTAATGCTTCTGATTCTGCTTCTTCAAATATTTCTGGTCTTCATGTTCCGTGTTCTCTGTGTCAAAATCTTCATTTTTGATTGATCAAAGCCAGCATTCACAAGTTGAAACATATGGAGTATGGTCCCTAGAAGCCTCCCACTACTAAAAAGACCATAGTTTTTTCCTTCGAAAGGGAACAGAAAAGTAAAACTTTCTGCAAACTGCATTTTGTTGGCATAACAGTTGAAATATTTGAAGTTAAAAACTATATTGTTTATGCTTTGACAAATTAAGAATGAACTAAAAATTAAAGCTTAATTCTGACACTAGCTTTAATTGCTTACTCTTTTAAATCCTTCAAAACTTAAGCTTCCGATATATTCTAAATTTAGATTTTTCAAAAAATAGTAGCTTTAATTTATATTTATTTAATGAAATTTTATTTGACTCTCTCTTTATATTATTTTCATGATGATAATTATTTATTACAGGATGAATTCTCCATTTTTCCACAATCATATTCCATGGACATTCATGGCTATGTTCTTGTTTACTCGATAACTTCTGAAAGAAGGTACTGTAATCTTGTCTAGTCCTTGAAATTATGTTTTTTATGTAGTCCTTGGGAAAATAATTTTTTATGTAATGACCAGAATTTTGCATAAAAGTTATATTGTAAAAATTTTTACTATTTAAATTTTTATGTGTTTCATTTTTAATTTTCACATTAATTGGAATAAAATAAAATACAGGTTTGGATGCCCATTATGATAGTAACAAATTAGAGTAATCCAATTCCATAAATGTACTAGAAATAAATCATGTTAAGAGAGTGGATTACATAGATCAGGGGTCGGCAACCTTTTAGCTGTAACGTGCCAAACCAATCTACCACTATGATTCAGCGTGACACCCAGTAGGATATTTTTTAAACAATTCGATTCTCACAATAATGCATGCAGAACTAAAGAATAGAGGTCAATAATATAGATATGCATTTTTATTATGTACTAATTTTGCATCATTTAAAGATATTTCTGAACATCAAAATAAACAGCATAAAATACGGTGTATAATGCTCACTTTTAACACAAAAAATAAGATCAAAATTTACGGGTGTGCGTTATAAGCCGGGTATAAAAATGAGAGCCTGAAAAATGAAAAAAGATGAGCATAGAAAAAAAATTTTAGACTTCTGCTTATAGAAAAATGTTATTTTTAAAAACAAAATGACATTTCTTCTGAATTTAAAGGGTTGTATACTAGAAGTATACTATTTTTTCAAAAGCCTGCAATGATACCTCAAATAAATGACTTCAAAACATATGAGCATTGCATACATGTATTCCAAGTTTCTTCATAAAAAACGGGGTGCACATTATACGGTGAATGTATCTAAAAATTAAAAATTGCAGCTCTAAAGTATGGGTGCGCTTTATATGACGTATATATTCATATATGTATTTTTAAACATATTTTATAAATAAGAAATAGACAATATATAAAATATAAGTATATCCCTTCAATTATAATCAAATTAAAAGATAAATAAAAATTTTAATATAAACCAAGTGCTTGTACTGCTCTATTTTCATATCCCCAAATCAGGCATATAATGTGTGACTGAGTTTAATACAATTCTGAACATTCAGTTGTTAAACAATTTCTTTTCGGACTCAAAATATTTTTTTATATGAGGAGAGATATTTTTACTTAGATATGTAGAACCAAAAGAGTGGAAAGCAAAGTACATGCAATTTTCTCTCTTCCAACAATTAAATATCTCCAGCAATAACATTCAGTAATTTACAAAATAGCTGTAAATTTATCTTTAGCGTTATCTTTCAGGTTTTTTCCAAATTCCGTAAATGTCCATAATTCTGAAGATGTTTGTCAAATATGGTTCATTACAAATTTATCAACTTCCATCCACTCAAAAATTGATAAATGTGTAAAGTAGTGCAGAGTGCCATTGAGAATTATATTGTGTCCCACATGTGCCACAGGTTGCCAACTCCTGATATAGATGATAGTTTACAGAATAGGTGACTAATGATGAAGTGCAAGTTTTTTTTTTTTAATTAAAATGCTGTAAAAGTATTGAATGAAATGTGGCAATTTTTAAATTAAAAAAAATAAATTAATTTCCACAGAAATAAATGTATAATAAAATGTGCTGTGTTCTCTGTAGGTTAGTGAAGTCAGAGTATGATATTAATGTTGGAATCTTTTCCTATCTGAAAAAGTATCCTGAATTTGGGTCTTAGTTTTTAATATACAAAAATACTCTTGTCATAAATATACTGAATAAGCATGCTACAAAATCCTTGTATTCCTAAATTATTGCTTAAAAAATACCTGTGAGAACTAATCGATGTTAATTTTAACTGTACCTCATGGAACACCTGCACAAATTCAGCTTAGTAAATTCCCTAATGTGCATTTTATGTAATGCTAATGATGTGTTGAGACCATTTTGTTTCTTGTTCTAGACTTGGTGATGTAGCAGGGGCTATTGTTAAAAATCATTGTAACTTCTATTGTGTTTCTGAACTTTATTGGGTTACCTGTCAGTCTGATTGTGGTCATGTTTAGGTCTAGCATAAATTTTTAAAAAATTCATTTTATGTTATTACTCTAACAGATAAAAAGTTTTTAACAATTAGGATATCCTATAAATTGTGGATTTTTACATCATGCTAATTTTTCTTTCACAGTTTTGAAATAGTAAAATCAATTCATCACCGACTATTGGATATGACAGGAAAAGTGCAGTAAGTTTATTCCCTTTGTATCATATATATAAATTCATTCTTTTTGTAAATTTTTATGTCATAAATATGTTACTTCTATAGTTTTAATTTTTGTAAAATCTCAAATTATTTTTCTGGCATCAAACCTGGCGATGAGATGCAATTGTTAGCCACTGAAGGTGTTATTGTTTTACCTATCAATAAATTGATTAGCTGATCACTTTAAAATTTTGCTTATGCTGCAATTCATGTCTTCTGTAACCAATAATGAATTTAATTTTAAAACTACTACACCAATAGAAAAAATTTTATTTTTATTATTATTTTTTTAATAACACAGTTTCTTGTTTGTAGTTAAACTGTTATTTGCATATAATAAGTATGTTGGGGTTCAGAGCCTTAAAGTAGGGTGTCACCTTCATCTTATCATGTATGTAATTTTTTTAGTACGAATATTTTCTGCTAGAAGGTTTTACAATAATTTAAATTGTGAGAAATTGCATAATAAACAACTTGTCTCATAAGTCTTCAGATTGTTATATTTTCAAGGAATTAATTGTTCCCGATGAGCTTGGAATGTTTTAAAATTTACATCAATGAAAAGAAAAATTTGTATGTATGTAAATGGTATAGTGGAAAGACAGAGATCCAGGTGCATGAAATTTGGCATTGTGTGAAATCACCTCAAAGTGATTTTTCAAAATTTGCTTTAGATTGTTTTAAATTTAATGTTAAGTACTTAAATTTAAAAATTTGTCATATTCTTAATTTTTGGATGTGGCTTGCATCAAGATAGATGCGAGTTCTCAATAGAATATTTTTAATGCTTTTTACTGAGATTGTTGAGCTTTATTTTAAAAAGTTCCCTGTTATAAAAGATTGAATAATCTAATTAGCATAAAATAAAAATGAGAAACATTATCTTATATGAATATTTCATTTCTTTCAGAGTTCCTATTGTCTTAGTTGGAAATAAAGTAGATTTACATATGGAAAGGTAAGTCATTTTCTACAATCAGAGTAAATAAAAGCTGTGTTTAAATATTTGAATGATGATATTTTTGTAACTTTTTCATAATAATGTGGTTTAAATGTTATTTGAAAATTATTTGTGTGTTTTTAATGTAAAAATAAGACATTGTACATATAAGTTCATAAGGTAGCTAATGGACATTGTGTGGCATTCATTGCAAAATACATTTATAAGAATTGGAAAAGAAAAGAAAAAAATTACTATTTTTGTAGAATAATATACATTAATAATGAATTAATACCAATTTTTTTTAATACTTAGATCATTTATAGCACCAGCATTAATTAATAAATAAATATTTTTGTAATTTATCTCTGATTTAAAACACCTTATATATATATATATATATTTAGAATTTTTATTTGTTCTAAGGACGGTATCGTATGAAGATGGAAAAAGAGCCGCTGCTAGCATGAATGCTGAATTTTTAGAAGCATCTGCCAAACATAATGAAGTAAGCATAATATGAATGGAATAGAAATTACTTTTCAGATGTGAAAAGGGTTTTAAATATTTCATTAAATCATGAAGAATTGTATGATAGCATTAGTAAAATAAAATACTATAAGCAAGTATTTTAAAAATGGTAAGTTCTTTAAATTCTCTGTACGTATAAATATGCGGAAGTATTTTTGTCTCTTCATCTTTCTTTTCATTTGCATTTTATTTTAGACTTTTTGGGGGGGATTTAATTTATTTTATGTTATCAATAGTATAAATTGTTTTAAAAAATTATACATTTTATACCATTGATTTTGTCTTTAGTTTCACTAGTATTGAAATAGACATTATTTTGTATCTTTCCCCATCATTTATCTAAGTTCATTACCTTATGTGGCAGTGGTACAATCCAATATAGCTGAGTTTCATAATATTGAATGCACCACAGTAGTGCACAAGGGAATTTTTCAGGGGGAGGGGGTCGAAAGTTCACCATTCTTGTATCATGCTCCTTTTGATTTTGTCGATTTTCGGTAACAGTAAAAAAAGAAAACACAGTAAAAAACTAATTATTGAACAAATAATTAGCATTAATTAATAAAATTAATCACTAATAACAAATACTTAATTAAATTTTATGTACTATATACTTAGAATCAGTTGGGGAAAAAATCAAGGGCTTTGGGGTGGGTCTGGTCCCCCAGGACCCCACCCCCTTGTGTGTGCCACTGATGCACCATGAATTATGATATTTCATTATGAACATTAAATCTGATTGATCATAAATGTTGTGCTTTCATTAAACTTTTGAGTGGATTTAAATTACATTTTCAGTGGTGACCTCTTCAGTTCTGACAAAATTAATTTTCTCCTTTCTTTATTTCATGTTTTCTCTCTATAATTATAATTTAACTCCTGTACACACTATTTTAAATTGCTGTTGCGAAAATTGGTATTTTTTAAGTTAAAAATCTTAAATTTTTCTGCAAATGTTTTCAAGACACATTTATCTTGTGTATAATGTAAATCGCTCACTTATTCATTACTGGACAAGAATTTTTAAGAAATTAAAACACTTCTAATCTTATCATTAGAAATATATTAGCTATTATCATTAGAAATATATTAGCTATTATTTTGGAAGAAGGATGAATTATTTTTGTTGCCTATCCGGTTTAGTGGTTAGCAGTGCTGACTGCTGTGCTATAAGGCCTGGGTTAGAATCCCGGAGAAGTCATGGATGTTTGTAAATGTATAGTGCCTTTGTGGCATGGGGGTACTCTAAATAACCATCGTGCCGCAAATCCTTTTGTGAGGTTTGTGGAAGGGGAAGAGAGGTGGGAGGCCCCTGAACCCTCCCTGGGTATTTTCCCTCGAAATTGGGAGGCAACCGAGCTAAATAGTTCTGTCACCTGTATGGAACTCAAGGCTACAACTAACGACAGGCATACATCTAGCCCCTAGCCATGATGAATTTTGTGGGCCGGATCTGTCACAGTCGTGATCAGGTGACGTAAGAAACAACAACCATTTAATTTCAAGGAATTCTATTTGATGCTTCTTATATCTTTGTTATAGTTTATATTGCTGGTATATGACAGTTAATTGACATGAAAAAAACATTAACGAAAGAGCAAGGCCTTATAATTTTATATGAATATTTATTTTTTGTGGACTGTAGTGTGAAATTAAAGAATTATTTAATAGGCTTCAAATTTATGAAACTAAATATACAATACATAATTACTTTTACTCTTTTGATTCAATTCGGCATAAGGACATTTTGCTTTTTGTGCTTATCCCCATTTTTCTGAAAGCGTTATGTTATTCAAAAATTATCATTGATACCATTGAGGAATTTAAAAAAAACTATATGTAAAAATTCAAAAGTATTTAGTTCGTGTGTTTTATGTAAATTTTTTGTTTGCAGAATGAAATCCAAGTTTTTATTTAAAAAGAGGGGAGGTTAATGAAACTACATACACAAAATGCTTTTATGGGGGAGCCGGGTCTGTGTGTATTGCTTAACATTAAGCATTTAAAAAAAAATTGCCTATTGATTTGCTTACAAACTGTAATTGGTATATTACTCTTTGACAGAGTGTAACTGACATCTTCAAGAGAATAATCTTGGAGATAGAAAAGGCAAATGGAAATGTTCAAGAAAAATCCAATTGTGTGGTTTCATAATGACTTTTGTCTGAAATATATTGGAAAATTCTCATCGTTATAGTGTATATCTGTATAAGGATATTATTTCTCTCTTTTTCTAAGATGTATTTTTTGTTGTTGTTTTGACATTCTATACCTATAATGTTTATCTTATTGTTTATGTGGTTGTTTAAATAGGAGTAATCTTAACTATCTTTATTATTATTATTTTTTAATTCTTCATTTTGTTGGCAAATAGATTATAGTTTAAAATAATTATGTATATAAGTATATAAATTGTTTGCTGATAAACTTGCTATATTTTATTGGAATTGATAATATTTGTTGAAAATTATAATAATTTTATAATCCACAGGGAATAAAATTATTTAAATCATGAATTTGATTTATTTATTTGACTTGTGTTGGATGTTTTTAAGTTGTACTGCATATGTAGTATTTTTTATGTTCATTTTGAAAAACTGAACATGATTTATTTTCTCAGGTACTCTCATAACTGACATTACCTTGAGTAAATTGCTACATGTGCTTATATGTGTGGTGAGATTTCTGAAATTTAAATAACAAAGTTATTTAGCTCAAAATTTGTCATTTGTTTCCAAATTGTTTCAAAAACTAATTACTTACGCCTTATAAAATATATTAAGAATTTGCCTGAAGCTATCTAGTGGCTAAAAGAGGAACTGTAGATATATTCTAATAAGCAATATATTGTGGTTTTTGTTTCTTTTCGTATTGCATAAAAGATAAATATTCATAAATTAGTAGTATTCTGCTTGTTGAAGTATTACAAATTTTAACCCTTATCTTTTTTTTTTTTTAATTCTTAACAAAGGGCAATTAATTACAGTCACTCAAATACCTACTGATATGGAGTTGTAGCTCGAAAGAGGTGGGTACTCAAGTTATCCACCCAATGATATTTTTTTTAATTAATTATATTTTCGACAATAAATAAAATTTGCCCCTTTTCCAAATTTTTATTTTATGTTTTTATGAAGTGATGACAATATTATTTTTTCTTTCAAAATGGAAATGCTAATGTAAGTCCCCTCCCAAAAACAGCACATAACATTCTTAAAAAAGGTATCTAGCATAGCTTAAAAAAAGATTATGGACCATTTATTGTACTTTTATTTGTGCTAAATTCATGATCTTATTTTCTATTTGTAAGAGATTTTGTTTTATTTGAAGCAATATGACTTCATTTGTAATATTTGTTAAGAATTCCAGATTCCTTGTGCTATTTTTCAATAAAATAAAAGTAAAATTTTTTCTTATACTTAATTTAAAATTTTGTGTATTCAATCAGTTTGGGTTCACATTTGTTTTTATTTAAAATTACTTATTTTTTAATATAAAATAAAACTTTGAAAACTTAAAATTTTTTGGTGAATAACAAAAATTATTCATCAAATTGAGAAAAAATTCAATGTTAAAATATTTCTAGATTCTTTGATTTTACGTAGTAATTTTTTACCTTCCATATATTTTTGTTTTGTTATATTTTATTGTCAATTTTACATTTCGAAACTTAATTTCTTAAAAGGCATGCCAATTGTTATATTTTGTTTCAGATATAGTAAGTCTATATATGTATACGGATAATTTTTGTTTTTTATGTTATCATTAAAGTGATATTGAGGTTATATGTTTTAAATATATTTGACTATATTGCAGAAATTTATCAAAATTGTTAACTAATTACAAAACGATTGCTTACATCAAAACATAATAATTATTATAGCCATTATTTTTAGATTAAATTTATGTAAATCATATATGTTTATTTTGTTATGCACCATAAGTTCAAGAAAAAGAAATAAAAAATTTATTTGTGTTATGTAGGAGAAATGAATGATGTATCTTGTAAATTTTGTTGCAAAATATGTATACGGATTGCAAAATTCATCATCATATAGAGTAAGATGATATTCTTTGTAAAATTCATTTGGTTCTCAAGATTTTCTCGTGCTAGTATGTGGAATTCAAAAGAGTGAGGATCCAGTTTTGGTGTCATCTTTGCCTCCTGGTCACTGACATTATGAGATCCATCCTATTCGAAACATATTAAAGGTTTCAGTTTAGAAGGAAAAAAAAATATTTGAAAATTAGTTTAAATTCTTTATGAGCATTATTCATGCTATATAAACTTAACAATCAGAATTTCTTCTTTCATGTTATTATTTTCAACTTTATATTTTTGTACCTAGAGTGCACTTTATAATAATCTTGGGCACATTTTTATCTTATATCTATGAGTTATCTCAAATATGTATCTTTTTCTTTGACCTTCTGTATCTGGTCATATTTATTCTTTACCTATAATTAGAGGTATGAGATATTTTAGTGATAAATTTATGTACTTGCTTATTCTTAATGATGTATTTCTTTTTGTGCTCAACACATTTCATATCATTTTCTGCACTCTTTTTTTTCCCTTCTATGTATATGTATTTGAAATTAAGTGCTTTCCTTGTATAAAAAAGGAAATTTTGGTATTTTTTAAATCTTTAACTTGATGTAGTGTCTAGTTGTTTAAACATTATTGATTAAAATGTTGTTATTTGTACAGATATACCTCAAATGCAAACTGTTTAACTGTTAGAAATATGTAGTCTCTAAATAGGTATGTTAAATTTTGTGTATTTCTCTTCAAACATTTAAAAACTTCTGTAAAAGTTAAAAGTACTCAAAATAATAGTTGAGATTTTTTTTTTGTTACATATGTTTTTATCTTATTTGTGCCAACTAATGTTTGTCTTTATTTCAAGTAATATACATGTGCGAGGTTTTATTTCTCTGTACTGCATTTTTTGTATATGAATTTGAAATGCACTGTACATAAGACTTTTTAAATCTATAGCATTTTCTTCTAAATATTTTTATTTAAATTTCTCAAATTAAATTTTCCTTTCCCTTATCTTTATTGGTAGTTTTTAAAAGATAGGTAATGTTTTCTTATCTATTTACTCTAAAATGACACCTCATAGAATTACAATGACACAATTGTTAAAGAGTACAACAATTTAACTGATTGAGATTGATTTGCTAGATAATATGTGAAGCTGTACTAGAATTATAGCATAGCAATGATTATAGTTTTTTTTATTTTCTGTGTTTATTATATTTTTGCTCTTTCAAATCTCCAAATCAGTTATTTTCAATATCTTTTACTTGGACTAATAGCATTGATAAATACTATGAAGCTTCAAACTTATATCTGAAATGTGTTGAAAAATAATTTTCTGAGTTAATTACTTGGAGATTATTTAAATATCTATCAATGACTTAGTTTCTTTTAACAAATTCTCTTCTTGTTTTGCGATTCATTCTCTGTATTTCTTTCTCCCCCTTTCAAGAACAGTAGTAAATATTTATTCAAAATTCCTAACATATGTTAAAGGTTGTTTTTGCTTTAAAAAAATTTGGATCAAAAACACATTATTTTCTTAAAGATATTTTTATTTACAAATAAGAAGTCTGATGCTTATTGTTTTTATTGAATTACTAGTAGAAATATTTAAACTTTATAAAAAAAGTTTTATTATGCCACATTATATTTTCACTGCGATAAAATGCGAAAATAATGTGTAACTTAAATTATGAAAAATTTTAAATCCTGAGTGAAAAAGTAACATTTTTTTTTTAATAGAATAGCATTTGTTATGTCTGTATAAAAATCTCTTTTTTTTTATCTGAAAAGTGAAAGAAATTGAAAGTAAAAAATTATTAATATTTTTAATTCCATTGACAATCAGTTATCTTTGTCTCTTGAGTAAATATATATTGTTCAAACACATAAAATAGTCATTACTTCTAAAGCTTATTCAGTGTGAATGTAAAATATTCATCATATAAGTATTGTTACTTATATTTAAAGAATAATTATTATCACAAAAGATAATTTTATTAATTTTTGTCATGAATAATTCTTAATTGTGAAATAGAAAATAAAGTCATGTTATTCTTTTAACACATTGGGACAAATTTTTATTTTCCAATGTTGAAAAATATGTTAAATGGGGGAAAAAATGTTCCTAAGTGAAATTTTTAATAAACCTTATCAATAAATATCATTAATTCATTATAGGAATCCATCCTTAGAAAAAACATTAGAAAACACACACACTACAATTGGTATGTGGCAAAAATTATGATAAATATTTTATAAATTTTTAAATCACTTTCAAATTCTTTAATAAAAATGTTATTTCCGAAGGAATATTTTTATTTGATTTTATAATCATAAAGACTTCATACTGCTGTCTTTTTGGATGAAAGTGCAAGTTAAAGTCTTTATGAACCCTATAGTTGATGGGGGAAAAAAAGAATTTGTCTTATATATATATATTGTATGATTGTATAATATACTTTTTTTTTGTATTATCATGTCTGATTTTCAAGGAAGAAATCACAATGGTTGGATGTAAAATTTTGAAAGTTTCTTTGTATGCCAAAATGATACTTTGTAAATATCCAATCCCATTTGACTTGTTAGAAAAAAATAAAATTGTATTTTTTTTTCCATAAGTTGTCATCTTATTTGTTGTATTATATCAATGTTTATATATATACACAAGGTGCCTGGCATGTCATGAGTTCGAACCTAGTGCCTCTTATGGCCTACCATGTAGAGCAGTGATACTCAACCTGCGGCCCACCGAGCCTTTTTAAGTGGCCCATTTTCTCTGAGAAATTTACTTATTTAAGAACATTGTATTAAAAATTTGGTGGGAAATTCTTTGTCAAGAAGTCAAATGTATCAATTTTGCGTTTTGCAGTCGTACGGGTACGAATTGATATTCTTTTTCTATTTGGAACAGTTATGGTTAGTGGTAACAGACAATAGTGGAGTAGCGACAATTTTATAGGTGGAACTAATTTTTAACTGTCTTTCATATCTTACAAGCGAAAAATATTCAAAGAAAAGATATCATTTCAAGACCAATGAGAGATTGACTATTTTGTAGTGAAAAACAAACATGGATCAGTGATTGTATGATTTGTCACAAGAGTGCTGTATTTAAAAAATACTGATAAACAGGAATCATTCAAAGACATTTTTTCTCGAAAATCTCTTTCAAGAGGTGATAAATAGGCTTTTTTGTTCTTGAATAATATTTGCAACAGTAACAAAGTGTTTTGTATGAGGGAATACCACAGCGATAACAAAGGCATCCAATGAAATTTGTTATATTATTAGTAATCACAGGTTACCGTTTACTGATACAGAAATTGTGAAGGAGTGTTAAATGCTTCTAATTTAGTGTTAAGAGACAAAAATAATTAAAAAAAGAAAAACAGAAGACTTATAATATTTTGATCAATTTTCTTCATTTTAAATATCCAATGTTATCTTGGTCTTAAAGCATCCCCCGCTCCCCCATTTATCCTCATGTTGCGGCCCGTTTGAAATAACTAATTTAGGTATGCGGCCCGCGTGAAATAGTTGACATTTGTATGCAGCCCAGCAGAAAAAAAAGGTTGAGTACCCCTGATGTAGAGGGACTGATCCGTGCTAAATCTTTCAAGGCTCAAACTCTTCTGGTTGATGTAGTACGGAAGTTCAGAGAAGGGGTTGCCAGCTGTGGTGTCTTGTCATTCGACCGTGGCTCAAAATTACGAGGCCTGTCGCCAATAGCCCTCATGTTGCCGTATAGTTCAGTGTTAATAAAATACTCATTCACTCGGTATGTACACAAGGTCTGTTCTTATAAAGTATTGAAAGGTAATGAGAATGACTACACAAAAAAGTTATTAAAACACAATTTATGGCAAATCTATTTGTCTCCTTTATTGTATTTCCCATTGGCGCTCCCATATTGATTCATTTTTATTTTCTACTGGTTAAATGTTGCAATGGGTTCTCTTTGCCTTTCAATTATCCTCAAGGGGAGAAACTTTTAATGAATTGTTTGATGTTTGAGAACCTCTTTCTGTGAAGGAACCGTGTTACATAAAAATGAGTCTCACTATTTAAAGTTATGTGAAATGAGTTCTCAGAAAGGTAGCAAAATCTCAGAAAGATAGTGATACTTTAAATTATATTTATAAAAGCTACTTGGTGGAGTATTTATGTAAGACTTATAATCATTGTTCAGAGCTCTACCAGTTTCAGATTCAGTCCATCTGTCTAACATTCAGATAAGTAATTATTGTTATTAATCACTCCCGTTTTCTAACTACAATCTTATTAAATTTTGAATCAGCTCAAATATAGGTTGGTGGTTTTACAATATGTATCTTCCTTCAGTTACCCCTTACACTAACAAACTCAAGTTGGGATGGGTTCTTCAACTAATCCTCTTGGGGGAAATTATTCTTTAACTGTGATTTTTTTATTTTAAAACCCATTTTTAAAGAGATAGTTTGATTTTTTATGCTAATCTAAGTGCTATTTAAACCCTGGCAAGGGGTGTGTTAAAGTTAATTGTGAGTCATTTGTCTTGAAGTTATCATTCAAGCTATAACTGGTATTCAGAGAAGTGGAAACACCAAATAAGTTGATTTGAAAACCACAGTGCAGTTTAGGAAAGAGCTGATAAGTGATCTACAAGAGCTGAGTATACTTTTATATTCCTATAAGCTTAGATTAGAATTGCTCGCAAGTTTATTGAATTAATCATTTAATTTAGTATTAAAATAAAAGCATTATTTTTATAATAATGTCTTGCTTCTTCAAGACTCTTATTATACAGCCGCAACTGGTTTGCAACAAGGTTTGTCTCAAAGTGTGTTGTTCGTTTTCTGAAAACTGCTTTAATAGCTGTAATATTTTAACAGCCTCCAAGGATTAAAAAGTTTCTTTTAGCACAGATTTTACTTTGAGGAAAAGGGAAACAATAGGGTGCTAAATTATGAGAATTACCAGCATTGCAAAGTAAAGCTTAGAGGGGTGGATGTTGTAAATTTTATTAATTTAAAGAAATCCAGTACACACTTTAAAAAATGCTTGATGATAAAAACAGTGACACTGAACGTGCGGGCCACATGCTGCCCATCGAGCCTTTTTAAGTGGCCCGGTCGGGGCCCAAAACCTGACTTTGCAGGGCGTGCCCAAATGTTTTCTGATACGCCACTGCATCGATTTATTACACGGTATTTTCTGCTTTAAAATTATCTAGTACAGGGGTATCCAACCCCAATGACCTTGCGGGCCACTTCGGAAAAACATTATAATCTCACGGGCCGCACATAAAATTATCTACCTTTATATCAGATTGGGATACAAAAAAAAACATTTATTGGAGTAAAAATTTAATACAGAAGGAATTATTGTTTGTATTATTTTTCATGTATACAGACATAGATAACATAATAATGTTTATATAATATAATAATGCAATGTGATCAAATAATGTTTAAAATATTACAGTTGCCATTTTCTTCAAAATTACGATGTTCCTTTTGAATTGGATCTTTCGTTACTTATTGTTAAAATTTGATTGTGCTGTCATTCGCAAACAATTAAAGTATCCGACTACGTTCGGAACCGTGACTTTAAAAAGGCGCATAAATGGATAATTTTCATGATATTTAGGGTTACTTGGATTAGACTACATGTATAAAATTGTTTTAAGGACATTTGGACAAAAAAAAATTATTTAAATACAATATTTTGGCAAAAAATTAACTTAGAATAACCTTTTTTCGAAATGTTCTCCTTTTGTGAAAAATGCTTTTATTATTATAATATTTTGCCTGTATTTAGCTCAGACCTCTGTACAGAGGCTCAACTATGATTTTTGAAAAATTCACATTATTTTCAGAGTTACAACCCATTGAAATAATTATCGGCGTTTTCTTCTTAAAATTGCTCCCCTCTGTTGTCGTAAAATATGGATAAACCCACTTCTAAGTTATGTTTCAAAAATTCTAGTTGAGCCTCTGTAGAGAGGTCTGAGCTATATACAGGCAAAATATTATTATAATAGAAGCATTTTTCACAAAAGGAGAACATTTCGAAAAAAAATTATTCTAAGTTAATTTTTTGCCAAAATATTTTATTTAAATAATTTTTTTGTCAAAATGTCTTTAAAACAATTGTATATATGTATTATAATCTAAGTGACACTAAATATCATGAAAATTATCCATTTATGCGCTTTTGCACAAAATCACGGTTCCGAACGCGTAGTCGGATACCTTAAGTATATACATTGCCCTTTATCTTAACCGTCCTGAATATTTTTTTAAACTTTAAAAAACATCTCTACCGTTTTTGGACAGAAGAGGAGGAGGAGAAATGAAAGTCGCACACACAGAGAATCATGTACCATCCATAGTAAAGGATATGCATAATGCAATTCGGAATTTATTAAAAAAAGTAATATAATGTAACTGTTTGATAAAATATAAATCTATTTTAATCTAAAGAACATTTCTACTATCAAAAAGGATTTATCTTAAAACAAGAGCAGGTAACAAGCAAATACATTGTAGATTTATACATATAAATAAATTTCTCCTGAAATAAATTTCAAAATGAAAAAACTTTAAAAACCTGATGTTTAAAAAATTTTTTAAAAAGAGTCGGCGGGCCGCGTGGTGGACACCCCTGATCTAGTATATGATTCCCTGACAGTTTTTCCCCAAATATCCACATCGAACTGGTGTGGAAATTTGAAAAATGGGATGCTAGCTGGGGTGTCGCTCTCGTCATTTGACTAAGACTCAAAATTTCGAGTTGCGTTGCCAATAGACTTCGTGCAATTTCAAAATGCAATGTTTATATCAAACCAAATATCCATGAAACTAAAAATTGAATTTGAATAAAATTTGGAGTATGTAACTCTCTCTGCTATAAAAACCGAGTTCCGTGATTTGAAAAACTCTTTTTAAGAGTTTCTAACTAAATTAACTCATTCATTGATTTTATAGAAATATGTTTAATATGATAAAATAAAATAAGATATCAAGTCGGACCTCTGTATAACGAAGTCGCTAAATTCCGGAAAAAAGTTCGTTATATAGAGGTTCATCACGCACATTCAATTTTCTTTATAAGCCACATAAAACAAATTTTAAATTCATAAACACTATATATTTAAAAAAAAGTAGTCACATTCACACCTTTTTGTAAATTAATATATATTTATTTTATATATCTTACCTATCAAAAAGAAAAGAAATAAAAATTACAAGGAAAGTTTCTTGACGCTTTTATTATCCACTTCCTGAAGAATTAAATGTTTTCCTTTAATGCTCAAGCTCTTACGTTTTGACATTTTCGAGCTGCTAGAAACGAAGTTGCCAGTACGACGGATCAACACTAAAAATGAATGGAGACTAGTTAAAAGACACGAGACAATTCCACTGAGGGTGAAAGGGGATATCGAAGATGTTTCCAGTGAACTAAATAACAGGAGATAAAGATTGCACTTCTTGGTTGAAACGCCAAGAATTCTACTCCTCTTGCCGAATTAGGCACCTAATAAAACCAGTTCAAGATTTATGTCCACCATAAAATGTGTTAAAAGACAGAACAAGTTGAAATGTCCAGAAATACTTCAAAATTAGGGAGAACAAAAATTGAATCATAATTGAAAGAGTTCGTTATATAGAAAATGCACTTTGCTATCGGGAGGTTATTTTACGAAGAAAATCGTGAAATATTCTTGTTTCCAGGAAAAAGTTCGCTAGATAGAAAAATTCGCAATATAGAGGTTCGACTGTATATACTTATATATATAAGTCCCCTTTTTATCTTTATTTCTATTCTGGTGTAATGGCCTGAATTCATTAGGATTGCAGGTGCTCATAAAGATAATATAAAATACGCATGTAAACAATGTCACTATAATCCTATGATGATGCCACGTTACAATTTGGAATGCCTTTTTCGTAATGAACAAAACAATGTGTTGTTTCAGTTAGGCTGCTTAAGTTATTACTCACCTCTATTCGCATAAACGAATGTTTACGGTTACGACGGCGTTTAATGTTTCTACTCTATCTCTGACTACACATCCTATCAAATTAAAAAATAGCTGCGTAGTTTGTTAAATAAAAAACATAGATAAAAAAATGTTTCTTTTTTTTTAAAAAAAATGGATTTATACGTTTAATAAATATTTAAACATTGATTATAATTCATATATTATTTATTGTCTTGTGCATGCAATAATTACTCAAAAATTAATGCTTAATATTTGTGAATTTATTGCTATTTAATTTGATACTTAACGCCCTCATATATTTAATTTTTTTTCATCACAAACAAAAATAAAGAAAGCATAAGATCTAGGATTACTTTAGAATAGGTTTTATTTTATATAGATGTGTGAGAAAGAGTGACTATGTATATGTATATACACTGCTGTTTGTAAAAAATGCAACACCATGAAGGAATCATCAGAATTCAATGAACTTTGCAGCAAATATCAATTATAGGATGTTACGTAAAATAGTCAAGTTTCAAAGCCCTCGCGCATACGTGGCATGCGCAGCGCCCTCTGAACTTATGCTGAAAGCGTATAAATAGAGGGCTGTAGCGAGACGTTGAAAATAGTTAATGATTATTTGTTAGTGGCGAACGTTTAGTGAGACCTAAATATGCCTCTACGATGAAATAAGGAGAAATTCCAACAGCTTACGGAGTTTGAACGGAGGAGGATTATTGGCCTTCCAGAAGGAGGATTTTCCTATCGCGCAATAGGAGCTCGTGTGCAACGGAACAGTTCCACAGTGATGCGAGTTTGGAAGCAGTGGACCGACGAGCACCGAAAAACTGGCAGTGGACGACGGAAGGTGACGTCAGGCGCGCGACGATCGACACCTGCTCCACAGGGTGGTGAATGACCGAACAGCTTCCTCCAGGCAATTGGCAGCACGTTGGTCTACTGCTACAGGTGTACTAATGCCGGCTTCGTCAATTCGTCGACGTCTGCAGCACCGTGGATTGCATGCAAGGGTGCCTTTATACAGCATCCCCGTCACAGCAAACCATCGACGACTGCGTCTGCAATCGGCTCACGAGCACAGAGCCTGGAAAGCTGATTGGCATCAAGTTGTCTTTTCAGATGAATCACTCTTCAATTTGTGGGACCATGATGGCCGCATTCGTGTTAGACGCTGCCTTCCAGAGTGCGTTATTGAAAGACATAGTGGCTTAACACCCGGGGTTTTGGCTTAGAGTGCGATTTCGTATCATGGGTGATCCAATTTGCTACGAATTGAAGGTAATCTCAATAGCAACATCTGTGAAGTGAAGTGCTACAACCCGAAGTCGTTCCCTTCTTTCAAGGCATCCCTGGAGCTATCTTTCAGCAGGATAATGCACGCCCACATGATGCAAAGGCTGTTCGAGATTTCTGTTCAGCCCAACGCATGCAATTTCTTCCTTGGTCTGCTTATTCGCCTGATATGTCGCGTATTGATAAGGTGACCATTTTTTTCACATTAAAAAAGAGGACGAAAAATTTAAGAAAAAATTACAACTTAAATATATGAAACGTTTTATTAATTCAAACAAAAATACCCTAATTACGCTTGCATTCTTTTAATTATTATCTTAAATAAGTATTTTTCCCATTGAATGTGATTTTTTTTTTTCTTGTCAACATTTTATTTTTTAATATATCGGAAAATTCGGGCAAAAAACATCCTTCATACTGAATTTTACGGTAAGCGCTGTAGCTAAAGTATTACATTCAGTTTTGATTTCTCACTAGTCACTTCACAAAAATAATTAACAACTGAAAAAAACTCTTTCAATTGCTGCATTAGTTCCAGGACAGCACAAAGTAAATTCAACAAGAATAATTACATTTTCATATAGAATGTGTTCATTTTCGAAATGGTTTAAGTAATTTCACCCATATTTTACCAATTTCGCAGCATGTTGATTTTCCAACTGTTCTAACTTATTAAAATTTAAATATACATTCAGTTTTCTTTCTACTTCAAGTAGACAATTGTCATCGATTTTTAATATCATGCATTTCTTTCGATAAAAACTCAACGTAATTTTCTATATCTGCCCAATTTACATGTGAAAAAGTCAAAAAATACCTTTGAAAATTGTTATTTCCTGTGATTTTTGTTTCACACCATTCATCAACATTTTGGAAACATGTTTGGTTCATCTCTGAAAATAGAGATTAACAAATCAGTTTTAAAATATTGAAAACGAGGACACTTTTCGAAGAAGGACAGAACCTATAAAAGGAGGACTGTCCTCCCTAAAGGAGGACGGTTGGGGTCACCTTACTATTGAGCACGTGAGGGATTTGGTTGGTCGGCGTCTCGCCCGTGATCCGCGTCCTGCAGCTTCAAAAGACGAACTTTTGCTGCACATACAAGCAATATATGGAATTCTCTTCCGCAAGCAGACATTCCAAATCTGTTTGACTCTTTGCCCCGTCGTATAGCAACACTTATTGCAGCGCGTGGTGGCTACACCAAATGCTGATATCGGACACTTAATATTGTTTTTTGCTTTGAAAATTTCGTCATTTATTTGTACTAATACACGTCGCGTTTGTACATTTAAATTTCATTTAATTCTGATGATTTCTTCATGGTGTTGCATTTTTTTACAAACATCAGTTTATAATCACACACATTTTGTTTTATTTATGGGGGCCGCGGTAGTCTAAGGATAACGGACTTGTAGACGGCGTGTCATGAGCTAGACCCCCAGTGCTACTGAAGACCTATCGTGCTGATGCGCGTTAAATCTGTTGTCCTCCAGTTGACGTGGTGTGAAAGTTGGAAAAGGGGAGTGTCAACTCCGGTGTTTTCCTCGTCACTTGACAATGGCTCAGAATGGACTAAATTCATGATTGGTCACATGATAACGGCAATCACGTGTTTCCCATTAATTAAAAATTGGCATACTAGTTGTTCAACTTGTAAAGTTTAGATAACATTTAAAATTTGATATAATTGGGTAAAGAGTTCACATGTTAAAATTCTTCAAACAGTTTTTAAAATTAAAAAAAAAAACTTTCATTATACGAATACTTTTAAATTAAGTGCATTTTGCTTAACTATGTGCATTATTATATCGTTGACAAATATCTACTTTCTAAAAGAAAGTTTCTGCAAAAAGCAAAATTTGGCAACAGTGAAGCACATGAACTAATTGGCTGTGAACGTGTGATTATATTTATGATATAATTATGACGTCGCATTAATTTATGAATTGATTGACCGAAAACACGTGGCTCAGTTATCATGAGACTATGACGTCACATTAATTTAGTCCATTACGAGGTCCGTCGCCAACACTCCCACGTGTCGCTTTAAAGTGCGGCGTTAATAAACGCTCACTTTTTTCATTTAAAATAATGATTCATTGGTAATCTAAGCATCAACTTTTTTGCATTTGAATATTTTTACAAGATAATATAAATTTATATTTTTACATAATATATAAATGTTATCATTATAAGATCTTTCTTACTTTTGTAAAAACATGTGTGTAACAATTTTAACCGTCAATAGGAAAAAAATGTATTGAAAATAATATAAGAAAGAATTTCACGCTAAATAAGCTCACGATTTGTTTTACACGTATTCTAATTTTTTCCCTCTACATTGTCAGCTAAAACATATCAAAAATTGATAATCAATATTAAAAAGTAAATTTCTACTAGCTTTTTTTACTAAAAATTAAAGAGAAAAAGAAAAATATTTTCAGGGATTTTGGGAAAGGGGTATAGGAACTCAGTGAGATACTCCCCATGTGGATACGACACTGGATACATGTGCTTTCTGATACTTTTATCGCAAAAATTATAGAAGATAAGTAAATGGTCAAAAGATGTTTGGATTAGAGCTGCTTTGATCCGCCTCAATCCGCTTTTGATCTGGAATTTTACTTCTGTTTCTGAAATTGCATAGTTGGATGAAATTCGAATGTATGTAATTACCAATTTTTGTGCTTTCATTCGTTCGTTCATGATGTGGTACAAGTTCTTCAAACGGTAAGTCCTGATTTTTCCCCCTTTCATATACTCCTCTCCGAACTCATTTATGTGTGTGTGAACTGCAACCTCTAAAAAAAAAAAAACTGTTCTAAAACTCAATTTACACAATCTAAAACTGTAAATCACCTCGGGCAAATTAAATGAATGAGATGACCCAGTCAATTTCAGTATATATGTTACCGTTTAAGTGTGAACCCCGTTATTTCATAGAATAAATAGGTATTCCATGAAATAACTGGGCACAAGTCAGTTAAAGGATATAAAATTATTGAATTCTACTATTTAACTAGGTATTCTATAGAATAACGGTTACTTGATCGTTAAGGTATCCGACTACGTTCGGAACCGTGATTTTAAAAAAGCGCATGCATGTATAATTTTCATATTTAATGTCACTTAGATTAGAATACATGTATAAAATGGTTTTAAGGACATTATGACAAAAAAATTATTTAAATACAATATTTTGGCAAAAAGTTAACTTAGAATAACCTTTTTTCAAAATGTTCTCCTTTTGTAAAAAATGCTTCTATTATATTACTATTTTGCCTGTATATAGCTCAGACCTCTGTACAGAGGCTCAACTATGATTTTTGAAAAATTCACATTATTTTCAGAGTTACAGCCATTTGAAATAATTATCGGCGTATTTTTTTAAAATTTCTCCCTTCTGTTTTCGTAAAACATGGATAAACCGACTTCCAAGTTATGCATTTCAAA
Source organism: Trichonephila inaurata madagascariensis (assembly GCA_019973955.1). Lineage (NCBI taxonomy): Eukaryota > Metazoa > Arthropoda > Arachnida > Araneae > Nephilidae > Trichonephila > Trichonephila inaurata. The sequence continues at coordinate 166,304 of BMAV01021171.1, read as the reverse complement.
AATTTTAGTTGAGCCTCTGTACAGAGGTCTGAGCTATATACAGGAAACTATTATTATAATATAAGCATTTTTCACAAAAGGAGAATATTTTGAAAATGGGACATTCTATGTTCATTTTTTGTCAAAATATTGTACTTAAATAATTTTTTATTGTAATACTATTCTTAACCCAATTTTATATATATTGTCTAATTTAAGTGACGCTAAATATCATAAATATTATCCATTTACATGCTTTTTCAAAATCACGGTTCCGAACGTAGCAGCACTTGAAAGTTCTTTGAACCGATTCTAGCTGCTTTTAATCAGTTTTGAACTGCTTATAGCTGTTTTGCAATGACGTGTATGTGTGTACTCTTCATTCCGTTGCTTTTAAACGCATAATTTAGGCGGTTTATATAAGTTAAAGTTTCAGATTTTGGATTATTAACAAATCTTTTTGAAACTAGTTTTCAAGCAATGTGTGACTTCTGCAAGAATGGAAGACTAACCTGTAAATAAGAAAGACTCAATGCGAGGAATTTGAATCTTTTTTGAATAAGCGTGGGACGAAGAAAAAATGTGTAGTACTTACTCGTAAAAAATTAACTTTGATAGCAGAAATAAAAAGTGCTAAAACACAGCACAGAGAAAAAATTATCACTTGACTGTTGGTTACTCCAGCACTAAGATATCCTTAAAGTAACGGAGTAGAAAAGCTAATTTTGCCAATAACACATGCAAATCATATTCTTTTTATCCTTTCTATTTAACTAATGGTAGCAATATGAACAATAATAAATTCTATCATTTACTTTTTCTTATTCTTTATTAATTAATCATCCGTAATAGGAATAAAATGTATTTTTTGAGAGGTTTTACCTATTTGTGATCAATTAATTTATAAAATAACTTTGAAACTGTTTATTTCTCACTTTAACGGTCTATCATTAGTTACTTTATAGAATAACTAGG
>BMAV01021171.1:110180-150350 GCA_019973955.1 Trichonephila inaurata madagascariensis | reverse complement strand
TGTCATCCAATTCGAACTAATAAAATGCACCGAAAAAAAATGCTTATTTGGAAATCTAAACTAATAAAATAAATACTCAGCTCATAATTTATGTTCTTAAGAAATGGACACACTTATAAAATTACGATTTTACACATAGTATACTTTTCTTTATATGAATATTTTAATAAAAGATATCGCACGACATTAACACTGAAACGGTTGTCCGAATGAATTCTAAAATTTATTTTATACACATAACTTTCGAATCATTTGTGCAATTATTAATTATTCATTTCACGTATAAAATCCCATACCGCGATCGCTTATAAGTTTGTATTTATTTAAAATATTTTTTATCGCTTGTATTCCTCATTTATATTTATTTAAAATATTTTTTATCGTTTGTATTCATCATTTATATTTATTTAAAATATTTTTCATCATTTATATTCACCTTTTATATACATTTAAAATATTTTTTATCGTTTGTATTCTTCGTTTATATTTTTTAAAACTCTTTTTACTTATTTCTCCGTTAGTTTTTGGCATCACAAGCGTTTTCAGTATTTGCAATGTGCTACAACAGTTATTGCTTTACATTTTTTTCAGTCTGATTTTGTTTTATGCATTTATAAAAATTGTATTTAATGTTAATGTTGAGCACATAAGTTTACATGTAGAATATTATGTGTATTAGATTTTTTATTCGTTTTAAGCAATCATTCCTGAATTAAATAGAACACAAAAATTGAAATATAACATTAAGAATATTAAAATTTTAAATAAGTGATTTTTAAGTTTTCGAGAGAACTTTTTCTCTTCAGAAATGAGTCATTCTTTTTAATTAAATGCGATCTTGCTTTCTCTGTATTTTTATTATGTACACTATTTACGAACACCTTTACCAGCGCAATTTAAAACAATGAGCACAGCGAAAATACGAAATCGGGACAACATCGTAAGTGTTAGTACCTCACTAGGTGGCGTGTTCCAACACTCATTCACCCGTGCCGTATGCTCAGCTGTTTCATAAGTGGCGTAAGTGGCGAAAAAAAGCAAACCACTGCCATGTTTCTAGAGCGATGTGGGAGCCTTTCGAAATGTCCACTGCATTGTCCGGCTTTCGGCCGGATGATTTAGAAGAATCGGGAACTGAAGAGAGTGATGAGGTAAGAGATGTGACGTGTTCTTCCGTATTTTTATCTTATCACGACCCCAAAGTACAGGTGGCAACAACCTGTTCCGCCGCGTTCGCAATTGTAAGTGAGTGATTCGTTCGTGCCTTGCGTAGCGTTGAAGTACGCTGTGCAAACGATAGCAGAAGAGAGACAGTGAACTTTTAGTTTCATTCGAATATGAATATTTGACTAAACTATGAAAATAAAACGAATTTTTCGCATTTTTTTTTTCATTTTTCTTTTTTTTATTTAAATGTTATTGGTAGGAGAAAAAAAGGACAGGCGTAATGTATTATTTTATGTTTCTTGAAACATATTTCGTAAACACTTTGGAATTTTTTCCCACTAAGTGAATTATTTTTGGGTTTTAGAACCGAAAGTTGTTCTATAATTAGAAACATTCCTAAATTGATAAGTGGCTTCAAAGTATTCACTCTATAAATTCTATATATATTTTCACCGAGAAAAAAAGCACCAAATATATAAAATCCTATAAGTTCTAACGTATAAAAAAAAATTATATACATATAATTTTAAAACTTCGTTCTTTTTAATTTTATATTCGCCACTGAGATTTTGAATATTGGGATTTTGTGTTTTGAGATTCTATAAGTTTCATATTTTTTTTTTCTGAAGAATTTGTGTTTTATCTATATATATAACTTTATATATATATATATATATATAGTTATTTTAAATATTCTAATATCTTCCTCTTTTTAATGTATTACTATAACAACCTTAGGAGTGGTTTTATCTTTTCTTATTTCTATTTTATTCTTTCAGCACATAAAAAATATAATATATATTAATATCCTTATATTTCTCAATCAAATGCATAAAAAAACTCGTGAACATACGTAACGCTCGAAGGATTCTATGACTACATTGAGCAAACAAATGAAGTAATAAAACACAGAATGAATTTTTCCTCCATTCTCTTATTTCTTTGAATTCTAACTCAACTGTATTTTTATTTTGGCAGATGTTAATTTACGTTGGGTTATGACTCAATAATTCGTTTCTGCGTTAAAAGTTCTCCGCGCAAACAAAAAAAAAAAAAAAAAGGGAAAATAAAGGAAGAAAAAGAAACACTAACGCGTGGAGTGAAATTAGTTTATTTTTGCATTCGCGAAATTATCGAATATGGAATTGTTATTGATTTATTTAACCATTTCACTATCTTCTTTTCTATAATGCAATTCAAATCTCCATTATCTAAAAATGTAGAATATTCACGCTTTTTGTTATTCGTAATTTGCTATCCGCACACGTTTAGAATACTTTTTTTAAAAAAGAGCATACTAAAATATTATAAATGCTTTTGTAGGGATCAATATCAATAAATATTAATACTTAACCGCATACACAGAAATATTTAAAATAAATTATCTAAATTTTACAAAAATCACTATTATACGTAAAAAAATATATATATATTAGCAATTTTTTTAAAAAATTCCTTAAAGCGGAGAAAAAAAGAAACGACTTAAGGTATCTGACTATGTTCGGAACCGTGATTTTAACAAAGCGCACAAATAGATAATTTTCATGATATTTAGTGTCACTTAGATTAGAATACATGTATAAAATTGTTTTAAGGACACATTTTGATAAAAAAAATTTATTTAAATGCAATATTTTGGCAAAAAAGTAGCGTAGAATAACCTTTTTTCAAAATGTTCTTTTATAAAAAATGCTTCTAGAATAATATTTTGCCTCTGACCTCTCAGACCTCTGTACAGAGGCTCAACTATGATTTTTGAAAAATTCACATTATTTTCAGAGTTACAACCCATTGAAATAATTATCGACGTTTTTTCTTAAAATGTCTCCCCTCTGTTGTGATAAAACATAGATAAACCCACTTCTTATATATTTCAAAAATTCTAATTGAGCCTCTGTACAGATGTCTGAGCTGTATACAGGCAAAATATTTTTATAATAGAAGCATTTTTTCACAAAAGGAGAATATTTTGAAAATGGGTCATTCTATGTTCATAAATATTATCAAATATCATAAATATTATCCAGTTATACGCTTTTGCAAAATCATGGTTCCGAACGTAGTCGCGCGGATACCTTAATGAAAAAAGTATTACTAAAACAAACCACACGCATTTATCTAGGAATTGTGTGACGGCTCTATCCGCAATCTTCTTACTAACAGTCCTCTAGGGCAGTGTTTCTCAAACTGTGGGGCACGCCCCCCTAAGGGGCATGATAACCCATCAAGGGGGGCGCGAGCATATCGAAAAGTCGAAAATAAAACATTATTTAAAAATATTATTAATTTTCTGAAAATTAACAAAACAAAATACATTCTGACATAATAAAAAGTAAAATACGCATTTACTCTGATATAATTTGCTTTTAAATGTATCATTGCTGAACACTGTATTTGTTAATTAATTTAACAATGCCAAGTTAAATACAAGTTTAACAATTACCAGTGACCCTATGGGCTTGTCACGTATAAAATTATATAATACTTATCTTGATAATTTGTACGGTTTGTAATTAAATTCTTATTGTAGATTTACTTCAAAGTACATTATTATTGAGTTCAATGCATTGTTATTGTTTGGATGGGGGAGGGGGCGCGAAGAAAATTATGACTGAAAATTGGGTCGCAAGTATTGAAAGTTTGAGAAGCACTGCTCTAGGGAAATTTTTGGTCCTTAAAAAAAATTATTTTATTTGAAAGCTTCCTCCGAAGAAGAAAACGTGAACATGCAAATTAATTTACTATATATAGTCTATGTTTTCAGGTTAGAGAGATAGGGTAGGCTGCTCGCGGAGCAGTGATTAAATTTAATGTGAGGCACGGATATTTAGTAATTGATAATTGTATGACTTAAGGTGACGATCTGTCACTTGAGATTGATTCTAGAATAGGTAGCTAAGAAGGCAGAGTTATATCGAAGTGACGTAAGTGTCCTATTTAATTAAAGTCTTCTCATATCTCGTGTACTTCGTTAATTGTCTTCATATTTATTAATTAGGTGCATCTCTTAACCTTGGTTAATCGAACTTGAGTTGTGGTTTGTGTTGTAAATAAATTAAGTGATTTTGAATATGGCTAGTCTTCCTTCCCTTTCTCCCACATCTCTAAAGCTGCATTCACACCAAGGCAGTAAGCGTCAAGCGTTGAGCGTCTAGCCAATCAGAGACTTCATTTCACCCGAGATGAAGTCTCTGATTGGCTAGACGCTTAACGCTGGCTGCCTTGGTGTGAATGCGGCTTAAGTGCGCAGGCAAAACCTTTACAATTGTATTAAAATTTTAATTTTTTTTTTTAAATATAAAAATTTTAGAGCTGATAGAACAAATATTATAAGAAATGTGACATATTTATTAGACTATTGTTGAAATAACAAGCTTTAAAAATATTCATACTATAAGAATTATTTTAATATATTCCCTACAAAATAATATAAATATCAGGTTCAAAAAGTTTCATAGAAATACACATTTATAATATTTTGAGTTATCAGATTTGCTATGATAGATTGCGAGCCATTTAAATGCCCACTTTTGGTAGATTAAGGTACACAGTACCCTTTTTCAAAAAAAAAAATTTGGAGATAGTTACAGTAAAAATAATATATGTTTTATATTAAGGTTATATTATTAAGCTGATTCTGTAAATAAAAAGTCAGTTTGACTAGCCATTACTTTACAATTTTAAAAAATTAGGAAATTTTGAAGTTTTTCACAAATTTTTGTAAAATACTCAATTTTTAAAATTCTTTAGTCATTTTAAGTTCTTTATGTTTCTTAGATTATTGTAAACAAAAGTTAGTATAGATTTGAAAATCTATATTCCCTTCTTAATAATTAGTTTTCTAGAAAAACCTGGAAAAAGCACGAAAATTTTTAAAATATTAACTTTAGCATTTCTTAAAAATATAACTAGAGATTTCAGCCCTAAATCCACACTAACTTTTGTAGAACATACGTTTGGGATTATATACAAAAAAATTTCAAGGTACTATCGTAAACAGTAAAAAGCCTTAGGGATTAGAAAACACTTATACCTTTTCAAAATTGAAAGTCTAAGAAAAACGCATTTAAAGTTTGTAAAGGCATAAAACAAAAACTTTTAATGCCCGTAAAGCTCTAATTTTTAATATGTTATTTTCCAATGTATGAATGTATGTTCTACATCAAAACACTATTTTAATTAAATATGGCTGAAAATAATATTTTTAATTCAAAATATATTTTTATGTTAAGATGACAGTTTATTCAGCTTTATCTTAACCTAATATTTTCACAAAAGTTTTGAAACACAAAGAATTTATGTACAAATAATAATGATATTAACTTAAGCTAAAAATAGCCAGGTTTGTTCATAAAATTAAATTTTTTTTCCGTTTTAAACTGGAGCAGTTTAGGAAGTTTTAGCTCTTGTCGTACTACTTTAAAATACTAAAATATAGTACTACAATGTGTTTAGTATAATGTAGTTTGGTACATCTATAGGAAATATTCATTTATATCTGTAACAATTGAATTCAGAATACTTGTATTCGAAAGTCTAATTGCAGTATCAGCTGACGACTGATTTTTAGATACATCATTTTCAGTAGAATTCTATCTCTTCGAAATATTGTTTCTCCCAGCAACCTGAGAACGCTTTGGCCATGGCATTTTCTCTTAAGGAAAAATTAATGATAAAGTTTTTAAGTTTATATAAACTATTTTTAAAGCAAAAATTGACCATAAATTTAATCTTAATTTATTAATTATGAGAACTCAAAAAACTCAAAACATAATCAAGCAGAAATCATTTTAGTAATGAAAATTGGAATTAATAAACATTTCATACTGAAAGATTTGATTGTACTCAGTACCTAGTAATATTTTTAATTAATTAATTTTAAGAGTGAAAAAATACTTTAAAAGGAAACCGAAACCAAAATTATAGCTCATAAAACTTCAAATATCTTAAAAACTAATTTGCTAACAGATCTGAAATTTGGTGGCAAGCTTCTCTATAATATGAGCCACTAGAAATTGCAAAAAAACATTTTTCGGTAAATATGCAATTTTTAGGGTACTGTGTAGTCTTAAAGGCCCTCTTCCGGTTTTTCTAATTTTATGAAAAATAGACTATAACTTAACCTCTAGGTAACTAAGAAATAAAATAAAAATGTTTCGTAAAGCCAAAAGATTTCTCTATTCAATAAAATAAAAAAACCGAAAATGCGTGTTTTGATCGAAATTGATCGTAACAACGTGTTCGGCAACCTTAATAATAGGGCACTCGATCTGCAAAAATGAGAAGGAAATATATATATATATATAGATTATACATGTCTGAGTTATGTCTGAATTAAGCTAAAATAACTTTAATAAGCGTCATAATCTAAGATTTATTTAAAATTACAATTTTTAGTATTTAGAATTCTGAATAGGATTATATTTTAATGGAAATGATCCTCGCTAATAAATTCCATATTTACTAATAAACTGTTTTGTTAAATAAATATTGCAGAAAAAAAGTAAAAGAATTGATTTTAAAAAATTCTTTTACAAAGAGAAAAAATTTTTTCGACTTTCTAAAACCTTTTGCACAGTCATACTTTTTATTAGTATTTGTAACTCAATGTAACTGTAATATATGTATATATTACCTTTAAAGTGTGAAATCCGTTATTTCATAGAATAACTAGATATTTCAGGAAATAACTGGACAAGTCAGTTAAAGTATATAAAATTATTGAATTCTATTATTTAATTAGGTATTCTATATAATAACGATTACTTGATAGTTAAAGTATGAAATACGGCACTCGCGAAAGTTCTTCGAACCGATTCTAGCTGCTTTTAAATATTTTTGAACCACTTATAGCTGTTTTGCAATGATGTGTGTGTGTACATTTCATTCCGTTGCTTTTAAACGTAGAGTTTAAGAGGCGTATATATGTTAGCGTTTTACATTTTGAAATTATAAACAAATATTTTTGCAACATATTTTCAAGCAACGAATTCTGTATGAATGGAAGACTGACCTGTAAATAAGTAAGATCAATTCGAGAGATTTGAATATTTATTAAATAAGCATGGGACAAAGGAAAACAGTGTTGCACTTACTCGTGAAAAATTGTTAACTTTGATACCAGGAGTTAAAAAAAAGCTAAAACAGCGCAGAATAAAGTACCACGTGACTGTTGGTTACTCCAGCATTAATCTCCTTGCTCTTCATGGAATAGAAAAGTTAATTGTGCCAGTAACAGATGCAAAACATATTGTTTTTTCAATTCCTACTATTAGCTCACACTCTCTCTATATTTATTTATTCATTTATCTTGGTGGGATTTTCAATCGTTAATAAAATACATTTTAAAGCGCTCCATTGAGCTGAAATTTTATATGCATGATTATTTTGGATGGCAATACAATAATTTAATTATAATTAATAAAAATAAATTGATTAAAACTAATTATTTGAGGAATTACAAATACAGCCACGTTGGCGACTTGTGTCAAAACTTGAAAAGGTTTTTTTTCTCACGTTTGAAAGCATTCAGTTGAACTGAAGTTTTATTGATACGATTGTTTTGGATGACACTACGATATTTTAATGATAATTAATAAAAATTAATTACCACTTAACGTTGTGATTCTGTCATATGTATATACATATTTATATTAATGGTAACTATTTAACAAAAAGTAGCTATAAAATAAAAATTTTCTTTGTTGATCTAATTAGGAATTGACTTAAAAGTTTTTTTTTTTTACATATTTCTTGTTTTCCCTTTCTGTTTAAGTAATTTTAGCATTATGAGCAATAATAAACTATATTATCTGCTCTTCCTTTTATTTATCAACTAGCTGCATGGCCCGGCGTTTTGCACAGGTTTTCTCTACTCTTATAAATTTTCCTTTCACAAAATCAGCACTCCCCTTATTCTTTTTCGAAATTACTTTGACTTTTTTGTTTCTTTCCCCTCTGCTTAGCCCGGCATTGCACGGGCTTTTACCGAGTGTATAACTTAATTTCCATGTTAATTTCCTCTTTCCTTCATGACGCCAGCACCTTTGTGCGGGTGTGTACACGTACGAGATGTGTGATTGCTATAATAATGTCATTAAAATTCCCTTTTTCGAAATTTTTCACTTCTTTTCACAGTGTGATAGGTTTCTTTCCCCTTCATTTACCCCCTGCGTTGCACGAACATATATGAACGCATAACATATTGTCATGGAAATTCCCCTTCTCCTCTAGTTGTTTGCTCTTTCTGTTGTGTGTGTATGATTTCTATATTAACGTCATTACAAATCCCCTTTCGAAAGTTCTACCACATCTTTCGATTGTCAGGCACGTTTCTTTTATCTCTCTATAGCCCGGCTTAATTACAAATAGCTATTGAAATAATTTTTTTTTCTGATTATTTGATTAAACATTCATTTGATTTGTACGTGTAAAAAAATACTGTATATATATATATATATATGTATGTATGTATAGAAAATGGCTATATATATGTTTACTTTCACTAAAAAAACATTAAAAACAAAAGAATACTGTCTGATAAAAATATTTTAGTACTTTACTATAATTTTATAGTTTTTCATTCCTCTGTTTTTAGTAAATCATTTAATCATGTATCTGACGAAAAAAAGTATATTATACAAAACTAACAAATTCATTATTTTAACAATAATTATTTTCTTAGAGCTTAAAATAATAAAAAGGGTTTGGTATTTTCATTTACTCAATCAAAATCGTTACATAACAATTTCCTTCTTAGGTTTTGAAATTAAAAAAAATCGATTGAAAATGTTCATTGAGCAATTAGTTGGGACATACCATTTGCATAAAAAAAATGGCTGTAAAAGAAAAAAATCTCGTTTATTGATAAAAACTTATTAAATATTTTCAAAAAAATTATAAAATAATTAAATCAATATATAAGATATATATTATTCTTATTTTATTAATTATAAAATATTTTTTCTATAAATAATTATAATATATTTTATGTATTATATACCAGCTGAAATGCCCTTTCTTCGCGCGTAAGTTTCAAAAACATAAAATTTCTCTATTATAGCAATTGTAATATTTCTTTAGAGTGGGTAAAACCCTGTGTAAAGTAGTATAACCAAAATTAAAAAGATTTTTTAATTAATGTTTAAATTATAAATATTTTAAACTAAGTACAATTTGGCCTCAAATTAAATAATAATTCAACAAAAAAAAAATATTTAAATGTAAGAGAATATTAGCATGCTATAAAGTAAACAGAAATGAATGAATGTAAAAAGAAATAAAAATTATACCAGAAAATAATAGCAGTTTTAAGTGTTTGCTATTGAACTATGGGTGAAATAACCTGAAATAGATAAACGGAAAGAAAAAATTAAGGATCATAATATCATAAATAAGAAATATTAGGAGGCCATCAACACAGGAAAAAAATTAAATTAGTATTACATGAGGAACAGTGTAATACTGTAATTGTAATTCAATAGATGTAATTGTACATGTAATTCAATACTAAAAAAATTAAATTAGTATGAACTAAAATAAAACATCTATCTAAAATAGGTCCCAGTGGAAATAATCTAAAATCAACAACAGTTATTGAATGATACAAACAATAAAACAGGTTGCTAAAAAAATTAATTATTCAAACAATACTTTTTCGCAATATTTCTATTAGCAATTGTAATTCTATTACAAAAAGCAAACAAATGAGTGCATACAATCATAAATAACTATAGTAATGATTGAAATATATATATCTATGTAATAATTCCCTCTAACGCACTTTTAATTAACTCTTTAATGATCTATAAATAATCTTTAATTCTTGTTTAAAAATAAATGTTGTAATCTTAATCGTAATCGGCTAAACCGATTTCCGAACCCGCGCATTTTAGCCAATCAGATGCCCAAAAGGAAAACGCCTGTTTAACGTAATCGCGCTCTCTTTCTCTGCTTGCCGCCATCACGTAAGATTGAAAATACAGTGGTACCTCGACATACGAGTTTAATTCGTTCCGCAACTTTGCTCGTATCTTGAATTACTCGTATCTCGAAGCAAATTTCCCCATACAAAACAATTGAATTACCATTAATCCGTTCCAACCTCCAAAATGTCACCCCAGTTATTTTTGTTACGTGGTTTTAAATAATAAAAACGTATTTATAAATATCAAATATTTATTGCACGTACTACGGCCATACTGCCTCGACAAGTCAACAACTCGAACACCTTGCTCATGTTTTTCTATAATTTCACGTTTTAATTCAATACTCATCATCTTTTTCTTAGCACTTGACTTTTTACAAACTTTCTTCCGATCCATGGTTATAAAAATAAATGAACTACAACTGTAAATGTAAACGCAACACAAAACGCGAACACAACTACATAACTTATCACAGCGGAAGCACGCTGCTAACTGATCGTGATGGCGCGACTGCGTGTTACTACCGAACCGGACTCGTATCTCGAATTTCGCTCGTAACTAAAAGCAAAAAATCACTTGCTCGTCGGCTCGTATCTCGAAAAACTCGTATGTTGGGGCACTCGTATGTCGAGGTACCACTGTACTTGCTGCTTTTTTTGTCTTTGTGTTGTGTCCTCCAAAACGCCGCTGTCTATGCAATGTTAACGTAACGTAATTGTGCTTTAATCTGCTGATGTGTGCTCATAATAAAGGAGGTAAAGCTATTCTGAAGACGTCATTACTAAATCAAAATTGATAATCTTCCACTCCGGCCAACACTACTTCAATCTATTTCATATATATTTATATATATTATATGGGCAGTATGATAATATATAAAATATGTATATGATCTCCAAAAAACTACATAAGGAACAGATTATCAGAAGACACATTAAACCATCAGATGTAAAATCACGTCAACATTGAATTTTAAAGAAATCCAAAAGGAGATATGAGAAAATCTTTTCAGGGTGCATAGTTTTTCTGCAAACACTTTATTGATCACAAATGATATATTTATATATTGCAAGATTGTCAGAAGCAAAGTTAAATTGTGACAAAAAATCAGGTCAACATTGAATTTAATGGAATCCAAAAGAAAATATGAGAATATTGTTTAAAGGTCCACCTCATCATAGTTCAGCAAATAGTATTTTATTAAAAAAATATTTTCGATTTTTTTCATTTAAAACAAAGATGAGATCTTATTGGTCATAGAGATCAAAAGGCCCAAAAAAGTAACGTACAAAAAAACATGGTTCACAATATTACTAATGTGTCAATAGCAATAAGTTTGAATTTAGTCTCATTTTCTTTCTGTTATGCTTCAAACAATATTTTTCTACAATGAAGAAAACATTGAATTTGCGGATGAAAGCAGAATAGCAAAAATCTTTATTTTCAATGACAGAAAATATTATAGCAATGTATTTATATGTAAAAAAGGTTATATACAATGGAAGGTGCAATGCATATGTTTATGTACAATTAGCTGAAAACTACATGAATTTTTGTCAGAAGGAACGTTAAACAATGATGCCACAAACAGTTTTGAACAACAACAACAACAAAATAACAGAAAATCTTACATACCGTAAAATCCGGCTTACGACGCCCACTTTCAGCACAAAAAATTAAATCGAAATTTACGGGTTCAAGAGCTTTAAAAATAAAAAAAGATGAGTATAGAAAAAAATTAAGACTTCTACAAATATCAAATACTGTTTATTTAAAAGAAATGACGCTCCTTATGAACTTAAAGGGTTGTAATTCTATATAGAAGTATACTATTTTTTTCTATACCTTGGAATAATACCTCGAATAAATGACTTCAAAACATAAGAGCATTGTATATGTACATTTCAGGTTTCTTCATAAAAAAGAGGGTGTGCATTATACAGTGAACATAACAAACATTAAAAAATGCAGTTCTAAAGTATAGATGAGAATTATATGCTGGATTTTATGGTAATCTGCTATTTTTCTTTGCATTGTTTTTTTAGCATCAAATTGTCAACAAATTGTTCGATATCGTCCATTTTTTTTATTCATTTCACCATTGGAATGCGAGTCTAAATAACTGCGCATATTTTTCATGACATTAAACATTGAACAGCATCTGTTGATGAAGGAAGAAAAGCAATCTTTTTTTTTCCAATCAAAGAAAATATCAGAAATGTACATGCATAAAATCTTTAAAAATCTATATGAAGAACAGATTGCAAGAAGGAAAGTTAAACCATAATGCCACACGACAAAAATTACATTAACTCTGAATAAGTGCAAAAGAAAATTTAGATGTAATTCAAAATACTAAAAAAAAATTAATTAGTATGAACTAAAACCAAAATCTACCTAAAACGGGTAAAACAGGTCCCCGTTGAAATAGTCCAGAATCAATAACAGTACTGAATGAAACAAATAATAAACTGTGTTGCTCAAAAATTAATTTATGAGGCAATACTTTTTTGCAATATTTCTATTAAATATTATAATTTTATTGCAAAGAGCAAACGAATGAGTACATACAATGATAAATAACTATAATGATAAGTGAATATATATATATCATATATGGACAGTATAACATAAAATATGCATATGATCTCCAAGAAACTATGTGAGGAACAGATTATCAGAAGCAACATTAAACCATGATGGCATGAGACGCGTAAAATCACTTCAATGCTGAATTTTAAAGAAATCCAGAGGGAAATATGAGAAAATCTTTTCAATGTGCATCTCTTTTCTGTACAAACCTTTTTTTTTTTTTTATCACAATGCAATGCTGGGCCATACAGCTAGTTATAATATTAATTTAAATTAAAAGGTTATCTAAAACAGAAACAGTAAGCCCTATTTTCGATAAAATTGCCATAAACAGTTTTGAACAACGAAAAACAACATATAACCAAAAATCTTCAATATTTAAAATTGAAAAAGAAATAAAATAAATGTAAAAGTAAAACCTTACACATAGTAGAAATTATAACATTAATTCAAACCAAACAGCTACATTAAATAGATAAATTAAGGTCTGATTTTAATGAAACTACCATACGTAGCTCAGAAGAAAAAAAAAGTCAAGAAATCTTATATGTAAATAGAAATTCTAACTTAAATCACCCCATTGACAGTCTGCTAATCCCAATTAGTTTGAATTGAGTGTCATTTTCTTTATACATTTTTCTACTTTTTTGTTACAATGGAAAAACATGGAATTTGCCAATAAGGGAAAAGGGTACTTTCGTACTGGCATCACCTCAGCGAAATTTGCACCTTGATATCAAAACAGATTCTTATGTGTTTTATATGAGAAAAAAAAAAACAGTTACATTTTGGTGAAAAAAGTGCCACTTTGGCTGCGGTTACTCTTATACGTAAGTATCAGGAAAAGCAGTTCCCTTTTTCTTTTTTAATGAAAGGAAATGTTGTTATTTACATTTTATCGCACCAATGCCAACATTCAAAATAAATCGCCAACGCTGATATCGCATGTGTTGTATGCGCTAAATTGTGGCAGCCATATGCTTTGTTTCATATATTGTCGCCAATTGGTTGCGATGATATGCAAGAAGCGCAACGTCAAAGAAAGATTATTTGGTACATATGTATTATTGCAACAACTGCCAAACTGTATTAATAACTTGTCCAGTCGGCAAACACGATTTCGTTTTATGCTGTACTTATTAATGGGCTGGATTTTGTGATATCAACTTCAGATGGGATTGTTGTCTAAGTACAACTGTAGATTGATAGAGCCACTATTATTCAGTTTTCTAAGAAACAAAAACCAGAGTTCCTTAGAACTGATAACCACCAAAATATGTACAAATTTTTTGCAAAGTCGACACTTTTAAAGTCAACATATGGTTGGTAACCAACATGGAGAAAGCAAATATTTTTCAGATACAGCCTAAAGGTTAAAAGAGTGCACTCAGGCCTTTTTGATGCTAATAGCAAAGCTATGACGCATCGTGAATATCAAATGAAATAGGATATCGGATGGTATGAAAATATCTTTAAAAGTAGCCAATACAGTAATTATACGTTAGGCCTTGCAAGAAGTGTAGTGTAGTTGTTCCATAATCATGCACAAAAATAAAACAGATACATAAATTTAATGAGCATTACAATAAAAAACGGCCTTGCAGAAAACAGATTTTATTATTATCTAAAATCACAGCTATATTTATACTCATCATAGAACCCGTGCTGCCATGTATCTTGGAAGAGTGGATTTAAAAGAATATTCCTGCTAAGTATCGTCAGAATATTCGTAGAAATGGTTATTCTATGTAATTTTGAAGTAAGTGGTAAGTACCGTTGGTAGATAAAGGGTTAAAGAGTGCCCTCACGCCTTCTTGATGTTAATAGAAAAGCTACGTCGTATCATGAATATCAAATTAAATAGGATATCGGATGGGGAAGGGGGTATAAAATATCTTTAAAAGTAGCCAGTACAGTAATTACGTTAGGCCTTGCAAGAAGGGTGTAATGTTCCATTACGCAATCAACGTGTAGCCGCTCCTCCGGTATAATGGTTAGCGATGCTGACTAATATGCCGTTGGGGCTGGGTTCGAATCCCGGAGAAGACATGGATGTTTGTAAACGTATAGTACCTTCGCGGCATGGGGGTACTTTAAATAGCCCTCGAGCCGCAAGTCCTTTGAGGTTGGTGGAAGAGGAAGAGAGGTGGGAGGCTCCTGAACACCCCCAGGGTGTTCTTCCTCAAAATTGGGGTGAAACCGAGCGAAATCGCTCTGTCACCTTTGTGGTGCTCAAAGCTACGGCTAACGACAGGCGTCACTTAGCCCTTTGCCCTGATGAATTTCGTGGATCTTGATCTGGCCTTTGCTGATCAGTTGGCATTAGTAACAACAACAGCGTGTAGTATAAAAAACGCAAAAGTATATAAGAAATAACCATTCACAAAAATACAACAGATACATGGATTTAATGAGCATTAAAATATAAAACGCGACCTTGCAGAAAACAGATTTTATTATTATCTAAGGCATAAGTTCGATATACGGACTTTTTTTTCGGCAATTTTTTTTGGTGCCTTTATCGGGCGATTATGCGCCAGATTCTGGCTACCCTGATTCCTTTTGTTTTTAAGTCGGGTCCCGCGGTCTTTTAGTTATATGGCGGATTTTCCAATCAAAACAACAGTTATTTAAAAAAAAAAAACTTTCTAGAACAATTTTAATTTTTATGGGATTCTCTCTAACATTCTTCTTTTCCTTTTGGATTCCCAACTGTTTGACTAATATATTTCCGGACAAAACTCACTGCCCTATAGTTCATATTATTTCTTATAATATTTACATATATGATTCATTTATTAATAATATTTATTTAATTTTAAAATAGTGTGATATTATTTATTTATTATATTTATTAAAGTTTATTTTTAGTTATTGATTAGGTTGAATATTCTTTCATTATTATAGGTTGTATTTCAATTCTTTTATTATTATTACCTTATTTCTTATTCCATATTATTTATTAATATTTCTTTTTAATTACTGATAAATTATTTAATTGATTAGTTGACTTAATTCTGTCATTATTAGGGGCAAAGTACCGCGTTTCGTGTCGTTTCAAAAGGGGAAGGGGGGGGATTTTGCAACCCTATGCTTTCCTTGGCAACTAATGTCACCAAAAAGAAAATTGGCGATTTTTCAAAAAAAAGTCCGTATATCGAACTTGTTCCTTATCTAAAATCACAGCTACGTTTAAACACAAAATATACGATACCCGAACACACATATAAAAAAAATAAAGCAAACTTTGGCATCGCCCTCCACATTAGCAGAGTGCATAATGACAAAAACTTATAACATTTTCATTTGTGACAGTCAATTAGCATTAATGAATAAAACAAAGTTTCATCATTTTCGTTTGAAATTCTGGAAAAGGATAAAATGTGCTTAATTAAGAAAACACGATTCACTTCGTTCGACATCGCTAATCAACTGTAAACAAAAGCGTGTTGCCAATCCAACTAACTAAAAACCCAGTTGTTGAAAAAAAAGTGGAAAAATCGCTTAAAAATTTAATTTAAAAAAAATCTAAAGGGAATTTCGAAAAAAACTCTTCGTAGTGCACACCATCAGGACCTAGAATAATTATGTGCCATGTTTTATACTTCTGGGTTGCTTAGTTTGGGCGGTAGAGGTGAAACAGTCGAAAAGTTCCTCTTATTAGTATAGATTAATTATCCGCAATAGGGACAAAATGTATTTTTCGAGAGGTTTTAGCTAGTTATGATCAATTAATTTATAAAATAACTTTGAAATTGTTTATTTTTTTTACTTTCTTTTTTTTTTACTTATTTTATAGAATAACTAATTATTTCATAGAGTAACTAGGTAAAGTATGAAATTTTTTCATGTATTATATGCTTTAACTGACTTGTCTAATTGTTTCATGAAATACCTAGTTATTCTATGATATAACTGAATTATATACTTTATCGGTAACACATATATACAGTTCTACTTATTGTTACTGAAGGTCATAGAGCAACGAAAACATAATGATCGAGGTAGAATAAAGATCTTGTAATTAATCAGCAGGGAGTTCCAATCTTGGAACTCCAAACATAGATCGTGTAGCAAAGGTTGATGCATGTTAAATATGTCTTGACACAAAATTAGCTCGTTAGTTTAATGTGAGTGCAGAAAATGAGGTGCTTATTCAGGTATCGCGACCTCTTCATTGAACCATGACTCAAAGTTGCTACGCGTGTTAAACAATTCTTAGAATCGTCCAGAAATGACACTTTAAAAAAATTCTTAACTGTTTTGCAATTTTTATTCTTGTATTTAACATTAAAAATTAATTCTCTTCTGTTGGGAAGTTTTTATCGTTTGTCAAACTGGAAAAAAGGTATAAAAATTCTTAATCATACCTTTTATTTATTTTTTTTTTAAAAAAACTTTACTAAAATAACTAATTTTTAAAAAGGATATAGAGAGAAAAAATTCTCCGATTTCCAATTCTATAATGTATTAAATTTCGAAATATTTCTTTTCCCCATTTTTCGTAATTTTCAGATTTTCATTTTTGCTAACTGCTCTGTCCAGATTTGCAATGAAGAAAATATAATTGAACTACTCTTATATTTGATCATTAAATTACAAGTTATTTGAATGTTAATATGTGCCGGATATCATAAATAAAAAAGTATAAAAGAATTTTCGTTGCTCTGGTTGAAGTGACATGCTCATTTAATGCATTCACTTTTACGTTGACATATGATTTTCGAGTGACTGCTAAGGAATAATCTTTTCACATTTCATTTATTTTGATGAGGATAGTTGTTGACCCTTCTTGACACATTACTGGAATCACCTATCTCCCCCAGTCCATAGGCCTTGTTACATTTTGGACAATAATCAGTGCCAGTTTAAGCTAATTTCGGGACCTGGGTGCAGATGATCTACAGCCCAGATCTAAGGAAAATCTGGCTAAATCCAGCTTATTCGGGATCCTGGGCATCTAATGGATAAACCTGCACTGACAATTGGATTGAATAGAAATCTCTTGAGTCTATTACGGACTGTTTTTTTTATTCCCATGTCATTACTAATAACGAATCGTGCCAGAGAAATCATCACAAAGAGAGTGATCCATTAAAACTTGAATTGTGTAATATTTTCAAGGATATCTTGTTCGCGTGTCTATTTTTCACTCAACACCACACAATGTGATTTAGTTAAAATTAACGTAAACCGCCTTCACTGGCGTATCTTGTCCTGAATGGGCACAGTATCAAATTTCCTAGAAGCTTTTCGAAAATGGAAGTTTTCTTAATGGGATTATATTGAGATAGCACACACATTTTACGATTTTGTATTTTAATATGATGGGGCTCCTGTAGCTTGGGGGGGGGGGCGTACCTTTGATACGACTGATACGGTGGTAACAATGTCCATAACCACTCCTATCACCCCACTGAAAATCTGTGACGAAACAAAAAGGGGAAAGAAAACTTGTGATTACTAAAGAGTTTGTTGTATCTGCATAAACTCATTGATAAAAGTCACTATAAGCTTATTGCATAGTTATGAAAAGAACTCTCTTTCTACCTATTTTACGAGATTTCAATCAACAAAGCTAGTACATAATCCACATGCGTATCGAGACAGGAAAAATAAGTCACTCATATGAGTATGCATCTTTAGGAGCTATTCCGTTACTTAAGGTATCCGACTACTAGCGACAAGTAATAAATACAACAGAAAGTAATATTAACATATTACACTTCCACAGATATAAACTATTTACACTATTTTAAGAGTTCATTACACAAAATGTGTTACTTTTCGTGAGCAGAGAGAGAGAGAGAGATCAGCTTAGGAAGGTGTTTTCAAAAATCGACCGAGAAGAGAGTACGGGGAGTTATAAATAAATAAAAATCCCTTTTATCAGCTATTAGATCTACAGACTTAAGATTTAACAAACATGTTTTTTTTTTGTTCAACTGAGATATGCAAAAAGTTTTTTTTTTGTTTAATTTGCAATTTATGTAAAATTATCTCATTAAAAACTTCTTTATCCTTCAATCTGTATTGTTTAATTTTTCAATTCACCCGTACGAAAAACGGGTATACCAGCTAGTATATACACTGGTGTGCAAAACTTAAGCAACAGGTGGGTTTATTGCCATAACTTCACGAAAAATCATTTGAGAGACATGAAATTCTGAAATGAGGGAGAGTATTAAATACGTAGAGGATGACGAAAGCATCGACGCTGAAAAGGAATAAAACGCATACGGTATGGAATCAAACAAAAACAAGCTTTATTGAACGCATAGTATCGTGACTCATGATTGTCTATCCAACAGGAAGAACAACAAGCAGATGTTCCATAATATGGTATATGCCCTCCCCTTACTACAATGGTTGCTTTGCACCGTCTCCGCACACTCAGAACCAGCTGGTGCAACATTTCTTGAGGTAGGAGTGCCCATTCCTCAATCAACATCTGTTTGAGTTGTTGGTTATTCTCCGGATGATGTAAGCGTGTGGCAATACGTCTCCCCAAAGCATCCCACACATGTTCGATGGGATTTAAATCTGGGGAGCACGCTGGCCAATCCATTCGAGTGATATCTTCACTTTCCAGCAGCTCCTCAACAGCAAGAGTGCGATGTGGCCGTGCATTGTCATCCATAAAAATGAAGTCTGGGCCAATGGCACCTCGGAAAAGATGCACATGGGGAAGAAGTACCTCCTCACAATAGCGATCCCCGGTTACAGACCCTCTGTCGAAAATGTGAAGCTCAGTTCCGCCGTTCAGCATAATACCAACCCAGACAAGAACTCCAGGACCACCGTAACGATGTCTTTCCTTGATGTTACTGGGATAAAACCGGGTCCCGATCTCTCTCCAAATCAAAACGCGTTGAGAATCGCTTCTGGTACTGAACCGACTCTCATCCGTAAAGAGGACACGACTCCATTGATCAGTTGTCCGTTTTTGTGCTTCCTGTCCCACTGTAAGCGGTGGCTTCAGTGGCCATCTTTCAACGGGAGGCAGCGTTCAGGGACGGCGGGCGAACAGGCCCCTCAGGAAGGCGTCTGGCTACAGTAAACCGCCACACTTGTCGACCTGTTGCTGTACAGATTTTCTGAACAATGGCGCTTGCTGACTTCTGTCGATCTTTTTCGCCTGCAGGATATATCGGTCATCCCCCTGCAGTTGTCGTCCGGCGGCCACACACCAACCTTCTAACAGCTGTACCTGTGGTTTGGAACGGCTTCAAGAGCGCAAAATGACACTTTTGTTGGATTCCGAACTCTGTGCCACACTGGTGACAGTACGCCTCCTCCAGCTTTCCGATCATTCTTCCCACCTGTGAAGTCGTCCAGGTGTGATTTCTTTCTAGCCATGCCTTCACGAACTGACTCACTGGCACTTGCAGAGAATAAGGTGAATTGCGTTCCGTCCTTTCATTTCATTCTACTGTTGAGCAAAGGCGCGCCGACATCACGCGTTTTGCGTACGCTCACATCGCTTCTGGACGTTTGTTCCTTGATATTTGCATACGCATGACGTTTCTACTGACCTCTTACGTGTTCTCTACTTCTGACCTCCAGACCTCCTTTTCTCTGCAATTTCATGGTTATCTGCTAACCCTTTACATTGTTGCTTAAGTTTTGCACACCAGTGTATATATATATATATACTTTTAAGAGGAGGTGGGAGGCATCATATAAGCTCAATGGCTGAGTGGTTAGTGCATCGCGCTTTCACACCACAGGTCCGAGGTTCAAACCCCGGACTGGGAAAAGTTGACTTAGCCTTTCATCTCTTAAATGGATCGATAAAAAGGGTATAAAGCTTGCTTGGGAACTTAACACTTAGGGGTTTTCGCGTCAGACTGACCACCTGACCGGAACATCTGCTCATGCACCTCAGAGCCCAAGGTCGCGTATACTGAGTTGGGCACAGTAGGCCTTGTCCTCATGGGATGTCGCGCCACTGAGTTAAGATTTAAGGAGTCATCATAAGGGTTTAGATTTGCAAAGCAACTCATGGTCGGAAACGTCTTTGTTTGGTGCTAGGTGGCATTGTTCAGAAAAGCATTTAAGGAGGCAGATCTGCATCACTGTAGTCATTTAATCTATCATGACCCTGAGAGGAGTATGGAACGTTTTGCAAACACCGAGCTGGCAGATATGCACCTGATTGCCCAGATTGTCAGAAGAAATGCGCGAGCACCAGAAAGATGTATTCGGATTCCTTCGAACGTTTGCGGTAGCCGTATGGTCATAATTGCGAACTCGTGGCTGATGTTGATCGTGGTTTGAGTCCTTCATCATTTAAGACACGTCGTGTAATCTATATTTTGTCTGTCAAAGTGCAAAGTTGGCGCGGTGTGGAAGTTTGGAGAGTCAGAGCAAGCTCAAACTGGTGTCTTACTCGCGTCACTTGACCGTGACTCAGAATTACGAGGTACATAGACAACAGCCCTCACGTATTTACAAAAGTGCGGTATTTATAGACATTGATGAGCTTAATAATTAAAATAAATGGGGCGAAAGCGCTTTGATTTTGAGAATTTTTTTTTTTTGGTTTGATTCGCGAGTTATTTTAGGAAAAACCCCATCGCAACTTGTATCTCTCATTCAGATTTGCACACAAGAACATTCTAAGTAATTCGATAATTTATTTGATTTATTACATGAATATTATCTAAGGAAAAAAACAATTTTCTTTTTGTATAAAAATAAAATATAAAAGAGCATTTATTATCTTCGGTGTTTTAATTATCTGCAGCTGCTTCTCAGAGCCAAAGTAATCTCACGGTAAGAGAGGGAAAAGTTCCCTATCCTATCCAATACCTCGTGATCATTCTAGAAATGACCTTGATCTCGAAAAAGCGGACTGTCCATTCGATAGCAATAAAAAATTCCATTTACGTAATAAAAATCACGTGCATGGATGCGTAGCCGTAACCTTGCCTGCAGCGATTGTCGAACGGCGCCCTCCCTTTTTTATGAAAAAGCCGGGAAAAAAAGAAAAAAGAAAGAAAAGGAGATTGATAATTTTATTGAGATCGAGTGGAAAAGCTATTCCAACTGGACTTCCAACTTCCTACTGCTCTTATTCAATGGGTTAATGAAATGAACTTTCATTCGCCCTGGTTGATCTTCTTGAGATAAAGATAATACACATAAATAATTTAGTTTAAAATACCTTTAAGTAAACAGACATGAATTGAAACCAAGTCATTAGATAAGTTTTTCTTTTTTTTAGCACAAATTATACAAATGTGTAAGTAAAATAAAAATTCAGTATGTGATGGTTCCAAATGAAAATTTTTAAAAATGGCTAATTTCATGAAAAAAGAAACTGTAGAGTGAGTGTGTGAGTTATATATTTTTTACGTCACACCAGAGACGTAACGTACACCCCCGCATTGCTGGAAGACCCAGGTATATTCTAGGGGTCCCAGAACCTGACTGACTCCTAGATTAGGCTTGGGGCCTAAATCCTAACTTAACAGGGGGATTCATAAGATTTTGCATTACGCCTCTGCGTCGTACTATAAAACATCACGATAGCTATTGGCAACGGATCTCATAATTTTGAATCTCGGTCAATGCTGTCCGTTTGAGGACGGCACTACTTCTCCTAACTACCCTACTACACCAAAGGGAGGGCACTGAACCTCGACAGAAGAAACATGCATCGGTCCGGTCTACACGACTGGTCTTCAGTAACACTAGGATTGAAGCCCGCGACACCCCGACCACGAGTTCGTGACCATAACCCCTAGGCTACCGCGGGCCCCAAGAAACTATAGAATGGAAATTGAAAATTGGAACTGGAGTGAGTGAGTGAAAATTAGCGTCGCACTGTTCAGCTACACGAGGGCTGTTGGCGATGGACCTCGTAATTTTGAACCATGGTCAAGTGACGAGAACGACACCTGAATTGGCACCCCTCTCCAAACTACCACACCACAGCAACGGGAAGACGTTTGAGCTCTCGACGTATTTAACGTGCATCGCTCCCCTACACGGCGGGTTTTGAGTGGTACTGGGCTCGAAGTGACACGCCAGCCACGATCCGATACCTTGACCACTAGGCTACCGAGGCCGCAAAGATTTGAACTTAAAGAACTTTTTTAATAATTATTTTCTTAATAGTGAGAGTTGCATTGGGTTATAGGGGTGAGCGACCTCATGTTTTTGAAATGATTTCATTTTGCTAGTTATAATTGAACCTCTCCAAACTTCCACACCACGCCATCTCAAGATCAAGCGAGTTCGTAGTCTTCTCATTGCCCTGGTGAGGAAGTGTGAAAAGTGGAGTGCCAGCTCGGGTATTATTCTTGTCACTTTACCATGGTGCAAAATTATAAGGTTCGTCGCCAATAGCCTTCGTATTAATTTAATATATGGCTTTAATAAACAGTCAAACTATGCCACGCCAGGTGAAGTTGAAATATTAGTTTTTGGCACATACATTTGAAAATGCTCATAAATATACTAAATTAGAACTAGAAAATTTCACTTTAAGGTATCCGACTACGTTCGGAACCGTTATTTTGCAAAAGCGCATAAATGGATAATTTTCATGATAGTTAGTGTCACCTAGATTAGAATACATGTATAAAACTATTTTAAGGACATTTTAACAAAAAAAAAAATTATTTAAATATAATATTTTGGCAAAAAATTAAAATAACCTTTTTTCAAAATGTTCTCCTTTTGTGAAAAATGCTTGTATTATAATAATATTTTGCCTGTATATTGCTCAGACCTCTTTACAGAGGCTCAACTAGGATTTTTGAAAAATTCACATTATTTTCAGAGTTACCACCAATTGAAATAATTATCGGCGTTTTTTTTCTTAAATTGCCCCCCCTCTGTTGTCGTAAAATATGGATAAACCCACTTCTAAGTTATATATTTTAAAAATTCTAGTTGAGCCTCTGTAGAGGCGGTTTGAGCCTATATACAGGCAAAATGTGTTATAATAAACATTTTCATAAAACTATTTTGAAAAAATTATTCTAAGTTAATTTTTTGCCAAAATGGCCCGGCCTGTTAAATAATTTTTATTGTCAAATACCGTAAAGAACAATTGGCCTATATGTATTCTAATCTAAAATGACACCAAATATCATGAAAATTATCACCTATGCAGCACACCATAAATCACTCCGGACGTAGTCGGATACTACTAAATATTCTGGAAAATTTTCAAAAAATTCGGTGGCCTATTGCCCCGTTTTTATTATTATTAACACTAGGGGGTACCCCCTGTCAACCTAACGGTGGACCAACTCTAATTGTACAAATTATACAACTGTATTCATACTCATTGCAGATATTGTATTACTGTAATTTATACTTGTTCTATGCATTTCTATTTTCAGATACGTATTTATGATGTAAAGTTGTGTTAATCTTTGAACTAGAAGTATTTGATTGAACTGAAAATTGAGCCTTATTGCCAATTTGTTACCATAATATTAAACTGGACTTACTGCCTTTTTACTATTGTTCACGTGTGTGAGATAAAAACTCCAACCTGTTCCACCTGAAGGAAAAAGTAAAGGAAACAGCAACGGATCTGCATGAGTAAAGTTTCACAAACTGAAAGTCGTGTTCATTCTTCTAATAAACTCGTAACATCAACCTTTCTGTCTATGGAAATGTCTTTTGTCGAAACGATTGCAGCTTATTCATTGCGAGGTGGTTTATTATAAACTCGAAGATGATATTTAGGACGTATAAAAACACAGATCCGTGTGCTTTCTTTTAATCCTCTTGGGAGATCTTTGGGCTAGCACAATTCGCGTTTACTCACAACCAACCCTTTGAAGAAGAAACCGTGATATTTAACCTTTTAACTGTCATGCCCGAGATAATATCGGGCACAGCGCAGGTGTTCGAAAATGATCACTCCCGAGTATTACTCGGGGTAATTTTTTTTGAGTGCATCGTATTGTTTTACCCGAATACATATCGGGAGACGTTTATTTCGGCTTCATCTCTTTGTCAAACCCGACTGATTCTCGGCAAAAGTTAATGTGCTCTCAATTCAATAGATGGCAGCGCTTTACTGAAGACTTCAAATGTTAGAGTTTAGAAGTTCTTTGGTTCAAAAAAATTTGACAATTTGTGTACCCAAATCATCAAAATAACTTGACAGTTAAAGGGTTAAGTCTACTATATAGTCTAGGTTTTCTAGCTAGAAAGGAGAAGGAGAGAGAGAAAGTTAGGAGATAGGTGAGATTACTACTGATCGGGTATTATTCAAATTTATAGTCGTATTTCAACTATTAGGTAGACGAAAGAATTAAAGTGACGATTGATTTCTAGGATTTAATTGGTGTTCAAATATTTGAGATAGTAGAATTAATCCTGGAATAAGAGGATCGATAATTATAGTCTTCTCGTAATTCGTACATCTCACTATTAATCCACACATATTGCTTGTATTGAGAAATTCTCTTCTTGTTGAAATGAATTGAGTTGGTAAATTGTTTGATCAATAAATAGATTGCTTTTGATTATGGCTAATGTTTCTTCCCTTCCTCCCACATCTCTAGGTGGGCAAGAGACATAGATTGGTTTTTATTCTGAATTTGATACAAAGTTCTATAATTTTCTGCATTTGGTTTTTATTCATAATTGGCTGTAAAATGTGCAATACATCGTCACGTTTAACTTTTGCCACCATCATCATAATTTGTAACCATAGTATTGAACAGGACTTACTGTTCTTTTATTATTGTTCTTCTGTGCGAGATAAATAAATTTATTACATCGTTACGAAAACTTTTTATATGTACAGTGGTGGCCAATATTGTGAACACATCTAAAAATCGTCATTTTTTTTTAAAGTTTGTATGTTTATGGAAAATGTTATGTTGCACAAAATGGAAAGTATTTTACATCATTTTAAAGAGAATTTGATACTAAATTCAATATAAAAAACAAAATTTAAATATTTACAAAGCAAAAAAAAAAGTTATGCTGCAATAACTATTGATTTACATTAGATACTGATGATAGCAGTGGGTTATAAGTACTTAGTGGGGTAGCATTTTTTTTATTACAGCTTCACATCGATGTCTCATTGAGCTGAAAATAGCTTTAAGCTCTTCCTTCGTTATTACATGATGCCAGGAAACAATTATAGCCTCAATTAATTTCCTTTTATTACATGGGTACCTCATTCGGACAAGAGTTGCCTATAAAATGATATAAAAGACTTTGCATTTTGTGCAAAGTAATATTTTCTATAAACATATAAATTTAAAAAACGTAAGAATTTTAAAAAGTGTCCACAATTTTGGCCACCACTGTAGAGAGAAAAATATATCGCTAAAAATTATAATTTTACTTTAGATAACAAATAATGAATCTTCTGTGATTAAAAATTATTTAAAAAAAGGTTTTCAATTTTGTATTTTGTTGCCAAAAACATTTGTAAAGTAAATTTTTTAAAACCGGTGTAGGATAAAAATGCAGAATTTTGTTTTGAACCGCTATGTTCTTTCAGTAAGAGATTATGATGTTATCTAGTGTTTTAACTTAACAAACACATGGATCTTGTCGGTTATATACATTTAATTTCAAAAGCATCTGCTTCCAGATAATTCTTTACCTTGTTTGCTCAAAGGTGTTGATAACATCCTAACTTCTCGCGAATTTTCTGTATCGTTTGGTAAGAATTGATAATTATAGCTAAGAAATGTTTTGTAAAACTTTTGAGTGATTGCATTTAGAACACTCTAGTCACGTGATAGACAAATAGTGACCTACGGACTAGGTACTGCTTGCCTGAAAGTTCTATCCGGAAACTAACATAGGTTTTTAGACACTATAATCTATATAACACTATTTTAAAAAAAATCGTATAAAGTCGCGTTCGATTTTTTTTTTAACATACGGGAAAATACAGTTTTGAAAATGTATGCAGAAATTCCATGAGCAAAAAAAAAATGGAACACGCTTAAGTAAACAAACAAAAAAAAATTATTAAAATATACTTATTTGTTTTACACTTAAATTTTAAGGGGACATGGTACGATTTATACAAATTTTTATAATTTAATGATTTGATTTCAATTTTTTTGGTTGCCTCCTATGTATGTGTATGATGTAAAAAACAGATTTTGAGCTCAAAAGTTTTTTAAAAAAAAGACTACCCATTTAATTTTTTAAGGGAAAAACGTGAAACTTATGAAGTGATTTTAAAATGCTTCCTCCTACAAAAATTGATGTACATATATGAAATTTGGTTTACAAGTATGCTGTTAACTATGTATAACAAAAGCTGGTGTAGGTTTTGTGATAACATGATTGGTATTCGCACAATACTTCTTTTTATCAATGCTCATTGAAAATTCCTTAAAAAATGCGTAAATTCTAACTTAAATTATTTTTAAAAAATTAAGTACTGCTTTGATTGAAAAATGCATACCAACTTTTGTTCCTTGTACTATTAGCAACAAGTAAAAAAAATTTCCAAGTATTAAGCATAATAGAAAAAAAGCCTTAGCATTTTAAATGAAGACAAACTAGTTATTTTATCTTTCTGAGATAAGTTAGTTTAAAGTTTTGATTTGTGTGCCATTGAAATGTGAATAAAAACAAACGTTAAAGTTATCGTAACTCTGCGTTTTTTAAATTCAGAGCTTTCAAATTTTGTGAATTTGTAGAAAAGTATATAAAAAGTATCCTTATATCGTCAGTATAATCTTTAATCCAATTAGCTCCGGCAAATGGACGATCTTCTGGCTTCGAACTCACTTCGAACTCTTCTTAGAACTTCGCTTGCACTATTAGACCTCCTCATAGAACTTCACGCGAATACTAAAGGTCCAATATATACACCATTCCTAATCTGCCTAATCGCGTTCCCTTCTTGAGTTGAATGGAAAGAATTGCCATTCTGG
This sequence comes from Trichonephila inaurata madagascariensis, assembly GCA_019973955.1. Taxonomy (NCBI): domain Eukaryota; kingdom Metazoa; phylum Arthropoda; class Arachnida; order Araneae; family Nephilidae; genus Trichonephila; species Trichonephila inaurata. The sequence goes on along the minus strand of BMAV01021171.1, from coordinate 122,770 downwards.
CCCCAAAGATTTCCTAAGAGGTTTTATAGAAGACGCGATAAAGCCCGTCACACAGTCACTAACGCTATGTTCTCTTCTATCTCGACTTTCAACATCATCCGCCCCCAATTTACACTTAAATAAAGTTTAATTTACAAACAAATCTTCTTTACTAAAAAGCGGTTTTTCCGAAATCAATTTAAAAAAATTTTTTCCCCAAGTTTTTAAAACCGAAAACCCGACCGTGATCTTTTCTTTTTTCCTGGGGCGGGGGGATAAACTTTCAGTAAAATTACCCTTTCATTCCAAACGGCTTTGGGCACCTTTGCTATAAATCCATCAGTCGAAAATTTACACCTTAACTTTGCTACGACCCGTCGATCTTTGGGTTTCTCGGGTTTGAAAGGGGGGTTTCGTAATGTAAGCAGCTATCAGCTACTTCCCTTGACTCTAGTTCTTTGGCTAATATACTGGTTGTTTCTTTAAAATAAATAAATAAAGCAGGGTTCTTCATCACACTTTTCGCATCCTCATGCACTCCATAAGTCCTTTCGCTGATCTTCCTGACCACTAACCCCATTGCCCCGCATCCTTTCGCGGGATCGGCAAGTCCCCGGTCCCTTTTCTCCTTTGTCTCTTTAAACCATTTTGGTTTCTCTCACACGCATCCTACAATTTCTGATTGGAAGAAAGATTGATTTGTACCTATCACTCTCAGTCTTGGTCCCAATTACCGTTCGTCCTTCGGAACGAAGCCTCTCTGGACTGCGACCCTCTTGTCGCCAAATATGAAAATCTAAAGGGTCAAAAAAATTGACCTTCCTTCGAACAAATAAAAACCCTTTTGCATTTCTTCCTCACAATAGCTGACACTCCCTTCCACACATAAAAGCAGGCCACATTTAGAAAAAAAAGAATGGACACCGTTAAACAGGTGTGTTCCATCTATAGTTTCCCTTTTAAGAAAAGTCGTCTGGGGACAACCCAGGGCAGGGATGGAAACCATTGTCACCGCCATTCATCGCAACAAAACAAAATGGGCATTTTATTTCAAAATAAAAATTCACTATGAAGTAAAAACAACGCAAATGATTGGTCGGGTGTGGGGGGCATGTTTGTTTTTCTTGCCGTTACGTCTTGGACTACAATGCTTATGATGCAAAAGTTTTCTACGAAATAGTCAATTCCCTTAACCCAAATTATTTTAAAAATTTATTTGTGTTATTTACATGGATTGTTCCAAAAGAATAAAATTCAGATGGTAAGTGTAAAGAAAATTTTTTGGGGAATTTAAATATGGATTTTAGTAAAAAGGGGCAAAACGGGGTTTTGGTTTTGTTCTGGAATAGTGTATCGAACATCGTCTAAATAGCATTTTGAAACAAATTCAAATCCTCTTGTCAAACAAGTGAACCACAACAAAAAAATTTTGCTTAAAAACCGATTGCAGATGATTCCCAAATGATGCATTCTTTAAAATAATATTTTAAATCCTAATATAAGTTTTTGTCACCAATCTGCAAGAAAGAATCACACTAATGTTATTTTTAATTTGAATTACACGTATAATAAAAAACATTTAAATTCGTGAAAAATTTTTTTTAGTAGTAAATAAAAAATTTTGTGTTCTTAGTTTTTTTGGTTTTATTTTTTTTCCAATAATCACTCGTAAAAATTATTGGACGGCGTCTATACCTTTTTAAACACTTTTTTAAAAAAGGCGTTGATCCATAAGGTTCGCCACCCCGGGCCCGGGGGGCGCAAAAGAGGGGGTAAATCAGTCGTCAAAAAGCGCCCTACGACTCAATATTTCACACCCAGTTTTAATCGTTAAACAATTTTTTTTAAAGATTTTACAAAAAAATATTTCTGGAGTATTATTTTGGCAAAAATGGCATTGTAAGCTCATTTTTAAATGGGTTCGGGTAAAACGCGCACTTTTAACACAAAAATAAGATCGAAATTTACGGGTGCGGTTATATGCCGGTATAAAAGATATTTCAAAAATAAAAAGAATTGCATAAAAACCTGACTTCTCAAAATCGGAATATTGTTTATTTATAAGAAATGTCATTTTTATGAACTTAAAGGTTTTTTTTCTAGAAATATATTACTATTTTCAAAATTTGGAAAAACCGGGGACAAATGGTCAAAAAGCATAATAGCATTTTTAAACGTACATTGCAGGTTTTTTTCATAAAAGGGGTGCTTATCGGAATATAATAAAATTAAAAATGCAGCTTGAAAGTATAGGTGCGCGTTATTCACCGGTTCGCGTTATACGCCGGATTTTATGGTATACGTTTCGGTACAAAATTGTACGCTTTAAATATTTCAATTTTAAATTTTAAATTGAAGTTGAATTGAAGTTAAATCGAAGTTTAAATTTTATCTTAAATTTCCGATAAAAGTAATTAAAATTAAATTTAAAAAAATAGACGGTTTAAATACATACGAAAAACATCAACGTATTTTGTAACTTAAAAAGTGAGGAATACTTTTCGAAAAACATTTCGAATATATGATTCGAATACTTGTTAAAAATAATTCACTGTGAACGTACAAAGATCCAACAAGAACGTGCTTGCAGCGGGTCGTTGCTTCCTGAAGTATATCCCGGGGAATAGAAAAAATAAACGGCTTTCGTTTTTTTTTCTTCTTTTTTCTTTTCAGAAAAATATTTTGCTAAAAACTACTACTGAATTTGTTCGGATTCTTTTAGATTTTATACATGTAAAATTTTCCGTGCAAAAGATAGTTAATAATGTTAAGCGTTAGTAACAAATTATACTGACGCATTTTAAAAACAAGTTCTGGAATTTATTTTCAACACATCGTAAAATAAAATTAAAAAAAAAAAAAAAACGTTCTAAAATGTTTTTGGTGATGTATTGCTTCCATGGATAAAAAAAATCCCGCCCCAAACGTTGGATAAAAAATTTTTTTGGGGATCACATTCAATATCTAATAGATTAACATAATCTGTGTCAAAAGATTCATCTAGAAATCTAGTTGCCTGGTTACAGTGATCTGAATTTAATTCTAGAGTTGAAAGAATAATAGTCAATAAATAAATTCCATTACTGTATCTAAGTTCTAGATTTTACAATAAAAAATTGGGTTTAATAATTAAAACCGTTGTTTATAAATAGCAATTAGAACACCATTATTTATGTCCGTACAACTGGAATTTCCAGCGTATTAAAGATTTTATCAATCATTTTTCGCGTTCTTCGCGCGAGTTCTGATTATTTAATCTTTTCTCTCAAAATTCTACTTTTGTCGCTTTCTTATTCTCCTCAATCTTCACGATTACAAGTGCTTAAAAAACTTAAAATAATTAATATTATATCAGTTTATGGGTTTTTTCCAAATTTGCTGATTTTTTTTATACTTAAAGCATGTTACCATGGCAACAAATTAAAACCAAACGATATTTACGTATGATGACATTGATCATATGGAATGTGTTTGTGGATATATTAAGCTTCTCCGTCTACTAAACATTTAGGATTCGAGGGAATGCAACGTTAATTGTATAAAATTTTAATTACCTTTGAAATTTAGACAATAGCATTTATTTGAATGATAATAAAGAAAAAACAAAAGAATACAAATTAAGTCTCGGTAAATTTTCTTTCAGATTGTAAAAGGTATTCCTAAATATTTTCTTTTTTTTTTCGGAGGGATTTCGAAAATTTGATGACCAAATCACCAAAAAAAAAATACTTTCAAAAATTAAGGAAATACACCAATCGAGTAAATATCTCTCTTGTTTAATTATTTATTTTTTGGTTGTACATCAAAGCACTCAAATAAATGTTATAGATTTGGGGAAGTTAAAAATTTAACAATTATATAAAAATAAATTATAACAAATTCGTGATGATTGAAAAATGGAAGTTTTAAATTCAAAATACAAATGCTTTTACGATGTGTGATGTTTGGATATCTGAGAACGTTAGCAGAGCACCTGAACCTCCCACCTGCTTCGTTACATTTTAAAAAGAATTATATTCTAATTTCGCTGTTAAATCATTACAAGCCTGATGTTTTTGTGTAAGCAAGCGCAGTTATGATCCTTATTACGAAAAAGAGAAGTCAACCGGAAATTATGCTAGTGCAGATGTGCCAAGCATTGATCCGAAGACAGATAATTTCATATCATTCCATCAACTTCCCATATCTCATTGAGAAACAAGTAATATATATATATTAAGCCAATTCCTACTTAGGTCAACAAATTCAAATTTTTTATTTTAGTTACTTTCATTAAATAGTTATAAGTTAATATAAATATATACGTATGACAGAATTACAGTATTAAGTGACAAAAATAGAAAGCATTTCGCCATTTTACTATATAGGGTGTTGAACTATTTTTTTTTGTTCGTTACTATTTATTCATTAATTAAATTTAATTATTCTAATAAAGTAGTATAGTAAAAAAAATCCCATCCTCAGAAATTAAGCCATCCCAGGTGGAATTTGGCGCCATGATTTTTGACTTAGAAATCCAGAGCGCTATCCATTGCGCTACAGGGAAGCAGCGAGCTATTTTCCTTTCTATCTGTAGTGTTGGACTATTCTTTTTTGTTTGTTACTATTTATTCCTTAATTATATTTAATTAATGAATTAATATTTGAAAAACTGTATACAAAAGTATCATCCACTACAAGTTTAAAAATTGTATTTGAACTTAGGGTGATGAATAAAGATTAAATTTACAAATAAGATTAAGTAAAATTTGAACAAGATATATATATATATAGGTAGATTGTGAACTAACAGTAGGAATTGAATAAATTTTTTTTTTTTTATATTTTAAAGGGAAGAGTTTAATTTGAGTAAATACTCTAAATAATCTTTTATTTATATTTGATTCTCTCTCTACATCAACATTTACTATTCGGGGCATCAAAGTTAAATTTGTAACTTTTCTATTATGCACTAAAATAGAGTTATTTAAGTTGGCGGCTCATGGCCAAGTTTTTGTTGTAAAAAGGGGTCCATGAGCACATAAGTTTGGGAACCTTTGCTCTAGGGGATTCTGATAAAATAATGATATTGAACCCTTCATAGGCTGAGGTTGAATGTTTTTAAAAATAATAATCTTTTGGAAAAGATTTTAAAATGAATTGACTCATAATTGTACGATGTGAGTAGAAACTCTAGAAAATAGGCTCGATTGTGTGAAATAGGGTGTCGAAATATTTACTGAAGTGATTTTAACGAGAATTTACTAGGAATTATGCAAAAATGGAGTAGTTGACTCATTTGACTCATTAGCGATAACACAGACACACGGCTTGAGAATTATCGCAACTTTTGTATGCAGGCAATTTTTCTAGATGCTATTACGAAAGGCATCGCTTTTTCTGTTCGTGTACACGTGCATTCTTTTCCTTTGAATTTTAATCATGTTGATAAAAAAATGTGATAAATGCATTCAAGTTTGATAAAAAAAATCAAGCTGAGTTTGCTATAAAATATGATAAAAATTTGATTTACATGATAACAAAAATAATACTGTTACAGAAACGAATATTGATAATTATAATCTTTTAGATATAATAAAAAAAATTGTTAGGATTGCATAGTTTTTTAGCCTTTTTGATGATACGAATGAGTATAAAGTAGGCTATGGGGTTATAAACAATAAATTCTATTTCATAGCTTGAATCAGGGTTTTTAAATTAGGATCCACCGAAGGTTTTAGAAAATTTTCGAAGGAAAAATCGTATTTTGGAGTCCGTAATATAAATTAAAGGTTTTTTATAATGTGAGTAAAATATTAAGAATGACAATAATAATAAAGTAAGCTCATTTCATAGAGAACCCCCCCCCCTTTCAAAAAAAAATTCTTGATTAGAATATACTCACAATTTCTGGAATCTTCCATTATTGAGGAAACAAATTTCTGTCCACAGAAAATTCTTGAAGAAGCACCAACTAATGCAACCACCAATTAATTTTGATAAAGTTACTCAAAGGTAGTCACTTCGTTCTATAGCAAGTTTTTGTTCTTGTTTCATGCCTCCCCCCTTTCAAAATATCTAGACCAGGTCCATGATACTATGTCACAATAATAATTCCACTAGTCCAGGGGTCGGCAACCTTTTGAGTCGGAAGAGCCAAAAATTACAATTTACAAAATTGCAAAGTTTTTAAAGAGCCACAAATTTTTTTCTTGCGAACAATAAATAATTCTTGCATAAATAAAGTTTTTTGATAAAAAAAACAACAACCTTTTATTTATTCATAAGAAAAAATATCTATTTATTCATGTATAAGTAGTGTTTTTCACAACAAATTAGATAATATATATATGGCATTATTAGATAATTACTTATTATTTGTTAAAATAAAAAACAATTAAACATTTACTTACAACAAATGTTTTTGCACAAAGCGTTTCTTGGTGTATTATGCAGTGAAACGTAAGAATTTCGTGGTTTATTTTGAAGAATCATTGTTGCCCCTTAATTTTTCCTGTCATACTACTCCACTAGTTCCATCAGTTACTATTGAAACGATTTCATTTAAATCGATCTTATTGTCTTCAAGGCCTTTTTGCACGGCATTTGCTATATCTTCCCCACTAGTTTGTTCCGAGAGCTGTAGCAATCCCAGAACTTCTTCTTTTGGACCTTGGGAAGACATATACCTGACAAAAAGGCAACTTTTTTTTTTAAATAAAATAAATAATATTTGCGTATGGAACTAAAGAGCCGCAGCTTCACATCCAAAGAGCCGCAGGTTGCCGACCTCTGCACTAGTCCATTCTCTCCCTCTCTCCAGAATTGCCTTACAGAGGCACCTATACAATTAGTGACCTGAGTGGGAGAAACAAGGCAGGAACAAGTGTAAGATGTGTTCCCTTGTCGACGGATTTCAAGCACCTGATATGACCACTACGCAATTTGACCAATGACCTGTGCGGATCTTTCACCTACCGACTGTAGGGTCAGACCAAGACGATTATCCAGCATGCCAGTTGTGTGCGAGAGGGATTCTCCAAATAAAACAGCAAGTAATTAGTGCAATTGAGATGAAATTCATTGTGTTCTAATAATTTATGTGTCCATTAGCTCCAGAGGCGGATTTTGGAGGTAAGCAATGATGCAGCAGAGACTCCTCCCTCCCATAAAAAAAAAGATGGCATTGTAGCCCAGTAGTTTTGGTCACGAACGAGTGGCCGGCGTGTCACGGGATCGAGTCCTAGTGCCCCACCGAAGACCATCGTGAACAGGGGCTGTACGTTTAATCTGTTGTGTCTCAAAGTTGTCCCGTTGTGGTAGCTTGGAAAAAGGGCTGCCAACTTCGTCACTTGACGGGATTCAAAATTACGGGATTCGTCGCCAATAACCCTCACTCTGCTTTATAATGCGACGTTAATATAACTCTTTCTCTCTCACTCACCCAGAAAGAGGAAATGCAATAAATATTGATTTTCTATCCATTCAGTGGCGTACACAGACCTCACTTATGGTGTGTTGGGTTACATTCTGAAAAACATTGACGAAAGCGTCTAGGGGTAATCTCCATGTCGTTATGCGAGGTGAGCTCCCGAACCCCACCTTTGTGTACGCCTCTGAGCAGTGGCGCAACGGAGAACATTAGGACCCTCCTTCAAAGTCAGGTTTTGGGCCCCAAGCAGGATCTTACAAAGGATTGCAAAACAATATGTACTTAGCGTCAGTCAGACTTTGGGCCCACTAGAACCCTGCCCCCTCCTCCGTGATGCGTAGATTGCGGGGGTGTACGCTACACCACTGCCTGTGAGCCCATTTGTAATTTATATGTTTTACCTTTCCGATAATGTGATCAACCTTTGATGTGCTTAATGTATTGATAATCAGTACCATAACGAAGAACATTACGCTCTCCACCCCCTACAAAGGCAGGTTTTGGGCCCCAGCCGGATCATACAAAGGATTACAAAACCATAACATTTCATAAGCCACCAAGATACCTGGGCCTTCCCACGATGCGGGGGTGTACGTTACGCCATTGCTGATAATTACATAAATGCACTTACATATTCGTGTGTAAATAAATCTATTTAAAGTAGCTAAGTGCACTTAAACCATACAATCATGTTAATTGTGACGATAATAAAAATCAATAAAAAATAGAACTAACACTAAAGAATAAAATAAAAATAAATGTAACATATTTGATACGAAAAAAAAAATTCACTTATTAATTGTTTATGTTAATTCCTCAAAGAATGAACGAATTTTTCATTACATGAACGAAATTTTCATGTAATATTTCAATGAGCGCAGAAATTTTTTTAATTATTAATATCAATGTACGAGTAACTCACTAGAGAACGAAAGCAGATTTCGAAATAAAAAAAAAGGTTATCTTTATCTTTCATTATCTAAGCGATATCGCGTCAGTGGAAAAACCAAAGACAAGGTTGAAATTCTAAAGTCAAAAGTTTATCTTTGATATCTTCGTCGAATTTTTATATTTATATGTTATATAACTTGGTCAACTTTTTTTGTAATTCTCATTTTCCGGATAAGATTACGTTTCCGGCTTTCCTTAAATAGATTTCCCCGAATTCAAATCGATAATTTTAACTTACAAAATTGCACAAGAAATCCTTTAATCTCTTATGCATTGACTGAGTGAAAAGCAAAAATATTACAATGTCGAATTGGTTGGTTATAAAATGACATTGGATTGTACCCGTTTCAGTCATACCTATACCTCCTGGATGATTGATTCGTTCCTCATTAACAGTGTACTACGAAGCTACACAGAGGCGGACCTCGGTCCCAAGGTCCAATTTAGCCACGGTCAAGTGATGAGAATGACATCTGAACTGGTAACCCACTTTCCAAACTTTCACACCACACTGGCCACGATAGACTAAGGATCATGATCCCGGAATCGAGGTGCGCGGGCTATGAATTCAAGCCTTAGTGTCACTGAAGACCTACCGTGCAGAGGAACTGATGCAGGTTAAATCTGTCGAGGATCAAAGCCTTTGCGTTGGCTTGGTGTGGTAATTTGGAGAGGGAAGCACCAGCTCAGGTAGTAGCGTAACTTACAGCACCGCGCATCGCGAGGGTGCCCAGGATTCAGGGAGGCTCAAAACCTGACTGACGCCAAGTATTTATGCTTAATAAAATCTGGCTCGGGGCCCAAAACCTGACTTTGAAGTGGGGCCCTAATATTCTCCGTTACGCCACTGAACTCAGGTGTCGTCCTTGTCGCATGACCATGGTTCAAAATTACGAGGTCTGACGGTGCCACATTAATAAACACTTACTCACTCATGTTACACTACATCAGCGTGAGGACTTAGAGCCTCGACATATTTAACATGTATCACATCCTCTACCGTAAGTCTTAAGAGGCACGGGACTCGAGCCCATTCGATATAAACGACGTCGTACATGAGTTTATGCCTCTGACTGCTTGACTATCGCCGTCACAATACAGATGAAATCTGAAAATCGTATTCATGAACGGACACGTGAATTTTAAAATTTATTGATTTATCTTTTATACACATTTTAGTCCTGAATTCATCGTACAAACCTTAAGGGTAGATACAGGGCACTATATATGTTACCGGCAAAGTATGAAATCCGGCATTCTATAGAATGCCTAATGAGAAACCGGCAAAGTATGAAATACATCTCCGCGGTTCGTTTCGAATATTGTGTGACAAGGAACGAGACTTTTAACGCGTGCCTCAGACTCAGAATTTGTCAGTTGCACATTGTGGCTTATTTTGAAGTTCCAATATACTCAATTTTACTTAAACTTGTTCAAGAAAAAATTGCTTTTTTCCTGTGCTGCATGAAAATGGGGAAGCAAGCTGTAGCGTTGGAGGAGTCATGGTCTATAGCAGGGGTAAGCAACCTATGACACACGGTACAATTATCAACGACACTCAGCACTATCCAACAAATTTGTCAGTGTTTGAATGGATGGAATTTCATAAATTTGTAATTGACCTTATTTGACAAACATCTCCAGAATTATGGGCAATTAAGGAATTATGAAAAATTTTGAAAGCTAACTCTAAAGGTAAAGTTACAGCTTTTTTTTGTAAATTATTGCATTCCATAGCGGGAGATATTTGACTGTTTGAAGAGAGAAAATTGCATGTGTATTCTGCTTGTCCACTTTTTTACTTCTACATATATAAGTAAAATATCTTTCCTCATATGAAAAATTTTTCGATTCCGCAAAGAAATTATTTAGCAACTGAATGCTCAGAATCATATCAAAGTGAAAATCACAAATTGCCCCACATTTTTTGTGATATGAAAGTAGGGCGAAGCAGCACTGGTTCACATTAAAAATTTTATTCAACTGTATGAAGGGAAATACTTATATTTTACGTTGTCTATTTCTTATTTTAATAAATGTGTTTAAAAAACATATATAATATATGTACAATTTCGAGTTTTTTAAAATTTTTGTTGAAGAAATAGTTATATTTTATGTTGTTTATTTTTATGTTAAGAATATTTTTAATTGATGCAAAATTAATGTGTGATAAAGCTGTATAAATCTCTATATAATTGAACTCTTTTCTCTAACTCTGCATACATTATCGCGGGAATAGAATTTCTCCAAAAATGTCCTACTTTGTGTGGCACGCTAAATCATGATTGGTAGATTGATTTTTAACACACCACAGCTAAAAGAGGTTGCCAGCCCCTGGTCTATAGGCATGCAACAACTATTTGACGACGAGATGCCCAAAATTTAAGTTAAAGCTGCAAAGCTGAAAAAAAAAAAAAGATTTTTTTTTAAGTGAAACTATTTACTAGAAGTTAATAACTGATATATATATATATACACACACAAAAAGTCAAAATGACTACTAAAAAGGATCCCAGGGGATATTTGTTGCTGAATAGCTATGACGTGATTCTTGGTGAAAATAAAAGTAAACTCATGTAACCTGTTAAAGAAGGCGTCGTACTCCATAGAATGGTTCCCCACCACCAGTCCGTGGACCAAACAGTATCAGGCCACTCAAGGAGTATTAAATTATTTCCATTTTATTTACTGGGGTGTTTTTCTCTAGTATTTGTTTGACTTTCCATGGAAATCACTTTATATTTCATGTAAAATCCCTTTATATTCCTTTTTGGAGTAACTGAATTTTATTCTGAAGGCACATGTTTAAATACAATTAAATTATTAAATTAAAACAATTTAAAATATAAACAACGCCCTTCCCCCCACCCTCAGCGGGCCGTGGTAAAATTATGAAACGTTGACCGGTCCCCGGGGTTCAAAAGGTTGGGAAGCACTTCTATACAGTATTACATCACGGATTCAGAGTTATTTTACTTACTTAATGAAGCTCATTTTGCTATTAGACACGGAGGACATTATAGAATTCTGAAAGAACTTTCAACCAAATGCAAAAACGTTGCACTTAATGATATTGAACTGTACATCCACCGGTGGCGTAACGTACACCCCCGCATCGCGGAGGGCCCAGGGTTCTAGAGGGCTTATAGCCTGACTGCCTCAAGTACCTACCCTTAGTGAAATCTAACTTGGGGGCTCAAAAATTGATTTTGCAGTGGGGCCCAAATGTTTTTCGTTACGCCACCTTTGTGAACTTTGCCAGAAAAAACAGAAAAATTATTTAAAAAAAGGGTATTGTGAAATTTATGATTTTTTTCTGAATGCCAATATATTGGCACTTGTAACGAGTGGGAAAGATGGCTTCTATTGACTTGGAACTTCTGAAGGAATTTTAAAACAAGTATATGCGAAATTACAATTGACTTTGTGCCCTAAGAACATGCTTAGAATTAAAGATATTCCTGACCATGAAATTCCTCTTCTGTCAGTTGCAATTGCTCATTCCAATGGAAGCGGCGAAGGATTCGTCAAATGTATGCGCAAAACCAAGTATCAAAATAAGAATGGTCTTTGCGTGAAAAATGTAATGAAATGTAATTCAAAATGCCATTCAAGCCTACCATGTTGCAATAAGTAGGTTAATTTTAAGTTCTAATTTTGATTAAGTGAATTTTTTTTTTTCCTTAATAAGAAATATATAAATTTTGTTTGGTACAACTTTCTTTTTCCTTTACGTATTTTGAATAATTTTTTAATGGCACTCTCATTATTTTGTCAGAATAACATTTAAATTTTTTAGAAATGTACGTCATTGGTATAATAGCCTTATCACGATCTTATTTAATCCTTTGCCTAAACAGCTTTGGTCATTCTATAGAATGCCTAGGCATTCTATACAATTCCTTGGCAAAGTATGAAATAATTCTCATATTTCATACTTTGCCTAAAAACGTCCGGCATTTCATACTTTGCCGGTAACATATATACACTGGTGTGCCAAACTTAAGCAACAATGTAAAAATTTAGCAGATAGCCATGAAATTGCAGAAAAGGAGGTCTGGAGATCAGTAGAGGGAACACGTAAGTCAGTAGAAACGTCATGCGTATGCGAATATCAGGAACAAAACGTCAGAAGAGATGTGAGCGTACGCAAAACGCGTGATGTCGGCGCGCGCTGCTCAACAGTAGAATGAAATGAAGGACGGAGACGCAATTCACCATATTCTCTGCAAGTGCCAGTGAGTCAGTT
>BMAV01021171.1:80640-105617 GCA_019973955.1 Trichonephila inaurata madagascariensis | reverse complement strand
TTTAATGTACGCCTCAATAGAAATTTATCGTGTTTTTATGTTAATGAATATATGCTATCTTCAATGAGGACTAAATTTATGTTTAGAAAATAGGGGCATATAATATTTTTTTTTATTGAGTACTTTTTCATATGAACTGCTAATAAAAATGTTTGAAAATTTTTTTAAGACGATGATAAAGATATTTGAAAGATTATTGATTTATGAAATTTCTGAAGGAACCCAAAATAATTTAATGTTTAAAGGCTGTCAAACTTAAATCGTAATTATAACGGTCAAGAAGGGATACATGAATTTGTAAGGTAACAAGGTCTTGAGAAAAGTGAGAAAAAAGTTCATTTTTATTATACAATTTTGAATTTCATTATAATTTTTTTTTATTAAAGTGACAAATCTATTAATTTAGCATTAAGTTCAAAACCAGAATATTTGGCTTTCATTTAATGCTTATGATTGCATCTCCAAGATTTTTCTTGCTGTAAAGACTTTATCACTCACGCATGTCTCGAACAAATCGAGTCTCTTTGAAAGAACTAGTTCGGCAAATTTTTTGAGCTGCTGAGAGTGTGAAGGGTTGCCGTAAAGAAAACGACACGCTCTGACGTCAGCAGCGCTCTGTCATCACATTGAAAAATTTCTCGCCGACGTTCCTGCTTCGGAAAACGAACATCCGCTGTCATTTCTTTTATTCCACTCGCACTTTTGTTGACAGTCATAAATAGATATAGAACGCCATTCTGTTTAAAATATTATACGTCATTTCTGATGCGTTTAACGAAGCCGAGGCTGCGATATTTACCGCCATATTATTTATGATGGAGGGAGATGAAGAAACTCATTGGCTGGAATTTCGAGCAATTCTTTCAGCTCACTCGGAAAAAGTTGTTCGGAACGGTTGCTACCGCAACTGGATAGAAATTGCTCAAAAGGGTTGTTTGAAATCAAAATTGCCCCTTATATGTATACGTATGATATCGCCTTTACTTTACATTTCTGTCTCATTTTTTGCATACATTTTCTTTTGTTTAAACGAACGTCTACAGCAACGTACTTTACTGTTCTTTTTGTAAGTTTTTAGAATAGGGGCTTTAAGTACCTTTATTCGATATCTGTTAAGGAAACTTTCTGACACTAGAGGAGGCTTACATTTGAATGTATAAAAATCTTAATGACCCAAACAATCAAATAAGGTTTAATTCTAAAATATTTAATAAGTTCAAACACATATCCATGTTCTCGGTGATAACTAAGGATTTGGAGCTGTGATTTTGAAAAAACATATAAATGAATAATTTTTTTTATATTTAGTGTCAGGTGCATCAGAATACACATATAAAAATATTGTAAAAATATTATCACAAAAAAAGATTATTTAAACCCAATTTTTTGGCAAAAAATAAAGAATGAAGGACATATTTTCAAAACATTTCTCTTTTATGGAAAATACCTCTGTAATTATATTTTATATATAACTAAAACTTCTGTACAGAGTCTGAACTAAGATTGGATCGTGACTGGAATGTCACGAGTTCGAGCCCAGTACCACTGAAGACCCGCCGTGTAGGGAAGTGATGCACGTTCAATCTGTCCAGAGCTCAAACGTCCTCCCGTTGGTGTGGTTGTTAGGGGAGGGGGTGTCAGATCAGGTGTCGTCTTCGTCACTTGATCATGGTTCAAAATTACGAGGTCCGTCGCCACAAGCCCTTGTGTAGCTGAAAAATATTCACTCACTCACTGAACTAAGATTTTTGAAATATATAATTTAGGACTGGGTTTAGTCTTATTTTAATATATCAGAGTAGATAAATTTTAACAAAAGAGAGTTGTTATTATTTTAATTGATCGTAACTCTAGAAATAATATAATTTTTCAATAATCCTAGTTCATCCCCGGTATGAAAGTCCTAAAAAAAGTTAATCAGTTATGCGCTTGTTCAAAATCCATGGCTCTGAACATAGTTAGTCACCTTAAAGGCTCATTCACACCAAGGCTTACAAACGTCGAGTTTTAAGCGTCTAGCCAATCAGAGACTTCTTCTCGGGCGAGAGGAAGACTCTGATTGGCTAAACACTTAACACTCGACGTTTGTACGCCTTGGTGTGAATGCGGCTTTAGTGAACAAATCGTTGCTTTTCGTTTTATTGCATTTTCGTATAATAGTTTCCTTATTATTATATCACATACGACTGACCAATTTTCGTGAAATACAGCGCGTTGGTCTTACAAACAATAATAAACACGTGTAGATGTTTATAATGAAAATATTAGGAATTCTTTCTCTAAGGCGTTGTCTTGTAAAAATAACATGACATCATGTTTAAAATTAGAAAACAAAGCCTACAAAAAGAAATTGAAATGTTCCATTTAAATTTACCAAGCACAAATATTTCTCTGTACATGATATATATAAATGTCCACTGTCATAAATAAAGTGAGCTTGATTCTCTTGTTATAAAAAAGCAAACAAACAGAAAGTTGCGTAGCTAGGTTTGAAATGTTCGAAAGAAGTGGTGATACATTAAGCTCTTAAATATCCAAATATTTTTTTTTACATTTGTTATGTTTATGCTTTAAGATTTTAAACTAACTGAATAATGTATTGAGGATGAGAACTTTTAACAGTAATTTCTTATATGTTAATTTTTTTTTTTTTTTTTTTTGAATAGCTCTTTCCAAACATTTTACTTATGTATTTGGATTAATACGGTGGTAAGGACATGACGTGGAACATTGTATCCTAAACGTATTCTAAGTAGTCAAAATGAAATGGCAATAATTTATATGCATTTTAAATTTGATTTGATCGTACTTTTGTGTGTGTCGTTTGAAGATTCTCTACGAACGACTCTATTGAGACCAATTGAACAATGCTGGGGTAATAAAGGAGGAGAACCGCTAATATCCACTAAAAATAATGTAAAAGAGAAAACAGACAAACTCGAGCTAAACTAAGCTCAGTGGTGCAACAGCTAGTGCCGATTTAAGCTCATTTCGGGCCCTGGGCACAGAAGATCTACGGGCTTCCTTGGCATTGACGGATCGAAATTTATACCAGAAATTCTGGTAAAGCTCAACTTTACGGGCCCTTTTGGGACCCTTCGGATCCCTGTATGCCCACCCCAAGCACCCAGTGGATAAATCGGGACTGGCAACAGCTCATGAGGGCCAAAGCCTACTGCTTTCATCTCAGTTTTAATGACCTTCGGCACCGAGATGCATGAGCAGATGTTCCAGTCAGGTGGCCAGTCTGACGCGAAATGCCCAATGTTCAGTTCCCAAGCAAGCTTGGTACTCATTTATCGATCCACTGAAGGAATAAACTTGAACTAGATGATAGTATTCTTTATCTAAGTTTTTTTTTTTAAAAGGAAAGACAATCGAATTTGATCACCATAATATCTTTTAGTTTGATAACATACCTGCAGATTAAAAGCTGATACCTCTCGATTATATCGATTTAAGAGGAAATATACGACACTTCTGTATGTAAAATATAACTGGGCTAACTCTTTCGAGGCGAAGTAAGGAAACTCGGCTTGGGAATCTACAAATTGTCCGCCACTTTTTAACTTCACCGTAATTCAAAATGATAAATCGGCAGTTGCTTATTACTCTTTTGAGGCATCAATTAAAGAAACAAAAAACCCTCATTCCTTTTTTGAAATTGAGAATCTCTTTAATGGACATATATTTTAAATATAACATTCCTTTTATTGATTTGTTCTAAATATCTTGTAATTGATACACTATTGATAATCTAAATTGCTTAAGAGAATCTTGCATAAAAACAACATGATGACTATTGATGATGGAACCTCGTAGTTTTGAAACATGGTCAAATTACAAGGGTACACCTAAACAGCGCCACACCTTATCATTGTGTGTGTATCGCAGGAAAATGATGAAATTAGGGATTCCATCAAATCCCTAAAGATGATCAATTCACGCAAGATGTTAAAATAACGTCTCTTTTTGAGGTCATTTCTCTGATGTAAGTAAGTGATTTGATCAAATCCACGAACTTTTTTAGTGAAATGATGAAATAAACAAGTCAGCATTTGTAGAGCTCTGTTCTCGCTTGTTACCACTCCCTTTTACCTCCCCCGCCCTCTCCTCATCCGTGCCAGGCAGTGCCGTGCTTCTGACGTGTGATGCACCAAAACAAAATGACCTAAATACTATTTTTTTAGTTTTATTTAGTTATATTCTTTGCAGTATTATTCTTCGATTGGTACATCACTTTTGAAAATGCCTGTAAATTAGAAACTGGATAAAACTTAAATTGAAAAATGTAAACAAACAAATTAGGGAATTCGACCACGGCCTCTTTATAGATAAAAAAAAAGCTTTTTGATTAAAAAAAAAACTAATTTAAAAAGGGAAATAATGACTGAAAAAGGTATTACAAATAAAGCAGGGTATTTCTGCATAATTTTAAAGTTAATGTATAATTAACTCTAAAATTTTAATTATAATGTATAAAATTTTTACAGAAATGTTTGAAATTCTACTACAAAAATATCCTTTTTTTTAAAAAAAATACCAGCTTTTTATCTAATTATTTTGTTAATTAATTTCGAATAAATTATTTGTAATTCAATGATTATTGTTGTATTAATTACTGTACTTTTAATATAATACACAATATTTTTGCTAAATGAACACTTTTAAACTCTTGACAATATTATTTCATCATTTCACTGACACAGGTTTGGGATTTGATCAAATCACTTACTTTTTCCTTAGGGAAATCACATTACAGAGTTCTTATTTCAACATCTTGCGTGAATTGATCATCTCCCTTAGGGATTTGATGAAACCCCTAATTTAATCATTTCCCTGCAACGAATGGACTTTTTGACAGAACAGATTTAAGATGCATCAGGATCCGAACTCATGATTTATAAATAATTTTATAAATAGTGAATTAGTCAAACATATTTTTATCATATACATCGGAGTTTTTCACCCTCCTAAGGGGGCATTTTCACCCTACGTGTGTGTGTGGGGGGGGGGGGCGAGCATGTCGAAAACAAAGGATTATTTTAAAAAACTATTAATTTGCTGAAAAGAAGCAAAATAGAATATATTTTGAACTATGAAAAGTAACATAATATATATTCTATAACTTAAAAATATTTATTACTTAAAAGTAACGTATGAAAAATTTAATACCTATATTGACAATTTGTACAGTTTATAATTAAGGTCGTATTGTAGCTTTAGCGTCAAAGATTATTAGTACAGAATTCAATACATTGTCATTGTATGGAAGGGGGTGCGATGGAAATTCTAATTGAAAATTGGGTCGCTAATATTGGAAGTTTGAGAAGCACTGATATACAGTCGGCCTGATTTAAAATATTTATTGGAACCAAACATGTAATTCATTGAATCGGGGTTATTCGTAATATCAGGGTTAAAAAAAATAATTTTTTTTTGCTCTTATTTTCTTTGAAATTCAGTAATAAGCACAATTACACAAAAAAATATCCATTATTAGAAATTACTCACTTTTTATTCAGCAGCTAAAAATACAATTAGAGAATTATTACGTACCAATTTATTGGGAATTTTAAATTATTGACTTATAGATGCTTGACAATCTTTTTGATTCCTGACTCGAAGCAGTTCTTTTTCGATTTTATTCAGAGAAGAAAATACGCGTTATTTGCATCCTGCTGCATGAGATATGTCTTCAGAGTTTTCAAAGAATGTAAAGCATTAGAAAATGTAACAGTTATGATTGAAGTTTCAGAAAGAAATTTTCTGTCCTATTCGAAACCCACGGAAGAGGTTGCACTCATGAGTCATCTGCGCCTGTAAATCTAATAATTGGCAACAGCTTTTCCTGTCGAAATTTTTGGCTCACAATAAAAGTATTTTTCTGTTCCGGATAAAAAGGATACGCCATTTGAATAGAAATCCAATTTTTTCTGATCCAAACTAATGAAAAAAATTTCAGCTGTTGAAATAATTTATTGATTCGGGGTTTATTATTCGTTAAATAAAGCTTTTTTGCCTCCGTTTTAACTGAGGGAAAGGAAATATCCGTTAAATTGGGGTTCGGTAATTTGGGGCCCGACTGTACTTTAAGCTGGATAGAAATAGGTCGTTAGAATGTTGAAATAAAACCAAAATCCGAGATTGTATAATTGGTGTTTTCAATTACTTATTCCACAAATATCGCAACCATGAATAGCGGCATGAACTTACACAAATTATGAGTTTAATGAATTTAAATAAAATGCAATAAAAGCCTTCATTACACATACTGCTCGATTTAAATATTTTATGATAAATAGAATTGAAAATATTAATGCTTCTTTTTGTGTTTGGAGCTACTCTGTGGTAACGAAATATTTATCTCGTCAGATTGTTCTTGATTTTGATAAGGTTACGCATATCAGGGAAGGTTTATTTATATTTCCTACACTCCAACTTGCACGTGACTCAGGAGATTTTCATCTCAACTTCATCGTAAACAGACACTGACAATCATTCATTCAATGTTGTGGTCTGCGAACTTTAACAGCGATAATTAGCGCTCTTCTGTGAATGCTCCGATATGGTGAGCTGCTAATGTGATTTCTAGCAGTTTTATGGGCATTTTGAAACTAAATAAATTTTTTTAGTAATATTTTATTAATTAATTTCAAATGATATATTTTGTTCATCTCTTTTTCGTTTTTTTTCTTGCACTTCATCTGTCATTTGTAGTTGACAGCCCACATGTGCTTGGGATTTTAAACTTATTTATTGAATGCTAAGAGCTATTATTAAAATACAATTATTTCACAGTAAATTAAGTTTTCTATAAGAAAACTGATTCTTGCTCGCGATCATTTTTTTTCTTTTTTTTTGTGTGTAAATTTGATTATTATTATTTTGTCACAAGTGCTAAATTTTTTTTTATTTCTTACAGGTGACTATTCTTCCTATCTATATAAAAGTAATAAATATATTAAAACTTTGTCTACTGTACATAAATATTTTAGACTTATTATTGAATTTAAATTGCATAAATGAATTTTAGTATATTTCTGTGAAAGCTAACATATTTTAAATGTTTTTAAATTAGTATAATATTCAAACTAAAAATTCATTACATTTTTACTATGTAAGGAAAAGTATTTCAAGCCTTTTAATATGGCTATTTCAAATAAAAACATTTTACTATGGATTTCAGAAGAGAAAGATAAGTTTAGATAAGTAGCAAATGTTTTATCTTTATTGCAGAAATCTTGTCTGTTTTGATGGTTTAAAGTTATTTGCTTTGAATTCAAATTTAGATTATGGATCCAGAAGTAATCAAATGAGAAAGAATCTTATCCTTTGTATCATTATTATGTTTTAAAATACAAATATTTATGTTCCTTTAATGGCTCCTTTTGTTCTTAAAGTATTAGGTTTTTAGTTGTGTCTAAGCAGGAAATTGGATAAAGATGCAAATTTTTTGTTGTTGCTGTGGTTCTTGTGTTTGTCAAAAACTTATGTTTATCTTGAAATACATGAAAAATTGTATATAATTTTATTAAAAACTTTATTTTACTCATGCTGTTCTATCTGTATATTTACTTAAGTAAAAATTAGAGAATTTAAATGCCTGTATTTCTCTTTTTGAAATTTAGATAATTGAACAGAAAAAAGGTATAATAGTAGTATAGTTGTATTTTTTTTATAGCAAGCATTATATTTCAATATTCTTTTGAATCGATTAGTTTTCGTATGTATGAAATATTTTTAATTTCATTTGAAACTTTTAGGCTAAAACTTGTTGTTATATGTTCAAATGAAAACTGTATAGCTCCTAAATGTGTTTAAAACTTAAAAATGTAGCATAATAAATGATATATATTTTCTAGTTATGTGTATAACATTATTATTTACTTCAGGGAAAGTTTTCTGAGCTTGATTTTTTCTTTATAGCATTTAAGGAAAGACAATTTTAAGAAATGTGATAGATTTAATTTTTTTAGAACAATGTTGTTTTACCAAGTTATGACGAAGGAGCTCCTCTGGTGCCTAGAGACAGAGATCCTCAACCTAGTAGACTGGGAAATGTGGTGGAATCCGAGCTGCAGTCGGAACAACAAACCACTCATGCACAGCGAACTTCGTAAGTTCAATATCAGTTACATTTTTAATTATTGCTAAGGTATATTTTGGATATTGTCATGTTTTTCTTTAGGAGCATTTTTTCATTGGTTAGAACATTGGTAGGTAAAGTATGGCCTATGGGGCTACTTTGGTTTACTTAGAAGTTTTATTGCCCCTTTTCATATTTTTATATATTAAAATTGGAGTTTAAAAAATTTGAATTAAAATTTTTTAAAAAGAAACAATTTTTGAGCATGTTTTATTTTTTACTTATGTAAAAATTTCCATAGAAATTTGAATATTTCTTGCAAGTACAAAATATAGGTCAGAATTTAAATGGAAATTAGTTTAAATCTTAAATATACAAAAAAGGAAACACCTGCCCCAGGAAATATACATCCAACTATTAAAATATGATTGCTTTTAAGTGAATTTTTATTTTTTTGCAGTTTTTCTAAGAAACAAAATCTATGCTAGTTTATTGGTCGATAGTTTAATACATAATTATCATTTCTTACGACAGAAGAAATGTCCTCTGACATTTATTGTACTAAACAATTCAAAATGCATATTTTTATGAAATTGAACTGGATGAGGTTTATAAGATTCTTTAATAAAAATAACTTATAATATCATTTGAATACAGCTCAATAGAATTCTATTTGAATCTACATTTTATTTAATTAAGTACATTTGAATGTTGTTAATTAATGCTGTATATAGCTTATAATTACTTATATTTATGTACCATATATTGGAGTAAGGTATGAAGTGCTGTATTTTATTTATAGGAATAAGCGTGAACATTCTTTAATATATAACTAATTCAATTTTCAGGCTTACAAAATTGTTGTTTGAACTGATATACATTTGATCAATATATCATTGTTAATTACTAATTATGCAACATTAGATTGAAATTTTAAATTATATATTACTTTTGGGAGAAAAAATTACTTTTCAGGACAGGATTTTCAGCTGTGTTCCCTTCCTGTGTTTTTTTGTAACAATTGACATTACCAAGTGTCATTGGATAATAGCAACAAGATAACATGTTGTTTTCCTGCTGATTAATATGGATCTTTATAGTTAAAGAAGTAAAGGAGAAAGATGAAATTGTATACCTCTCCATCTGAAAACCAAAATTCAGTCAAGTGATTAACTCTTATGGGGTTTGAGACTGATTACAGGTATTCAGAAAACAGTTAAAATGCTTAAGAATACCATGGTTGATTTCAGGCCGCTGTAGCCGAGTGCTCAAGGCATTGGTTCGTGGCTGGCTTTGTCACGAGTTCGAGCCCAGTACCACTAAAGACTCGCCGTGTAAGGGAGCGATGCACATTAAATCTATCAAGAGCTCAAAGGTCATCCCGTTAGTGTAGTGTGGTAGTTAGGAGAGGGTGCCAGCTCAAGTGTTGTCCATGTTACTTTACTATGGTTCAAAATTACATGGTCCATTACCAAAAGCCCTCGTGTAGCTGAACAGTGCGACGTTAATATTCACTCACTCACTCCATGGTTGATTTTTGAACCAAACTCGTCCTTTAAGAATCTATTTGAATCTGAAATATTCCTGCCTGTTCTGTAAAAGTTAACTGTATTTCTAAATAATAATGTTATTATTATTTATCATGAAAATTTCTTTTTGATTTGTAGCGTGTAGAAGATTTTGCAAATTTAGTTCTAAAGTCAACAATTTCCAAATTGTTTATATAGATTTGAAATTTATTTAAACTCATTAATTTTTTCTTTTTTCTTTTAGCTTTGTTAAATGTGAATGATGTTAAAAGATTAGTTATTAATTACAACTCTGTTTGACATGACAAATGTAAAAGCAATTTTATTACATTACTTGAATTTTTTTCTTCTTATTTTAGTGGTTAATATTGTGTGTTTTATTTTTTAAAAACTGGGATCACACACATCCTGATTGAATATTACATACTTTTTTCTCTTTTATTAACAAGTAAAAAAAATTATTTTTTTTTACAGCAATTTTGCTACCTTGATGCACTTGTTAAAAGGGAACATTGGCACTGGAATTTTAGCTATGCCAAATGCAGTGTCAAATGCTGGTCTATTGGCAAGTATATATTGTGCTTTGTCTTTAGTAAATAGTTTTAAAAAAATAATTCTGCTTGTTTTATGTGCAGTTTAATTCACAACTTTATAAAATTTAAAATAAATCAATTTTTATATTTTGTTTTCAAAAACATTTTGCATTGTATTTTTTAAATGTATTTAACCAAGCTCAAAGTATCAGAAGATACTTGCTTTGTACCATTGTTAGAATGAAAAATATGTATTGAAATAATGCATTCAAGAATTATGTTGCACTTATATATATATATTATATAAATTTCATAGTGTAGGCAAAAAGCATTCATTAATTTCCAGAAATCTATCATATTATAAAGTTTTTCATTTGAATGATTTTCATATATTGTCATTGTGTGTTCTGAAACATTATCTTTAATTTTTACAAATTGTGCTAGTTTCATTAAAAAAAAAGTGTGCCCATAGCAAATTAATGCTTTGGGGAGGGAGATATCCCATTATGTGTTGAAAATTAATGTATACATCATGCGCTGTGGAATTATTTCAAAATAATTGCACTATTTTGCATAAGTAGAATGAAATGGTTTTAAGAGGACAACATTTGAAAAAAGGGTAAATTAGATTTAAAAAAACTAACTTTTTTTAATTTGTTCAAATTTTTCTTTTTAAATAAATATTTGTTTTGTTATGTATTGTTGATCTCACTATACCTTTATTTATTCCTTCAACACTTTTTGCAAATAATTTTTACTTTACAACCACTGCAACTAAACCAGATTATTCTTCTTTGAGTTCCACAATTCTACTTTTTTCATCTAACTCATAACTGATACATTCCCTTACTCTTCTGAGAGACAATTGCATCATGCAACTGTTGAAATAGCACCATTTATCTCCTATGTTGTTGCTGCTTTTGCCACCTGATTGGCAGTGTCAGGTCGAGGCCCATGGAATTTATCATGGCAAAGGGCTAGATTGTATGCCTGTTGTTAGCCATAACTTTGAGCACCATGCAGGTGACTATATGATTTGGCTCGTTTCCATCCCCAATTTTAAGGGAGAATACCCTGGGTGTGGTGAGGGGCCTCCCAACCCTCTTTCCCTTCCACCAACCTCACAAGAGGACTTGCATCTTGACAAATATTTTTGTGCCCCCAGGCAGCAAAGGAACTATACATTTACAAACACCCATGGCTTTTCCAGGATTAGACCCCAGGCCCTACAGCACACAGCAATGAGCATCACTAACCACTATACCAGATGGGTGGCTATCTTCTAAATGTTGTACTTTAAAAGCTTTAAAAATATGTTGTCATACCAAATTTTTCAAACAACAAAAATAATATTTTGTTTCTAAAAATTTAGGGTATTAATTTCTTTATTGTAAAACATATTTTAGGAATATGATTTTTTTTGTTTATAAAAGTATGACTTAAACCTGTGTAGCATTTGATCATAAGTTAGAATTAGCATTTGTAGACTATTGTCACTGGTTTACAGTGCTATTTCATTTCTTTTGTTTTCTAAATGTGTGTAATGTGAGTTATACGAGTATAAAAGATATTTCTTATTTTTATGTCTGATTTTATTGAGGTAGAAATGTTTTAATTTTGTAAATTTTGTTTTTTGAAGATTTGAAGTAAATGTACATAATCATAATTTATTAACTAAAGTTTTAAATTGACTTAAGTGACAGAATAGTGTTGTAGAATTAAAGAAAGTTTCCTTTTGCAAATGATGGATTTAATATCTGATTCAATTGTGTCAGCCGTATTTGCTACTTGTTTCTCATTAAATCAGGTGGAAGAATTTTTTGCCATGAAAGAAATTTTTTACATTCTTTCCTAGTTATTTCATTCTATAAATTTGCACCTTTTACATGTATATGTAATGTATGTTTTTCTTGAACTATTAAATCATTTTAATACTCATACATTGTTCATATAATGTCTTATATATGGAAACTAGGAAAAGAAGTTTATTATGGGAGATTTTCAATGTAATAGTTGTATTCATTTTAAGAACATTTTCTATTCTTTATAAAAAACAAAACTATTTCTTTAATTGAAGTATATCTGATTGAAATTTGTTCTATCTCTAATTTTAGGTTGGCACTGTAGGCATTCCAATTTTAGGTATTATTTGTGTCCATTGTATGCATTTGTTAGTCATCAGTAGTAAAACTTTAGCTAGAAAGTAAGCATTTTTCTTTCCTATTCATATATAAAAAAAGATAAATATAAGATTCTAATATTTTTATTTTATGCATTTCTCTTGTTTACATTTTTGTCTAATTTTTTAGAGATAAAACAGTCAAAAAGAAATAAGGATATGCTTAATATTATATTTTCCTGCAGCTTTACATAAAACATAGTAATTAAAAAAAACTATGAGAATGTAGTTTAAAAGTAAATGAAATCAGCAAAAATTAATATTTGAATTTGAATGAGATAAATTTACTTCAAATGCATTTAACTTAAATGAGATTAAATTATTTCAATTGAATCTTTTTACAAAAAGTCAAGTAATTATTTTCCCCTGATTAAATATTACTTTTTTTTTTACATTTTAAAATGTTCCTATCCAGTTTCTATGAATAACACATAAATAATCAAGTATAACTTTTAAATTTATTCTTGCTAATTAAAACTATATGAATCTTTAATGTTTATTATTGTACTGTAGTGTCTGTTATCCAGGAGTGTGTTAACTGGGACGTGAATTATCTTAAAAAAACCATCATCCAAAATTTTGAAATATATATATATATATATATTTTAAAGTAAATTAATTGAACTGAAATAAATATATTTAAATTTGTGTGTCTTTTGTTGACTAAAGATGAAAGAAAAAACAAATTTCACAAGTCCAATGGCCCACTACTACTGAATCTGTAGCTCAGTACACCGGAACCAAACCACTATAGAATCTAAAGCGCAGTATACTGGAACGAGACACAACAAAAAATCTTTTTGGAATGTGATGTTATTTCATGCCTTTGAAGAAAGAGATTATAGAACAATGCATACAGTCTTGAATATTTTGTGAGACAGTTGAATATGAAAATGTTAATGAAGAAATTGTGCATGATTGATTATACAAAAGCAAAATTGTAGTCAGGCATAAAATGTTGAATATTGATCATATAACTCTAAAAAGCATCGTTTAAAAATGAAAGATGTGCCATCCTAGACTAAATCACTAAATTGCCCCCATGCAAAAACTTTACTAGGACATGTATTTTCGATCTAGAATATTAATTCAGTTTTATTGTTGTTTGTAACTACAAAGATTAGATGTTTACTGTTTTCTCTTAAAGGAATAAAAAGACATGTTAAAAAAGTCTATATAAGTAGCAGAGGAAATTTTAAGGAACCTTTAAATGACTCAACCATGGTTTGGGAGTCAGGGAAGAGTGTTAAAAATCTTGGTGGTCCATGATGTGCTGATACACATACAAGGGGGCCATAGTGATAGAAAGTTTAAGAACCGGCCAATATAATGCATTATTGGGACTGTGTAGTATGAACTGTCCTTGTAGAAGAAGAGGATCTCATATTTAAATGGTGTGCATGAAAAAAATTCTGCACAAATGCTCGTAAAAACTTTTTTAAATACCGTAAAATCCTGCGTATAACACGCACTTTTAACACAAAAAATAAGGTTGAAATTTACGGATGCACGTTATACGCCGGGTATAAAAATGAGAGCATTAAAATTAAAGAAAAGATGAGCATAGAAAAAAAAATTAGGCTTCTACATAGATTAAAATACTGTTTATTTAAAAGAAATGAGACAATCCTTATGAACTTTAAGGGTTGTAGTTCTAGAAATATACTATTTTTTTCCATATAGTAAAGTTTGCATCATTTGAATAACTATGCATTGATTTTGGCCAAACAAATTTATTAGTTTTAACAATTATTTAAACATATACACGTTACGTTACAAAAACGGGACACACTTTACATAAGTCTAACTGAGTTCTGATCCGCCGCACAGCCCGTTTTGCGCGGGTGATGGATTTCCCTTTGAAATAATTCCCAAGGGATTATTAGACAGTCGATCAACCATGATGATTTAGAGGAGTCTTATTCATATCTTGGAATAATATCTTGAATGGATAAGTTCAACATAAGAACATTGTGTACATACATTTCAAGTTCCTTTGTAAAAAGGGGGTGTGCGTTATATGGCGAACATATGTAAAAATTAAAAATTTCAGTTTGAAAGTACAGGTGCGTGTTATACGCCGGATTTTACGGTACTTAAAAACACAAAGACAGTGCAGAAACATTGTTTGAAAAATCTACATAGTATCATTTAAAGAAAGTTTATCGAAAAAAAAAAGCAGATGAATTTTTACTGCTTTATTTCATGTTATAATAAAGTAGGCACAAAATGTTTAAATACTCTATCTATTCTTTTATTTTCATACATATAATGCTTTAACCAGGATTTTTATTATTTGAGATTTCCCATTCATTCTGAATAATTGAGAGTCTACTTTTACAACATTACATGGTATATTGGTGTCTAGTATATTGTTAAATATTAGTTATTTCATTTTTTTAAAATGCTTATTGTTGAAAATAAATTAATAGAGGAAACTCGTTTATTCAAAATTGAACAAATTATTTTGTTATATTTGGAGTAATATTCCTATTATATGCTCTGATTATAGTTAGTTTTTTTTGTTTTAGTACATTTCTTTACTCTAAAATAGATTAGTGAGATTTTATTTATGTACATTGTAGTTCAAAACAGATGTATTTTTCTAAAACTTAAATTTTATAATTTCATTTTTCTTTTTTGCTTCTATTATAAATGAAACAACATCATGACAGTTGTGAATCAAATTTGTCAAAAATATAATTTTTGTTACTGTAAAAGTGGTTAATTGTTTTAGTTTAAATTATGGGTTTGAAAGTTTACACATAATACAGAAAAATGAATGCATAATATACAAATGTTTAATAGCTTTCCCCTCTGTATTTGTTTAATTAAATACTGCTGTTTGATGTATTTATTTATTTTTATATAATTTGACATTTAAAATACAGTTCAGATTTAAATTAAGCATGTAATGTTTCTGTTTATAGAATATGAATTATAGAGTTTTATTATTGTAGTTACACTGTTGTATTTGTGATTCATGATTTTAAAATTATAAATGGGGGGAGAATATTGACTGATTGTGAAATGTTTTTCTATTCAATTACTTTTTCCCCACTCATAGTTTTTATTATTTTTACTAGTTATTTACATTTAAAGAATTGCTTATTTTTATTATGTTTAGAATAAAATGTCTGGACAATTGAGTTAAAGAAAAAAAAATAATTTTAGGTTAGGTTGTACATCTCTTGATTATTCATCAACAGCTGAGCAAGCTTTTCGATTGGGACCAGCAAGAGTTCAACGCTTTGCTTCTTTTGCAAGGTAAACATCATTCATTTAATAAATGGAATATTAAATGAATAATATTCAATTATTTTATTCACTCAAATTAGTTAATTATACTAAATGATTTTAAGAATATATTCAGGTACAAATTTTAAAAGGTAGAAAATTAAGCTTGTTAATAAAAGAATTGGCAAAATTTTATAAAACAAACATGAAATTTTATGATCTACTGGTCAAAATACTCATAACAAGATCTTCACATTCAATGAAAATATCATAAGTAAAATGTTTGTTGCTGTGTAGAAGTTATGTATAGTTAATTTCTTATTTGTTAATTGCTGCATTGTCTTAGAAACTATATTAATTGTAAAATATGGTGCAAATTTAAAAAGACCTATTGACAGTTACCTCTCTTCTTAGAGAAATTAGTATTCCTAGTATATATTTACTTATATTATTCCTAGTATATATTTATTTTTAAGTGAAAAATTACAATACTAATCATGCTCATATGCTTATAGATTTTTCAATGTCTTAGAGCAATGATCTTCAACCTCTGTGCCACAGCACTTTTGTGTGCTTTCAAATTTTTTAAAGTTATTAATTATACTCTGAGAAAAATAAAATCCGGAACCTAATCAGTCGGCCATTTTTTAGGAATAAACTAAGAGTGTTTGTGGTATATTTAACTCATTCTTTCATGGATAGATGGAAGTGTGGTACAGATAAGTAAAATTCTTTTTAACTTATTTATTGTTAGTGTGCTGCCAAATTTTGAAATTGTTAAAAGTGCCCTGCAATGAAAAAAGTTGGAGAATCACTGTTTTAGGGGAAACATTCTGTGCAGCATCTTTAAATTTTATTTCATATTTTATAAGCTTTTGTGAAAAATGCTTTCTTTGTTACTACTACTTTAGAATGTATGCCTTTGTTCTCCCTAAACTATGCAGTATTGACAAGTTTCTTTAATGTATTTTTTTATTACTTTCTGGGTTTGATTACAAAATAATTTTGGTAACATCATAATTATGGAATTTTGAAACTTGTCCCATTAATTGTAAAAAAAATTAACATAGACCATTATAAAATTACATTTAATGCTTGGAGGTTGTTGGGAAAAAAACATTTTCCCCATCAATAGAGTGAGATATGTTGATTCAAGTATTTCTTCTGACCTTGTAATAGAAATTATGTTTCATTTTGTAATTTGTCTCAATGAATATTTTAAGCAGTTTCCTATTTTTTATTTAAACTGACAACTGATTATATCCCCCTCCCCCTTTTGTACCACTGAAGATCCACTGTGCAAAGGGCGCTGATGTGTGTTAAATATGATGATGCTCAAAAGTGCTCCTTTTGGTGTGGTGTAGAAGTTAGAAGAGGAAAGGGCCAACTCATGTATCATCCTCATCACCTAACCATGGTTCAAAATTACGAGGTCCATCATCAGTAGCCCTTGTGCAGCTTTGTTGTGCAACATTAATATAACTCTCACTTATTCATTTCTTATCATAGTTTCATTTTGTGTGAGGTTGAATTTTTGTAAGTGGAATATAATGCTAATTGAAAAATTATAACAGTTAGTATGATGTAGTTATAATCAGTATTGTGCATCATTTTTTTGTAGATAAGACTGTGATAAGTGTTATTAAAGCAAACATTTCATGACATGTTTCTTTTTTTCATGTTGAATATGTATTTTTTGACACGTAAATTGATGTGTTTATGATGTTTTTTAGAAAATCACAACTATTTTCTTCACAGAATGAAAATTATTTTAAATAGGAATGCATTAATTAAAACTTTAACATCAATTATTTCATGAATATAAAATGAAAATTTAAAGAAAAACCTAGTGTAATGTTTGTAGAAGTAGAGTTAGTAATTAATTCATATAATATTTTCTATTGCTTTAACATAAGAATATAAACATTCATGGTTTGCTGGATGACATACAGATCTGGGGGATTCTTTATCATGTTTTGTTTTTAATAAATTTAAATATTTAATAACTTGATGTAATTTTTAGAACACCTTTATAAATAACTATGTGTATATCTAATTTAAATTTCAACATTTTTTTTATTTAAGGTTTTGTGTAAATACAATGCTGATGTTAACACAGTTTGGATTCTGCTGTGTATATTTTCTTTTTGTTTCAACCAGTTTGTATGAGGTAAATTGCTTGTCTCTTTTTAGTTATAAATGGGTAATATAAGATAAAATACTTATAATAATACTCTATCAAACAACTTTGACTTTCAACCAATGTGTTGAATCAAATGATATATTATATGAATTTTTCCAAATCTTGATTTATAATACTTCTCTAAGTTTTGTCCTTTATAATATTAATTGATTAACTGAAAGTTTAATCTGATAAGGTCTCTAGTAGATGTGTATCTGTACATAAGAAATTACTGAAATTGGTGAATAAGTCTGTAGTATTTTTCATAAAGTTTAAATAGATGTGTATTGTTCTAATTGTTTCTTTTCAGCTTGCAATAGAATTTTAATATTTTATATCTGTGTAAAGATATGTAGATTGAAACATCTTTTTCTAGACATAGTTCAGAATCTTTTTTGTATATCACCAACTTTCTGTGCCAAGTCTTTTTAAGTGGATATTTTGGAAAGTCAAACTTTTTGTATACTAAAAATTTCAAACAAATTTTCGACAGATTTTACTTGAAAGAAATTGATATTGTTTTGAACCATATGGACCAGGTGGTCTGAGCAGATGGAGCAAAGCTGTCACTCATAAAGATACCACATGGTCTATCTTGACAAAAACCATATATAACATATTCAGTCTTAATCTTGATCTTGGCTTCGGTGTAACAAGATTTTCTGTTTACTTGGATTTTTTCTCTCAAATATATATTTCAGTCTGATATTTTTAACTTGATGTTTTAATTTGTCAAAGATTATTAAGTTTATAGTTACCAGTAAATCAAGGAAAAGAATTTCTAGGATTTCAGATTATTTTAATAGCACAACACATATGCATCATATTTTTTTTTAGATATTACTAGCTTTGTTACCTTAGAAATTCTTTCTATTTTAACTCTTTTATTTAAGTTTATGTCCATAATTTGTTTGCATTTTTTTCTGGAAGAAAATTATTTTTGTGAGTATATCCTATAATATGCAATTAACTACCAATTATATACAGTCTTCTTAAAAGTAGTTTTATGAAAGTGCTATTTATTATGTTATACAATTAAAATAGATGTAATAAGATTAATCTTATACAGTTATGTTTCAACATATGCTAACCCAGAATTGTGTGATTTTCAAATCTCATCTTTTTTTCATCGCTGAAACTCAAGTACAATCAGTCCCATAGCCTGATGAAATTGGTAATGTGATTGTAGAAGTTGTTGATCTTGCTGGAAAATAAATTTAGAGGTGGATGGTGATGACGTTCAAAAACTGCTTGATTCCCACAATCAGGAGCTGACAATGAGCTCACAGAAATGCATGAGCAAGAGCTAGTTTCAGAAGATTGAATGACCGTTGGGAATTAAACAGAAATTGAATTATTGAATTTTAATTGAAAAAAGGGTTACACAAATTTTAAAAAATACAGACTCCAAAAAAGAGTAGTTTTTCAACCTGACAAGGAATTAAGTAATTATTAGCATGTTACAAGGAAATTTTGGACAGGAAAAAAAACAAATCTTTTTGAGCCTGCAGACTACACCAGATTTTATGAAGCCTTCTACATCAAAATAACTTTGGCTTGTGTTTTTGTGTTATCTAAAATTTTATAAAATATTTTTTTTTCTAAATTTTTTTTTTGTTTCCAGCTGTAACTAAAAATGTACATGAATTTATGTGTTAAATTATACCCCGATTTTCGTGAATTCAATTTACGCTATCACTCAGTCCCACCTGTTGTGTAAGTGCGGGGTATTAATGTATGATTTTTTTTGTGGGCATTGAAAGCACATAAATTGAAAAGTAATTGTTGATTAATTATGTATAATTATTCTGATCATTAATTTTTATTATAAAAAAAGGCTAAATACTTTTTATCATACTTTTCTCTTGTTTGCTTTTTTCTCAAAAAACTTTTTTTTAAAAGGTGTTTGTTAAAGTAATTATTTTAGTTTATTTATAATTTTTTTAAACATATTTTGTTATGAATCCAGATTAGTATGTCTTTGGTTGTAAAAAAAAAAATTAAGAATGCCTAAAATTTGAAATTTTTCTTAAAGAAATGCTTGAATATTCAAGTTTCTTATGAACTAATATGCTTCAGCATGATACTTTGAGATTAATTTAAAAATATCATGTGTATTTCAAATTTAATTTAATATGACGTATTGTTAGTTTGTAAAGAGTTCCAATTAGATAAGATATTCTTATTAGTGGGTAAATTTTAAGAAATCATTTTGAAATTGATATAAAAAATTGCTTTCACTTGAAATTTAAGACATTTTATGCTACAAATGTTTTTTGTAGTTTAGTTTTTCAAACTCTTGAATCACTAATTTTGATTCAAAACATTTTATTGTTATGAGTAGTAAATACATGTAAAAAAAAATCAAGAAAAAATTTATAATTTTTGTTTTTTACCTTTCTATAATGAATTCTTATGAAAAATTGTTTTCTGTTTCTAATAAGCACTTGGGAAAAGAAATGTCTGATTGATATTTAGTGCTGTTATTTTTTTTTTTTAAAAATTGTAGATGCCTTAAATTAATTTGTTAATTTTTACAGAAAAATTTTAGAAAACTTTAGGCAGCAACACTGGTTTTGTCATTGTAAAGAAATACATTAATAGTAATTAGATTCTCAAAAATAAACAGATTTGTGTATGTGAATCACCCTAAATCATTGTCTTTGAATAACACATAAAATTAAAAAGTTCAGGCATTCCATAAGATAACCTGCCTTCTCTTACTAAACCATATTGTAACAAAAGTAAGCTGCGTTGTTGTATCCTTTTAGGGTAAAAAAAAAGGTTTTGCAAAATTATATCAGCTGTTTGATTGCAATAAATTCTACTTATTTTACAAATTTCTTCTCAAGATATTATCTAATATCTTGATAATATTAGTGATTTGATGCTCATTTCAAATAATAATAAAAAAAAATTCTCCTTTGTAAAACTGAACAAGTGGGGCAAAAATTTGTCTTAAAAACAAGTTTGTATGTAAAAAAAAAAAATGTTTATTTTAGGTGGTGAAAAATCTGAGTGGTTCAACTCCCATCTCCGCTCATGGCTACATGGGTATTTTGCTTCCTCTCATGATGCTGTTCAACTTCATTCGTAGCTTACGTACTCTTTCCCCTTTCTCATCCATTGCTAATGTCCTGCAAAGCTCGGGACTTATCATGGTCTTCTATTACTTATTTAGAGGATCACATTCAGGCAATCTCAGTCCCTATGTGGCACCTATCAAGAAACTTCCACTGTATTTTGGAACTGCTATGTATGCATTTGAAGGCATAGGAGTGGTAAGTCTCCATATTAAATCTTTCTTCACAAAATTTTGTGATTAAAAAAGTACGCAAGTGAAAATAATTTTGACACTACTATTGTACATTTTCTAGTTTAAAATTATGGAAACCCTGTATATTTTTAAATACAATCGTTTTCTTTCAGGTTCTTCCTTTAGAAAATGCCATGGCTACTCCAGATGATTTTGGAGGGTTAAATGGGGTTCTCAATACGGGGATGGTGATTGTAGCTTGTCTTTATACTGCTGTTGGCTTTTATGGATATTTGAAATATGGAGATGATGTCAAGCCCAGCATCACTTTCAGTCTTCCTCTAGAATCGTAAGAATTTTTTTTGGTCTTTTATAAAAAAAGATTTCAAATTTTTTCAAAAAAAAAAAATTTGTATTTGTATTGAGTAATGGCTGATAATTTTTTGTTTATGTGCTTCTTAAATGTCATGAATGGTTTTTTTGGTTTGCTCCTAGAAAATATTTATTCGAATAAGTGTTTTAAAAGAAGTAATAGAAAAGGTTAAATTGCTGAAGGATATCTAGTGAGTATGAGGAGAATGAAGTACTATTTTCAATATAAGTGAAAAAAAAATTATTATGATAAAAATAAAAAGATTGGGTCGATTCCTCCTAGAAGTTGCAAACATCAAAGTATGGAAATAAAAGCCCTTAACAATTGGTCTGCATAGAGACTTCTTTCCTTCCCTGTCATCTCCAAAATGATCTCTGAACCAGAAGGTGGGCGATCAAATCACTTTGCCACAAAGCAGCAGTTAAGTTCACCTTGGGTAACCTGCTACAAATAACTTTTAGCCAAAGTTGTGACTCAGGAATTGAACAATAGAGGGCAGCACAGTATAACACTACAGGTTGATTGTGCACTCCATAAAGTGTCTGAGACATTCTTGATAATTAAAATTTTTTTGACTAGCGAGGCCCATTCATCAACTATGGCCACTATCTCAAAAGTCTGCCTATAACATTGCTGGGAAAATGTTCCAATTGACACTCAAATCTACTGAGGATAAATGTTAGTTGCTGCCATGGCTGGAAAAACACCTATGTATTGCTCAGAAAGTCAAATCAACAGCAGATATGACTTTTCTCGTTAGAAAGAAGGTGTTTAATGATTACTTCTGCAAGTTCCAAACAACAAAGGACAAAAATAAAAACACTTAATAACTGACCGAAGAAGAAATTTCTTTTCATCCCAGCTATTTAACACAAGCATGGCTTAGCTGCTGATTGGCTGGTTGATGGTTCAGATTAAACACTCATACCAAGATCAACAACTTGTAGCCAAAACATATTAGAAGTATTATCAGAGATATTGGCAAAATAGTATTAAATTATTTATTTGTGATTTCATCTTTATTTTGTATCTTTTGAAAGATGTATAATTTGTTCTAGCATATGTAAGAATTTTAATGTAAAAAAGATTTACTGTGTTTTTTCCTTCTTGTTTTTAATTATCTCTGACATTTTTATGACTAGAAAATTTGGTACTTCTGTGTTATACTGTTGACCAATTTTGTCAAATTGAAAAACATTGCCAAATACTGCAGTTAAATCAAAAACATTTCCAAACTACATTCCTACACTGGTTCAAATTAAATAATTTTTTAAGCCCATGCTTTAAAATCTTTCTTTTTGCAAGTTGTATTGTTTTTGTGTATGATCAAACACAATGTTGATTATGCATACTCCAAAATAACATTGTTTATAATTTTTAAATTACTCTGCATTCTTAATTTGTTGTGAAAAAATGATTAAAAGGGACCTATTTTTGATAGAAGTCAACAAAGTGAAATATTTCCAAATGTATGGACTAATGTAAGTATCCAAAATTGTATGCAGCTTAACAAAATGGCAAAATAAGAAACACAGTAGAACTTCATAACAGCATTTAGATTTGTACTTATGCAAATTTATAAGGAGGCATCTACATAAAGGTGATTCATTTGTTACAATTTTGAATGCAGTTACAACATTTTAGGCCTCCTAAATATTGTCATTGTAGTTATTAGATCTTTTTTCTTAATTTCAGTTTAATTTTTTCTTAAGATACCATGTTCAATTCTAAATTTTTGTGAATTTATGTGTTAAGGGAAGCCCAGTGCTTGAATGGTAGCGTTTTGTGCTTCCACATCCACAGGTCTGCGGTTTAAATCCTGGGCTGGGCAAGGTTGACTCGGCCTTTGATCCCTCAAGTGGGTCAATAAATGGGTAGTAGGTTTGCTTGGAAACTAAACACTGAGAGTTTTGCATCAGATTGACCACCTAATCGGAACATATGCTCATGCCCTTAGTGCCCAAGGTCATGTATACTGAGATGGGCACAGTAGGCCTTGGCCCTCAGGGGCTGTCTTGCCACTGAGTTTAGTTAAGTTAATTTTTATTATGATGGGGAAAGAGCGTGTATGAGAATTTGTTTTTGCGCCTGTGCAGGAACATTAATAGCTTTTTTTGTAGTTATTAGATCTTTTTTTTTTCATTTCAGTTGTATGGTGGTTTTTTAAAAAAAAATACCATATTTAATTCTAAATTTTTATCAATTTATTTATCAACAGACTAATATAGAAGCATTATGTATGAGAATTTGTTTTCGCCTATGTGCAGGAATGATAATAGCATTTGACAATGTCTTTTGGCTTAACGATATTGGTTGATGGTATAATTCGTAAGCACTGAAAATTTTCACATGCATCTTTCTTTGAGCATGCAATTTTGCATGAATTCCATATTTTTGCAATTGCCTTAATCACTGTTGACTATCAACTCTTAAAATTTCTCAATTTATGATTTTTTAAAGCTTGTTTTGTATTTCAGAGTCAGTGAATTGATTCGTTTGATGTTTGCTTTGGCTATATTCCTTTCATATGCTCTTCAACTGTATGTGCCTATATCTATCATTTGGCCTTTTTTGAAGAAAAAGTTCAGTTTGGAAAGGTTTAGCAGCAGGGATCAATTAATTTTTGAACTTCTGCTTCGAGCCTTTCTTGTATTGATTACATGTAAGTATCCTTTTTTATAGATTCATGTTTTTAGTGTGTTATGTTCATCATTAAGCCTTGGATGATTATGAATGACCTATGCTTGTGCTTATGATTTTACATTGAGTGTTGCACCAAAATAAATTTATATTGTTTGTGAAGTTTTTTGACCAGATTACAAATATGTCACAGAAACAGATTTTGTTTCCCTAATGTATACATCTGAATCATGCTTGTTGCCTTATTCTAATGTTATGCATTTTTTTGAAACAATTAGTATTGAAAAGAAAAACTGAATGAAAAAAGACACTGTTTATGGTTGCGAATAATTTCATAAGAATTGCAGACTATTAAATGGGTATCTAAAGCTTTGTGCTGTGTTCCTTCTTTAATGTAATATGAATTGATATTTATGAAGACTGCTAATTTCCCAGATTTTTTTTCTTCATATAGATGTTTTATTATTCACTTTTTCATTTATCGGAACCTTACTACCTTTTCATGACGGTAGTTTCAAAATTCAGAAGGAATCCCTAATGGTTATTACTATTTTGGGAGACAACTAGAGATATATTAAAGTTTACTTTTAAACACTGATCATTATTTCATGTTTAACTCTATCACAACGGGTATATCATATATGCACCAGTCTTGAACTCCCTTATTGGGGAAGGGGGGCATTCAATACTACTTTTCATGGGGAGGACCTGTCCTATATAGATCAGTATGAACCTTGATTCACTAGTCATCTGGCTGCCACTGACATTTAGGGTGAATGCATATGTGACACACCCATCTCTAAAATGTTTTCTATTGATCAGTATATCCTCTCAAAAAGGTCAAGGATAGCAAATTGTAAATCTTGTTTTCATTGTTTAATGCCCACAAATATTTGCTGCCATCTTCCCTTTATTTTAATCTTATTTATTAGAAACAAATTTATATTACAGTAGATGCA
>BMAV01021171.1:50414-68593 GCA_019973955.1 Trichonephila inaurata madagascariensis | reverse complement strand
AATTTGTGGCCGCGGTAGCCGAGTGGTATAGGTATCGGATCGTGGCTGGCCTTGTCACGAGTTCGAGCCTAGTACCGCTAAAGATCCACCGTGTAGGGCAGCGATGCACGTTAAATCTGCTGAGAGCTGAAACGTCCTCCAGTTGGTGTGGTATGGTAGTTAGCAGAGGGAAGTGCCAGCTCACACAGAGGTGTCGTCCACGTCACTTGACCATGGTTCAAAATTACGTGATCCATTGCCAAAAGCCTTCGTGTAGCTGAACAGTGTGACGTTAATATTCAATCAATCAATTGAGACTTAATTTAACTGGCTGTACATTCAATCCGTACATTCAATCCGTACGATTCTGGAACCAGATTTTGCTTATACTGTATGTAGCTACTTATTCTTTTTCTCTTCAAATCTATTTCATTTAAGTTCCTTCCTTCCTTCTTCAGTGGCTCGACAATCCATAGTGGGCCTTGGCCTTCTCAAGAAGCCTTTTCTAGGACAGCCTTCTTACTGGTAGTGTTCTCCAATTTTTAGTTTTCAAAACAAGGAGAGCTTTTTCTAGGCCATCAATCTATCTTAGATTTGGTCTGTCTTTTCTCCGTGTGCCAATTGGTTGGGCATAAAAGACTTTTTTTAGTGGCGCGAACTTTCTTCCATTTTGATAACATGGCCTGCTCATTTAATTCGTTGTATTTTGATGAAGTTAACGATGTCAGATTCTTTACATGAGTGATAAAGCTCGAAATTTGATCTTCTTCACCACGTTTTTTTTCCCCTGAATTCCTCGAAAAATCTTAAAATCTTCCTTTCATAGGTACTTATGTTCTCATTTGTTCGAAATATGGACCAAGTTTCACACGAATAAGTTAATACTGACCTTAAAAGACTTTTATTCAATAGAACCTTTATTTTTCTTTTGATTAAATTCGATTTCATATGTTTTCGTATTCCATTATTTTGTTTGTTATTAATTATAAATGGTAAATCCCACTTATACTTTTTTTTTGAATTTATGTCTTTAATTAAATTCGCTGGACTCGCAATGCAGTGCTCGTTCATAGAATGACCTAGCACGAAAATATTTGAAATTTGTTCTACAAATAAAATTATTTTTCTTAAATCAGTGGTAAATTTATAAAATAGAGTAAATTAATACTTAATGGTAATGTCAGGTGTTGTGATCCTGTATCTGATTATTATCTTTGTTTGTGTTAAAAAAAAAGTGCTGTGTTTTTCTGGTTTTCAATTAGTCAATGTTATTTCTTTTATTTTTCGACGATCGAAGCTGCTTCCCCATTGGTCAGGCTCTGCCCCGCCCACCCACTGATCTGAATCTGCTTTCACTTTCGATGCTTGAACTGATTTTGAATTTATATTATTTTTCAAGCACTTAATATATTCTATTAATTCTAAATTTTTATTTTTATTATTCTTTTAAAAGTATATTTTACTTATTAAGTATTATAATTTAACAAAGGGCGAGAGTCGTAACATTACAATCAATCAATATCGTAACGGTGAGAGGTTAAAGCTCGAAATTCCTAGGCACTCTGGTCATCCACCCAACGATATTATCTTTGTTTTGATTTTTTTTTATAGAAAATTAAGTTACAAATGGCAACAGTAGAGTCTTTTTTTTGTGTTGTTCTAATTTTTGTGATAATAAAAATGGTTTTGAGTTGCTATTCGTGTGTTTTAGAGAATTAACAACTATTAAATAACTAGAGAATTGATAATTATGATTGTTTTTATGCCATTTGTGTGTGCTTTTTTTTCTATAATCGTAATTCTTTTGATCTCCAATTCATAACGGAACATGTAGAGTTATACTTATTTTAGAGGACTTTACTTTTAAAACTTCTCATTCAGAATTTCTCATATATATTTTGAAACCTACAGCGTGGGGTGTAGGACCTTCCTGTTCTGAACATGTCCGTAGGGAGGGGAGGAATTTTGGTGGAAGGGGTGAAGTGAGATATTCGTGTTCCCGCCCGCTTCAGTCTCAAACTTGTTGTGGTCGGGGCAACAGCACGCTTTTGCCGTGGCAAAGTATTTCTCTAACAGTCAGTCGGTGATTGCAGTGCAAAGTGCTTTCATCGTCACTTCTATATTCCTCCACGAGATCGTGTTCCTGATCGGAAATGTGTTTTAATGTGGATGGATGCCTTTCGAGCAACAAGGAATGTCTCAAATGAAAGGAAAGGACCGCCGAAGACCGTTAGAACACTTGAAAATGTGGAATGAGTTCGTGTGTCAAATCAGGTTATGACATGGTCGATCTTCGTTGACCATATCGTGGGGTTTCAGCGTAAGTTAGAGGTGTGGGATTCTCGAAATGATGAGACATTTTAGAATTCTTAATATGACTTTTATTAAGAATTTAACTTAAATTACTTATATATCGAACAAACTTATATTAAGTGAGAATAAACCAAAACACGTAGCCGTAATTAACACAGATCGCGCAATTGGATCACTTATCTATATAATTATATTATATCCGCCTACTCTCCACAATCCTAATAATATATTTGCATTCAGAATATAATCTTCCTACCTTGAAATCTGAGCAACGGTCCAATCCACTTCAGATATTCCTCTAAGCTGGCGTACAATGGTATGTACCTTGGATGAATGGCGAGATTTTCGTGATTCTTAGGTAAGCCGTCAATTTACACTTCTACCCTTTCTGAACTGAACTTTCTCTAAGTTGCCATCTCGCTTACTAAAACTTCTGTCCTTTTAAAGGTTATCTTATTTGCATCTATCCTTCGTTTCACTTCTTGGATTTGGGTTGGAAAAGATTTGCCATTAATCGTGGCCATCAAAGAACACAGAGGTTATGTTAGAGAAAGGACGCGTGAGACGTCACAAGGTGTGTGACAATGATCCAGCAATTCTTACCCACTCTCCAAGAAAGGGATATTGACAACGTGTGGTATTATGATTATATATTATATATTTATGATATAAATATGACGGCGCATTAATTTATGAGCTGATTGGCCGAAAACACGTGGCTCAGTTATCCTGTGACTAATGACGTCACATGAATTTAGTCCATTGTGAAGCTCCATAGTTCGCCCAAAAGTACTAAAAATATCTGATTTATATTTTTATATTCATTTTTCATTTCATTTTATCTTATAAGAATACTTAGGAAGAGTAGGTGAGAAATGATTTTAATTTCACGGATAAGTAAATTCTAAAGTTAATTTGTGATATAAAAAGTGGTGAGTGTTAGTTCATGGAACCCTCGTTAGGTGGTGTTCTGTTGCCTATACCAGTGCTCTACAACCTTATTATCACTGCGGAATGGCAACTTTTGATAATTTTACCACGGCCCTCTGAGGGTGGGACACGTTGATTTTTTATATTTTAGATTGTTTTGATTTAACAATTTTAATTTAGTAACATTTAAATATGCCTTCAGAATAAAATATAGTTACACCCTAAATAAATAAAGGTGATTCAATATGGAATATAAAGTGATTTGCGTGGAAAGTTGCGCAAATCCGAGAGAAATGCACTACTTTAATTAAAATGGCAAAAGTTTAATGTTTTTTAGGCGGCCCGGCACCATTTGATCCACGGACCGGGGGTTGCGGATTACTGACATACAAATCCTATTATTCTTAAAAGAAGGGCAATTTTCCCTTTTGAGAAAAATGATATGGCGGTGGTTGCAGGCGATAAGGATAGATGTTATATATAATTTTGGATATATCTTCTTTTATGTATATTTCGTGTTGTGTCCTTGTGGTGTCCTGTGGCTCTCAATGTTACATACGTAAGATTATACCGTATACCAGGGATGGCGAACCAGTGGCTCACGTGCCATTGATGGTACGCGACACAATATTTTGGGCACGCCACCGATCAAAACGGCTTGCATTTTAATTCAAAATAACAAAGTTCAATATGAAGTATTACGAACAAATACGAGTGATCGGTCGGAGTTTTCAGCGAGATTTTCTCAGTTCAAAGAATTATCGGAAATTGTCAAGTTTTTTTATGTACCCTGATGTGTGTGTGTGTGTGTGACTTCCTTTAAAAAACTGAATTTATCCCTATTCGATTATTTGTAAATTGAAAAATTCGAAATGCAACTGATTGATTTACAGTCTAGTTCAATCTGGATTCAAAAATTTCTTGAAAAAAGAAGAAAGTTGGAATTAATTGAAACAAAGATTAACAACAATATAAGTAAAAATGCAAGTAAGAAAAGTTTGGAGATATGGAATTCGATTCCAGATACATTTAGCTGTTTGAAGAAACTGGCTCATACTACGAGTGTATATATATATATATTTTATGATATTTTCATCTACCTAAGACTGCAAGTCATTATTTTCAGAGATGAATAACATTAAAAGTCTCTCTTAGAAACTGTTTGGCAGATGACTCCAATTCAGCTTGCATTCTGCTGAAAGTAACATCTACAATCCTAATGCAAGTTATTTGTCATCTAATCTGCTACAACAGAATTCACACTAATGTTACTTTAGTTTGAATTGCAAGTATAAATAGGGGCGTAGCTATCGTCGAATCAATGATACGGGGATCCTAAGCTACAGGGGCCCCAACATGTAACTACAGTCTCACTAACATGGCACCCCTATCTAAAAAAGGGTCCCGAAGTAATTTTGATACAGGGCCCTCTCAGAGATAGCTACGCCAGTGCGTATAAATAAAACCATTTACTACGATATACAGTGCAAAATGCAATTTTTTTTGTAGTAAATAAAGTGTTTTGATTAGTTAGTATTTAGTTTTATTATTTTCTCAATAATCACAAGTCAAAATTATTTGACGGCACGTCTATACCTCACTAAACATTTCTTAAAGAAAAAATGGCACGTTAATCCAAAAAGGTTCGCTACCTCTGCCGTATACTGTATATACCTCGTACATTATATTCGGAGTTAAGCTTTTAAATATTCTTCATAAGGTAAAATTTCCTCACAGAAAGAATATACATTACATTTTCGTACGAAATAAAAATTGGTTTCATTATTTAATGCTTCTACTAATTTTTACGGAAACAGAATACTAAAATTTTATTCAACGCGAAGAAATATCTAATCATTTCCCGCAAAAGCAGACTTTTCCCGCCATTTCAAAGGTTCCTTTATTCTCTTGATTCTTTCCCCCCTTTCTCTTGCTTCTTCCTTCATCATGCAGAACAAGATGAAGTGCTTTTGTGTTGATCGATGTTTTATTTCTCCAGGAAACTTCTTGGGCGAAGAAAGAAACTGTAAGAATAGTTAGAATATATAGTGCCGGAGTTATATGTGCACCTCTTCCTGTATGATGTATTGGGTTAGCTGCTTGCTTGTGTCTATTTGATACATATTCGAAGTATATTTTTAACATTGAAAGTTATTTTTTTAAATAAATATAGACTGTTTCTAAGCCTCGCGCGTTGAAATACTCATCTAAGCCTTTAATGGGCTCAATGGGCTAGATTCATGAAGTCACATGATAAAAACAAACACGGGTTTTCCATTGAATTCAAAACAAACATTAAACTAATTGTACTTGTTCTATTTGTAAAACTCGGATAAAATTTCAAATTTTATATTCGGGTAAAGATGTTTAAATGTTAGGGGGAAAAAATTTCTTTAAATTAAAAAAAATCCTATTTTATGTTTATATTTTTTAATAAGATGCATTTTGTATACATATGTACTTTTTATGAGAAAGTTTTTGCAAAGAGTAAAACTTGGCAACACAGGAGCGCGTGAACTGATTAGCTGGAAACACTAGATAGTTTTTATCGTGTGACTATGACGTCGCAGGAGTTTATGAATTGATTGGCTGGAATCACGTGGCTTTCACTATCATGTGACTATGACGTCACATGAATCAACCTCATTCATGACAGTTACATGATAAAGACAAACACGTGTTCTCCATTGAACTCAAAATAGACATTAAAGTAATATTGTACAAGTTGTTCTATTAGTAAAACTTCAAATTTTATAATTGGGTAAGGATGTTCAAATGTTATAAAAAAGGATTTCATCGAAAAAATTTTAGAATTATTTAAAAAAGTCTTTTCTTAGGTATCCACTTTAAATAGAATACATTTTATATTTTATTTGCGTTATTATTGTTGATAATTTAAGAGAAAGTTTTTGCAAAGAGAAAAAGTTGGCAACAACAAAGTGCATCAACTGATTAACTGGAAACACACACATGATTCTTCTACGTGTGACTATAACGTTAAATGAGTTTTTGAATTGATTGGCTAGAAACTCGTGTTTGTGATTATCATGTGACTGTGACGTCACATGAATTTCGCCCTTTAATCAGTCACGTAACTTCTTTTATTTTCATCGGTTGTGTTGCAATATGTTAGAAATAATTAAAATGATGGACACATTGTAAGGATTTCTTTTTTTTTAGCATTAGAAGACGGGAATTAATTTGGAAAGGCTTAGTGAATACTCTATTTCTTAAAATACATTTCTAAAATACATCGAATTCGCCATTTATTATTAATTTTTAAAATATTAATATTATTGTATTCTTTTTTATGTAAAATTTGATTTAGGGTAGGAAATATATACTATAGCTTTGGATATCATGCATATAAATTATGATTTAACATGTATGTGAATGCATAAGGATTAAAAAAAAAAGGACATTTAAATTACTCATACGTTTCATACCTTCAAATGAGCTAGTCATGTATGCTTAGATAATGACTCGACAATTATCTAAGCATACGTGAAAAATAATACTGCCAAATTTTTGTAGTGCTCATCAGTTATCTAATAATAATGTTATTTGTTTGGAGTATTTAAGAGATATCTTTTATGAAAATCTTATTAATCTCTTTATTTATAAACTCCTCCCACCAAGGCAGTGAGTGATCCAGCGAGTAGAGGGGCCAATGCGTGTTAAATCTGTCCAGACCTAAAGTACTCACGTTAGTGTGATGTAAAAGTTTGGAGATTGTGTGTGAGGTGCCATCTTTGTCATTTCAACTTGGTTCTAACTTACGAGTTGTGTTGTCAGTGGCGTAACGGATAATATTAGGCCCCCTGCAAAGTCAGATTTAAGGCTCCAAACCGGATCTTACGTACTTGGCATCGCTCAGGGTTTGGTCCCCCAGCGTGGTGCAGGGGTGTACGTTTGTAAGAGGCTCGCGCCTCTCTCGCGGCCATCTAGATT
Source organism: Trichonephila inaurata madagascariensis (assembly GCA_019973955.1). Classification (NCBI taxonomy): domain Eukaryota; kingdom Metazoa; phylum Arthropoda; class Arachnida; order Araneae; family Nephilidae; genus Trichonephila; species Trichonephila inaurata. The sequence goes on along the minus strand of BMAV01021171.1, from coordinate 61,420 downwards.
CGTGGGGGAAGGGAAGAAACACTCGACATAATCCAATTAATCTATTTATTTCCACACACAAAGAACAGATACAATTTCAACTAATAATAGTAAGAGAATGTCTCAATGTTAATCGTGAAAGTGACAGTAAAACGCTAACGATTAGGAGACTATCAAACTCGATCCTTATCTTAATAAAGGATCAAACCTATCATCTGATTTAATCTAATATCAAATCAATTCCTAGTGAACAATCGTCACTTTAAAGTTTCCTCCTAATAAGAATCAAATCACTATAATTCTAATATAAAACCTTCAGTAGCAATCTCACCTGGCTCGAGTATATCTTCTCTCCTCTCTATCAAGATTGAAAACCTCACCTGTTTATAGTAAGTTAATTTAAATATCACGATTCTCTTCTTCCAAAGGGTTGGTTGTGAACAACTCGAATTGATAGCCCAAAGATTGCCAAAGAGGATTAGTTGGAAAAACGCGTATAGATCCGTCACACATTACGTCATTGTGTGCCGTCAATAGCTATTGAGTTGTTTTTGATTGGGATATTATAATAAACAATCAACCAAGGCAATAAGCAGAAAGAAGCAGATAAATATTTAATCAGAGATCTTTGCGTGAGAGAGCAAAGGTCTCTGTTTGATATACAGTGAAACTGAGGGAACTGAAACAAAAACATTCACAAGAACTTAATGAAATTTAATACAACATTTAGCAATGCCAAAATCTTTACAGATTTCTGTTTTCGTCTTCTGTTTTTGATCAATAGCTTTAAGTGGCTCCATCTTTATTTTAAGCAAAATAGCAGTTTATTTCCCTCCTGAGCTCTTTGCCATTGTGCTCGTAAGAAAAAAAAATTCTTGTAAAATAGAATTAATAATTCGAACCAAACCCACTGATTTTTATTCACACTGCGATGTACTCGCCACCGAATTGCAAGGCCAACTAAAGAGAGATGACATGTTTTTCTGGGGTGTTTGTAGGGGTGGAAGGTGAAAGCAGCTTAAAAAAACAAAATGGGCTCGTGTCACATGCTATTACGAAGGTATTTCAAAGTCAAGATAGCCTCCTTTCGACGAAACATGTCAAATAACCTTTTTTTCATTTCACACCCCTCTTAAATCTCGCCTGCGTGGGTGGTGTTTTTCGTATTTTGTTCATTCTCAGAAGGGAAGTTTTTTTTATGTTAAGAGAAACAAGTAACAAAAAAATTTTTTTTATAAGTAAATTCTTACGAAGATCAACAAAGAAAATTTTTGTTTTAGCTACTTTTTATTAAATAGTTACAATTAATATAAATATGCATATACATGTGACAGAATCACAACATTAAGTGGTAATTAATTTTTATTAATTATCATTAAAGTATCGTATTGTCATCCAAAACAATCGTGTCTATAAAATTTCAGTTCAACTGAATGCTTTAAAACGTGAGAAAAAAACCTTTTCAAGTTTCGACACAAGTCGCCAAAAGGGTCACTAAATCGCCAAAAATGATGCCAACGTGGCTGTATTTGTAATTCTTTAAATAATTAGTTTTAATCAATTAATTTTTATTAATTATTATTAAATTATTGTATTGTCCAAAATAATCTTGTATATAAAATTTCAGCTCAATTGAGCGCTTTAAAATGAATTTTATTAACGATTGGAATTTCCACCAAGATAAATAAATAAATAAATATATAGAGAGTGTGAGCTAATAGAGAAGGAATTGAAAAAATCTATAGTAGTTTGTCGGGAACGTTGTATTATTTCGTGTTAACCGATATTTCGTCTTAAGCGTTCTCACGTTACGCGTATTTCACTGTATTGTCAACGCATTTTACATGTTGCCTTGCTGTGAATGAACTTTAAAAGCCATCTCAAAAGTCATGGAGATTTCTTGAAGATTTCATCTGAAAATTTTTTGCCAGATTTGGGATTTTTCGTAAATCTAATGTTTTCAGACCAGCTGTTTCAACAGTATGATATAAAACAGATTCAACTTTTTTAAAAGGAAACATTTTTACTCCATTCCATACTAAAAAATTTTCTTTTCCTTTAAAGAAAAAACAACCTTTAAATATGTGTTGAAGGCTCACGTACAAAAGAAGTTGATCGAGTAAGCACAAATGAATGAACATTTATTTCTTGTTCTTAAAGAAATGATAACAATAATAAAAAAAAAGTTCTTCGGAGGAAATTGCAAGAAGGAAAGAGCGAAGAAGACTTTTCAAGAACAGCAGCAGACATCTGAAGAATCTACCGCAGCTGATACGGAAGCATCTTTTCAAGAGGAATGAAAGAAAGCTTAACAGGAGATAAAAGAGTAATCTGTCTCTTCTCGAAATGCCGGAAAAAGAATTCGAGCCAAAATAAAAAAAAGATTCCTGGCAAGGAATTTAGAAACAATTTAAAGCATCGATTGTTTCCTCAGTTTATCTGGAAATCATACGATATTTCTATTCAAAATGTCTTGGCAATTCACTATTTCTGCTTCAATTTTTTGTTGATACATGCGTTGCACTAAACCATATTTTAACAGTTCCCACATTAAAATTGAAGAGTATAATTTTGAAGCTGTTGACAGCTTCACTTATTTAAGGTCGGAAACTAGCAACAGAAACAATTGTACTACTGAAATTCAAAACAGAATTGTGGTACCCCCCCCCGGCCCGGGGGTATCATCTCCTCATCCACGCGACCTAGATTTGTAGGAATAAATGATTGATCTCTTAAATTCTCCATAAAAAATGCAACTTATTATTATCTAAGTATATATTGATCCGAGCAACACAAGTCTTACTAGAGGGATATGATCAGGAGTGATACTGCGTAATTATAAATTCTAAGTAAATACTCCTCGAATCCTAATTACTATCTTTATGAAAAGCTATCCTAAGAATCCTTATCCGCCTTAGATTCCTTAACACACTTAAGTCCTTTCTATAATTACACTTCTGTAATTAATAGCTTACCAATATCTCACGGCGATCAGCCTCTCAGCTTTCGGTCTCCTTCTTCTATATTATTCTTCTACATATCCATCTACTAGTATTCTTACATTCAATTACTATCAGACTTCTATTCTACTATCCTGCTTCTATCCGACTTATATTCAAATAACTCGCGAATGCAAAAGCTCCAATATATATCTATTCACTAATCTGCATATCATGGTTTCTTCTTGAGAGAATTGGATCGAAATAATGCCATTCGGGCCCCAAAGATTCCCCAAGAGGATCAGTGAGAAGGCGCGATAAAGCCCCGTTACAGAATTACTATGGCTAACAGAAGTCTTAATGGAACATGAAAATATATGAAATAGAATTTAGTCAAAAGAAAAACAAAGGTTCTGTTGTATAAAAGTCTCTTAAGATCAGTATTAACTTATACATGTGAAACTTGGTCTACGTCTCGAACAGATGAGAACATGATAAGTATCTACCCCAAAGGAAGATTTTAAGGTTTATTTTTGGAGGAATTTAGGAAAATGGAACGAGGAGAAGAAGATCAAATTTCGAGCTCTATAAATCGTTAACTTCATCAAATTACAACGAATTAAATGGACAGGTCACGTTGTCAGAATGGACGAAGAACTTGCCACTAAAAAAAGTCTACAATTCTCAACCAACTGGCACACGGAGAAAAGACAGGCCAAATCTTAGATGGATTAATGACCTAGATAAAGATCTCCAAGTTTTGAGAGCTAGAAATTGGAGAACACATAAGCAGGAAGAAGGCTGGGCTAGAAAAGGCTTCTTGAGAAGACCAAGGCCCTGCCTTGTCGATCCACTGTGGAAGGAAATGCTTAATGTTGAATTAAAATTAAATAACGACATGTTAATAAAAATATAATCCTTTATTAAAGAAATTTAAAATAGATTTAAAAATTTCAACAGACCACAAGTTCTCTACACCAGGGACAACAAATTGGAATGATTGAGTTACATTAACGCCGCACTATACAGCAACACGAGGGCTATTGGTGACGGACCACAATTTTTGAACATCGGTTAAGTAATAAGGAGGAACTTGAACTGGCACTCCCCTTCCTAAACTACCACATCACACAAACGGAAGGATTTTGGGCCACCACAGATTTAACGTGCATCGGCTCCCTTTTTTCGGTGAGCCTTCAGCAACACTAGGCTCGAGCTCATGGCACGCCAGTCCTGAGTCCGTGACCTTGACCACTAGGTTATAGCAGTCTAGTGTCAAAATGAACTTCTAAAATGAAGTTTATTTTAATTTGATTGTTTTAAAATGCAGTTTATATTGATTTGATACGCAAAGAATTTGTCAGCTATGAACCTAACAATCTTGACAGGGGTGGCTCTAGGACCGGACAAACCGGCCCCCGGCCCGGGGCGGCAAATTTTAAGGGCGGCATTTGGATCAAATTTGGATAATATTTTTCTATATTTCAACAAATATGATATATTTTCTGAAGTATTTTCGGGCGTGAATTTGGTATTTCATTTAACGTATCTTATTTCCATATTTTGTACTCTGTATGTTTAATGTTAGTTTTCTTTTATATATTAAAACTTGAATGATTCGAGGCACGAGTGTATGTTAAATTATGAAATTTGATATGTTTACACACATTTTTCACTAGTAACTTTCTCTCCATCCAAGAGTGGGGTCACAAGAGACATTCCTTTCACCCGTACGATGTGTCCGGTGCTATCTTTTCTAAAGGGGACAAGGTAAATAAGAGTTTTTAGTAGATAGATAGGCACAGGAGATTTTTTTATTTTAGTCGTCTTGAGTGTAGTTACTATAAGTTAAAATAAAAAACGCTTGTGATCCCCACCATCAGTAAATTCTTTTTAGAAGAAATCAGCCTGCTCACAGATGGTCTAGTTCATCTCTTAAATTTTACTCATTTGGAATCATAACAGGGGCGTAGCTATCGTCGTATCAATGATACGGGGACCTCAAGTTTCAGGGGCCCCAAAATGTGTAAGCAAAGCATCATAAAATGTAAAGACCACCTCCCCCCAAAAAAGTCGCCAAGGAATTTGGATACAGGGTCCACTCAGGACTAGCTAGACCAGTGAATCATAACGGGTAATTATGTTCTTAATTTCAAATTATTTTTTATTCTTAGCACAATATATATATACATAAATTATAATTTTTTGCTTTGGAGAGAGGGGTGGCATTTTCCATTTTTGTCCAGGCCGGCAAAACTGTTAGAGCCAGCCTTGATCTTGACCACTTGCTATCAAGGTCAATTCAGGATAGCCGGACAATTCGTGATATTTATGTCAGCTTTTTTGTGTCCGTCTATTTCAGAGATTATTAAAATAATTTCCTGGAACATATACTACGAAGTTTTGCAGTGTTAGCTGGTTGCGAAATTAAACCTAACATTGCTAAAGACATTGCTACAACCTGTAAAAAGAATTAACGTGAGGAGACAGACTTAACGTGCCCTCTACACGGTGGATCTTCAGTGGCACCAGGACTCGAGCCCGCGACACGCCAGTAACGGGTTCTTGACCATAACCATTAGGTTACCACCGCCATACCAAATTGAAGAATCATAATTCTCCATGATTCTTGTGAAAATCATATATTAATGTGATTATTCAATGGACTTAAATCATAACGCTCATATGATGAATGCAATTACATGTCCTCCACTCTGGATTTAAAACTGACATTAGATTTGCATTCGTAATTCTACTTATAAAATTTAAATAAAATTTCAAATTTGTGGGTAAATATATTCTAGTGTTTAAGAGATTCTTCACTAAATTTTTCCAAAATTAAAGAAAAAAATTCTTATAGATGCGTGTACTTTTAGATCAAGAGCATTGTGTTTACCAAAGAGTGTTATTGTGGACAAATATTTACTTTTCAAAACAGAAAGTTGGGTACAGCAAAGCGCATGAACTGAATGGGTTTAACTGATTGCGGTTATCATGTGACTATGAAGTCACATGATTTTAATCCATTGCTGTAACGATATCTGCAATTATATCAATGTTGGCAAGATTTTAGAAAAATAACTCACAAGAATAAGTGTGAAGAAAAACCTTTGATTCATTTAAAACACAACGCCTAATTAAAATAATTTGTAACTGAAAAAAATTTGAATACCAAAACTGCATAGAAAGCTTTTGTTCTCCTGAATTTTATTTCTTAGAAAAAGGTCATATGAAGATAAAGATCTTTGATATCAACAATAGCTTTCAGATGTTCAATGTTCAAAAACATAAGGTATCCGACTACGTTTGGAACCGAGATTTTAAAAAGCGCATAAAGGGATAATTTTCATGTTATTTAGTGTCACTTAGGTTACAATACATGTATACAATTGTTTTAAGGACACTTTGTCGAAAAAAATTTATTTAAATGCAATATTTTGGCATAAAATTAACTTAGAATAATCTTTTTTCAAAATGTTCTCCTTTTGTAAAAAATGCTTCTATTATAATAATATTTTGCCTGTCTATAGCTCAGACCTCTCTACAGAGGCTCAACTAGAATTTTTTAAATATATAACTTAGAAGTGGGTTTATCCATATTTTACGACAACAGAGGGGAGCAATTTTAAGAAAAAAACGCCGATAATGATTTCAATGGGTTGTAACTCTGAAAATAATGTGAATTTTTCAAAACTTCTAGTTGAGCCTCTGTAGAGAGGTCTGAGCTATAGACAGGCAAAATATTATTATAATAGAAGCATTTTTCACAAAAGGAGAACATTTTGAAGAAAGATTATTCTAAGTTAATTTTTTGCCAAAATATTGTATTTAAATAATTTTTTTTGTCAAAAGGACCTTATATATATAGAATAATTTTATACATGTATTCTATAAGTGACACTAAATATCATAAAAATTATCTATTTATGCGCTTTTGCAAAATCATGGTTCCGAACGTAGTCGGATACCTTAATAGTATACTATAGATAATCACATAAATACAATAATTCATCTCTATGTATATATAAGAGTCTTATCATGTAATTTCCGAGTCAAGAAATCTTATCAAGTCGTAACAAAATAAACAGCGTTGCGTGTATTCTGCTTAACATATTGTAGAAAATAATAGGAACTAATAAAAAACCGTAGCATATATAGATACAAAATTTCAGTCTAATATTTTAGAATGAAGCTTTTGTTACATAATTCCACTTCGCTTTATTGAATAGTTATTCATTAAAAATACACGATACTGTATTCAATGCCGATGCATGGGAGGGTAACAATTCAAATTCCAGTCACGGCTGCATTGTAAATAATGGGTCTTTCCACACTAGAAAGAGAATTCTGTCTTGTTTTTAAAACTGACACAGTAAATTCTTGACATGAATAACACAAGAAGTTTATTTTAAAATTCAAATGCTCCCTTTAAAAATACTACCGAATAGTTCATCATTAATGAGGTACAGAGTTAAAGTTAGTTTTTTTTTATAAATTTGTTAGCATATATTAAATATAATTAAATTTGTTTTATGTATTAAAGAAAAAAATTCTGAAAATATACATTTGTTATTGGAGTATACATCTGTAATTTAACTGAATAAATTTTAATTTTGTCTGTAAAAGTCAACTATTGATAACCGTAATCTGAAATAAGTTGAAACGTTTTAGTACAAGCGATAATGCACATTATTACCTTTACTTCTAGTTTAAGAGCTTCAATATAGTAATTTTAAATGAGTATTTGACATTCAGTGGAATAATGAACTGAGTTGAAAATTATAAAAACTGCTATGTCTTTTCTTAAAATACTTACGATTTCCTTGTTATTACTAGGAACAATTATTTAAATACCGGATGATTTTATTCAAACTGACGTTATTCAGAGTAAACCAGCAGTTCGGTCTAACAGGGCTTCGCACCGGAATTGAGCCGAAAAAAAAACATTGGTTTATTTCGGTTCGATATACTTCAGACATTTTGTCACTGAAACCAACTTATCAATATCTTCTAATTTAACGTCAACCATAGAGTTATCATCATTACATATCAAATATATAATTAAATTTTTGTTTATAATAGAATTATATTTTTAGTTCAAACAAGAATATACATAAAATAAAATTATTCATTCGAAACTGAACCAAGAATTGAAAACCGTTATTTTTGGCTGAACGAAAACCGGAGCTGAATCGATATATATATAATACATACAAAAAAAAAAAAAAAAAAAAAACCGGAGCAGATACGTAAATAATTATATATATATATATATATATATATATATATATATATATTGGTTAAATCAGGACGAAAAATTTTTTGGCTCGAATCCCTGCGATGTAACACTTGCAGTGACATCAAACTTTTTCTGGCGACTAATAATATCACGGGAAGTTAGGTTCCGGCGAAAAAATTAGTTATTCTAATTGCGGTATTCCTAGTGTAGTTGTTGTTTACCAAACCGAGAATCAGCATAAAACACAAGTATCAAAGCAAAATCTAAATTTATGCTTTCATATGCGACAACCGCACCAGTAATTTGAGTTATAAGAACATGCAGACAGCTTTGATGAATATTCTCAGCTGAAGTGAGCTAGCTCAAGTGGATATGCGTCTCACTTTTTCAGAATGCGAATTATTGTTAAAACTATATATTATCTTAATCATCCGTAGCTCCCAGTGAGTTTAGACTTGACAGAAGCTACCTAAAGGCCTTATCACACGTATACATATTTGGAGCAATTTTCCTTGAAAGCAACCATTCTGAGCAATTTCAACCTAGTTGCCATAGCAACGGCTCCTGGCAACTTTTACCCAGTTAGCTGAAAGAATTGCTGCAAAAAACAATTGCTTGAAATTCCAGCCAATTGGGTTCATCGGCTCCTTAGATCATAGACAAGATGGCAGGCTCGGCTTCGTCAAAAGCATCAGAAATAGCGTATAATATTTTAATGGTGTATAATATTGAAAACAGAATGGTGCTCCATTTCTGTTTACGATCGTCAACAAGCGGACTAAAAGAAATAATATTGGATGCTCGTTTTCCAAAGCAGAAAAATCGGAGAGTAATTTTTAGGGGTGGCTGATGTCAGAGGGTATCGTTTTGTTTACGGCAACCCTTCACACTTCCAGCTTCTTGATAAATTTCCCCAAACGGTTGTTCCAAATATGCGAGTGGGATAGAGCCTTAAGAGGGGTTTTTCACAAAACGGTTAATTTCGAGGAAACAAGTCACTCGCCCAGGCAGAGGATGTAATGTGTGTCAGATGTGTTGATAAAAGATGTTACAACTGTAATCGTAGACGTATAACCCGAAGCCATTATTGGTACATATATCACAGAAAGTGTGGAATACTCTCTGTGACATCCTGCTTACTGTCGTAGGAAATATTGTGCATAGAATGCACGGTGTAATTCTCTGAGAACGATGGTCATTTTGAATGTTGTAGTGAATGAAAATATTTCAATATTTCTCTTTCTTAAAAGTATTTTTAAGAAAGAAAAGAACATTAAAACTTAACTTTTTAACTTTTATGTTTTCCCTGATTTTGAAATACAATCGAACCCCGATTTAATGAATTCCTATTTAACGAATTTTTCTCCTTATCTGATTAAAATGACGATGAAAACCCATATTTAACGAATAAAAAACACCGAATGAACGAATTATTTCAACTGCTGAAAATTGGTTTTTATTAGTTTGAGTTAGAAAAAAATTGGAATTTTCTTCAAATGACATCTTTTTTTTTTTGTCGGGAACAAAAAGAAAATTTTTTTCCTTGTAAGAGACAAAATTCGACGGCCAAAGGTGCAAAACTTCATTAGACTTAACAGGGGCAGATGAGTCATGAATGTAACCTATCGTGTGAGTTTTGAATAGGACTGGAAACTTCTTTCTTACCTCATTCCGCTCCACAAAGCAGGGAAATACTTTAATGTTACATTTGATGACGGATTGCCAATCTGTGCAATTGAATTTCAGAAAACTAATGATTTATCAGAGCCAGTTATCAAACAGTTATCAAAACTGTTGCATTTTCTAATGGTTTGCATTGTTTGAAAATTGTGAAAACATACCTCATGCAGTAAGATGTAAATGACACAGTATTTTATTCTCTGCCCAAAGTCGAAAAAAGAGCTCTTTCGAGTCTGGAATTAGAAAGAGAGTAGTGTCAAACATCTATTAGTCAGTATTTTAAAATTTCCAATTAACTATCGCGTAATAATTCACTTATAGTATTTTATGCTGTTGAATAAAAAGTGTTATCGTTTTTAACAACGGATATTTTTTGTGTTGTTGATTTTTGTAGTACTTCCACGCACGTACGCATGCAATAGGTGTAAACAATTGTTTGGACCCCGATATCACGAAGAACTCCGATTTAATGAACAAAATATTGGGTCCCGATGAATTCGTTAGATCGGGGTCCGATTGTATATACGAAAGAACAGATTTTAGAAACATGATAAAAAATTCTATAGAAATAGAATGACATTCATAAATTTAGTGCAGCAGAAAGATGGAATCTTTAATATTTGAAAAAGGCTACAGAAACTATTTCCCGCATATCTCTTTTCAATAAAAACTACAGATTCCTACTATTAGCTCACTCTCTCTATATATTTATTTATTTATCTTGGTGGAATTTTCAATCGTTAATAAAATACATTTTAAAGCGCTCATTTGAGCTGAAATTTTGTATACTTGATTATTTTAGATGACAATACAATAATTTAATTATAATTAATAAAAATTAATTGATTAAAACTAATTATTAAAAGAATTACAAATATAGTCACGATGGCATCATTTTGGCGACTTGCAACCCTTTTGGCGACTTGTGTCAAAACTTGAAAAGGTTTTTTTCTCTGTTTTAAAGCATTCGGTTGAACTGAAATTTTGTATACTCGATTGTTTTGGATGACAATACGATACTTTAATGGTAATTAATAAAAATTAATTACCCCTTAATGTTGTGATTCTGTCATATGTATATACATATTTGTATTAATTGTAACTATTTAATAAAAAGTAGCTAAAATAAAATTTTTCTTTCTTGATCTAAGTAGGAGGGGAATTGACTT